>ML685867.1:2852032-2969535 GCA_007922175.1 Pelusios castaneus
TACAGGTGGGTGTAGCTGCGGGTCTCTAAAAAGTAGCTGGGGGGGACACTGGATGTTGGAGTGTACTGGGGGGAAGGGTGGCCTTCAAAGAAATGCTTTGAGGAACTACGGGGAGTGGGAGGCAGACATGGCTGAACTGTCTGGAGTGGAGCCCGTACATTATTCGCCTGGGACTGCAAAGCAATCATGCTCTTGAACAGTTCTGTTTGCTTCTTCATGACGCTTATCAGTTCATCCCTGTGTTTCTGCCTCCTCTGTTGGGATTCCTCTCTCCAGGCTCGATTCTCCCTCGCGGATTCCTGTGTTGCTTTCAGCAGCTCCTGAAACATATCCTCCCTGTTTCTTCAAGCACGCCACCGAATGTTTCTCATTCGGTCAGCTGGGGTAGACACCGGCCTTGTGAAGGTCGAATCTAATAAAAAAATAACAATAAAGAAATTGTTAACACATAGCATAGATAACCAATGTAACCTTCCAGTAGCACATTCCACTGGAAGGTACAGGGCAGTCAACATCCTATGCTTCGCTGAAGCGGACAAGGTACGTCCTAACAGATGGCTTACTGGGGGCTAACATTCAGCACTGGGCACACAGATGGAACCCAATAACTCTCTCCTCAGAGTCCCCTTGCCAGCTAGAATACATATCCTACATGCCACCGGTTGCAAGCCAGGACCGTATGCTGCTGCACTGTGTGCTGCCATGGTTCCCAGGGCTGTGCTTTGCAGCTGGCGAGGCAGAGTATCCGTCTTTGGGAGTGTAGACACAAACGCTCTCCCATCTAACCTGAGTATTAGGCTCTGGAGGGACATCGAGGAAGCCTTTACTGACCTAAATGCAGATGATTATTTTACAATCACTGCTTGTATTGATGCACTTCTAATGAATGCAGAGTAAAGAGCGTGCACAGCGGGGACCAGCAAGCACCCCCGCCCCGGACAACGATATTTTAAAAGGAGCCATAGCTGCACGAAGGAGAAACTTACCGGAACCCCCCTCTGCCGTGTCAGAGGACACGCTGCAATTCAAGCCTTGGGTGGACGTCTCAGCGGGGGTGCAGAAGAGCTCCTGGCTATACGCAGTTGCGCTTTCCTCCGTGTCATCCGCCATCTCCTCCTCCTCTTCCTCGACAACGTCCTCATCCTGCTCGGGTCTGGCATTCACTGGATGAGGGGGGGGCCGATGTGTCCACGGGACTCTTGGCAGTGGTTGTGGGGTCCCCACTGAGGATGGCTTCGATCTCCTTATAGTACCTGCATTTAGCAGGCGCTGATCCCGAACGGCGGTTTGCCTCCTTCGCTCGGTGATAGGTTATTCTTAGCTCCTTCACCTTTGATCTGCACAGCACAGTGTCTCTACCATGCCCTCTCTCTGACATGGCCCGAGAAATTATGCCAAATGTATCATAATTTCGCCTGCTGCCACGTAGCTGCGCCTGCACAGCGGACTCTCCCCAGATGCTGATCAGGTCCAGCACCTCTGCCGTGCTCCAAAGGGGTGCGCGTCTTCCACGATGGGCCGCCCTTGCTACTGAAGATTGGAGCTGCACTCCACTCCACAAGGAAGAGAACAGGAAGTGAAACAGACGAGAAATTTGAAAATCCCAGGAATCAGATCAGGGCGGGGACAATTTCATCACGGCCACAGAGCGGGTGGGGGAAGACCAGAGAGGACGACTTTGGAATGCTGGGACACTTCCGGAGGCCCATCATTGCGCGGTAAGCGTACACACGAGCGCAAAGGCGCAACAGCTGTTCCGCGTTAGCTGTTACCACCCTCGTCGAGGTGGTTTTTGTATTGCGCTACAACTGGGCTGTTAACGCGCAACAGCCCTATTGCACGTGTGTACGCCGTTGTTGCTATCGTGCGGTAATTATTTTTAATGCGCGATAAACTGATCGTGTGTACAAGGCCTAAATTAGGGAGTGTGGTAGATACTCTGCAGAGTAGGGACAGGATACAGAGACACCTAGACAAATTAGAGGATTGGGCCAAAAAAAAATCTGATGAGGTTCAGCAAGAACAAGTGCACAGTCTGGAAGAATCCCGTTCACTGCTAGAGACCGGAGACTGACGGGCTAGGCAGCAGTTCTGTAGAAAAGGACCTAAGGGTTATGGTGGACAAGAAGCTGGATAAGAATCAACAGCGTGCACTTACTGCCAAGAAGGCAAACAGCATACTGGGCTGCATTAGAAGGAGCATCGCCAGCAGTTCTACGGAAATGATTATTCCCTCTATTCAGCATTGGTGAGAATTAGGAACATTGGTTTCAAGCTGCAGTTGGGGAGGTATATGTTGGATATGAGGAAAAGCTTTTTCACTTTTTAGGAGGATGGTGAAGTTCTGGATTGGGTTACCTAGGGATGTGGTGAAATCTCCATTCTTAGAGGATTTTATTGCTTGATGAAGGCCTGACTAGGATGATTTATTTGAGGTTGGTCCTGCTTTGAGCAGGGGGTTGGACTGGATTACCTCCTGAGGTCCCTTCTAACCCTAATCTCTGATTCAGTTACTTTTTTTTTTTAATTAAAAATGAAGATTCAGATAAACCAAAACATTTCTCAAATTTATATTAAATTCACCATATAGTATTGGTTTGAGGAAAGTATCTTTAAAAATATTTCACTTTTGACATTTTCAAAACATTTTTTTTTTTTTTTGGAAATCATTTTTTGTTTCAAAATTTCCTTCAATTTCATTTTTAAAAATAAGAGTAAAAAATGGAACAAAACATTTTCCCTGGAACAATTTTTTTGGCCTTTTTCAGTTCGTTGAAACAGTATTTTAAAAGTCACTTCTAGCTGACCCATAGCAGCAAAAAAAAATAAAAATCAGTTATTCACCCAGCTCTACTCTACACTCAATCCTTGCAGAAGGAAAAACTAGCATTTAAATCAGTAGCAGTATTGCCTGAGCTGTGACTGAGTATAGTGAGTGATGGAGTAATTGATCTTCTTAACTCTGCTTTACTTGTGTAAGGGGCTCAGCACCTTCAATTACCTTTCGATGGATGGGAATAACACCAGGAAAAAATGCATGAATGGGTCAAAGAGCTGATGTAATAACAGGTTTGCAGATTAGGTGACATCTTTTATATCTAGGTACTGCAGTCTATCTTTTCTGTCTAGAGGTGATTATTTCTCTTTGCTTTTTGTCCAGAACTCACTCAGATTGCCTTATATAGAACAGGGAAAAGTTACCCATAAGTCTATCTTGCTTGATTTTAGTGAAGGTGAAGTTGAAAGATCTACATGTGGGTAATGGATAGCAAGGGAGAAGGATGGACTAGGGCAGGGACGGGCAACCCCAGGCATGTGTGCCAGACATGGCACACATGCCCATTCTGAGCAAGATCAGCGCATGCCTGGCGTCTCCTGCTGGCCCCGCTCCCCAGTGCCCCAGGCCGTGCTGGGGGGTGGGGCCAGTAGGAGCCACCCGCACACGTGGCTCTTGCGGCCACAGACTCTGCCCCTGGCACCTGCTGGCCCTCCCCCAAGCACTTGCTAAGAGTGCAAGGGGTGGGGCTGGCACAGGGCCCAGCAAAGGTTGCTGATCCTGGACTAGGGCAAGGTAGCCACAAGTGGATGGTGAAGTACTATTTATTTTTTATTTTTATATTTTTTTTTGAGCATTCTTAATGCTGGGGAAATCCCACAAGCAACCACTGAGTGGGTAAACTGAGGGACTTGGGTTAGAAGAGAGAGGAGTGTCATAAGGCCTCTTTGCACATGGCCTTGTATTGCGAGGAGATCTCTAAAGAGTCACTGCTGACTCTGCCACAGGAAGAGGGTAAAAACCCAAGTCCTCAATAAGGAAGTTTTAAGGAGACTAGAGAAAAGTCACAGAATTCTTCTTATTCAAGGCTCCTTCTTTCTACTACTTCCAAGAGACAAGAAATCAAGTGACATGTGACTCTTGTGAGGAATGCCAGAGCTTGAAACGCATAACATCAGTCTGTAACAAGTCGTACACTGATTGGAAGGTAAAACCACACAAATTCATAGACTCATAGAAGATTAGGGTTGAAAGGATCATCCGAAGGTCATCTAGTCCAACCCCCTGCTCAAAGCAGGCCTAACCCCAGCTAAATTGGGAGAAATGGGTTAAAATAAGTACGCTGAAGAGTCCTTTTACCAAGAACAATGATTGTATTGCACAATTTAATTAAACTTGGTTAGAGCCTATAGCTAAACAAATTGAATCACCAAGAATCCTGAGCCATCTGCAGCACCCATTGACTTCTGTGGGAACTTGAAAAATGTCAAAGGGTGGTTGAGCCCATAGAAAAAAATACATTCCAACTTAATTTGTTACAGGCAACTTTATTGTAGTGTTTAACCTCACCTACCGCATGATAGCTTTTTATAGTAGATTACTGTGTCTCAGCATGTGTCCTTACATCTTCATTTTATTGCTATAACTACAGATAGAGCGGGATCTGAAAAAAGGTAATAGTGAGTTAAACTCGGCAATGAGCAACTGACAGATTTTTAAAAACACTGATTAACCCACCCAAAGTCACTGTGGAGAGCAATGTTGATACACCACAGTGATTTTTGTATCCAACATAAAAACATGCCGAGTGGTACAGCCCATCTTAGTTCTCTTCTTACACACCTGTTCTCTGTGTGCTACTTTATCTGTACTTTCTGGATGAGACCTATTCTGTGAATCAGTGAATCGTTTCTCATTGAGTCTTACCTTTAGAAAGTCCATCTCATTTTTGTTAACTGTCAGATGATTTGCTAAGGGTAAAAATCCACCCCTGTGCAGAGAGCCCGCACAAAGTATGTTCCACTTAAGCCCTCAGAGCACTTTTACTGCCTCATTATTCTGGCTTCTGAGTTTTGCCTGAGCAAGGAATGCTAAATAGGACCCCAGATGATATTTTTGCTTGAAGGTCAGAATATGAAAATAAACTGTAATCTATGGTGATTATGAGGCTACTTGATACATTCCTGATGAAAAATTTTGTGGAGTTCATTTGGAGAATGAGAGATACAAGGGAAGCTCTGTGGCACCATAGAAAGCATGGCATTCAAACTAGGAAACTCTAGGATCTACCATGCACTTGTGAACTTGGACAAGTCACCTAACCAGTCTAAGCACATCTATACTGCAGTAGAAGTCCTGGGGTATGGCTAGGGCTGACCAAGGTCAGCTGACTTGGGTGTGGTTTTGCAGAACTCAGGCTCTAGCTTGAGTCAGAATGTCTACACAGCAAATTTACAAACACACAGCCTAGTCCTGTAAGCCCACGTCAGCTATCTTAGGGAAACTATGGGAATTTAATTGCTCTGACTGAGTTATGGTGTGTACAATAGATAATCATATCTATCCACCTTGTACAGTACTTTGATGACTCAAGAAAGCAAAGTTACTTTCCTGTTTGCATGCACTGGGCCCATAGATGGAAATGAGACTCTCCAGTCTCCACATGTCCACTGATCTGGCAAATGAAACAGACACAGGTGAAGCCAGTCTTCTAGGCCTTTCAACTAGACTTGATAAAAAGCATGCTGAAATCTGTTTAAATGAGTACTGAGGGCTTGTTCCAAAGCCCACTGAACTCAATGAATAGACTGAATGGCTTCAAAGGGCTTTAATTTAATTTAACTCAGATTGTTAATGCTGCATGTTATTGCATGTTGAAGTGTCAATGCTTAGGACCAGCCCTATAGTGGTGACGTTATTTGTTGAGGCAGTGATATAAGTACAGATCTATCTATCTTCTCAAAAGGAGTGGGAATGTGTTTGACAAAATATTACTAGAATATTCCTGATAGAATTTCTGTTATAAAGTTTGTAAGCACACTATTTTTGTTTGGTGCTTGTATTATAGGGACTACTGCTTTGACTTTTCAAAATATATTCACAGGACTGAATCTACCGTCTGATGTAAGACAGTCTATTAAAATGCACAGATGTCTGCTTTTTTATGTGTTTGTTTGAGTCAATGGTTGGGAGAGGGGGATGAGAGAGAGAATTTATATATTTTGCATTTAATATTTTTAAAGTGAATTTTTCAAAACAAATGTCCAAAGTGAAATTTGATGTGTTTTGAGATGTCTGTGGAATACATCATTTTAGTTGTTGATCATATTATCTCTTAACAAATATAGCAATAACAACATTTATTTCAGTTTTCTTTTTAAGGTTTTTCTTTGCATTGCTTTTGTATCTCCAAATAAATAATATTTAAATTTAAGTAAAAAAAGTTAAAAGAAAAGAGAAAGGCACTAGCATTTCTTCAGATAACAGCTCTCCATTCCAAATTTACTTGTTATAAACAATACAATCATGTATAACTTGCAAAAGCACAATCATATTTCATATTTAGTTTTTAAAAAGGTGTGTGCAAGAATAAATTCTTTTCTGTGTAACAATTTGTTTTGAATAACTAACTATATTTTCTGCTTACTATGACAGGCTCATGAATGAGACAGGAATGAATTCACATATCTATAATTCAGAGGCATAATAAAATCATGCATCTTTAGCGAAGACATTTTTAGAATAACTCTGCTCCATAGTTTCGTTTTGCCCAGCGTGTTTTACAGTCAGTGCACGGCCTCACCTTAAAACCCTAGTAAATCAAACTTGATATTGGTTCACAGATTAAATTGAAGGTGACCCAGACAAAAGGGGCCTGATTCTGAGATGTGTTCATCATGCATGACTTCTGTTGAAGTCAGATGAAATTCAGGTGAATGGAATGCATTTCTGGATCAAACCTTAGGGACTGATCTTTGGACCAAGTCATATATCCATTGAAGAGATACTGTAGCAACTGACCGGTCCTGAAGTGGTTTGCCATTGACCTGTTTCACAGCAATGTTCATCTTGATGCAAAATTCAAGATGGTGACATCCCTGGATTTAGTTCCATGGCTTCTTTTATTCCTCCAAAGACTTAAAGGAGGTCAGCAGGAGAACTGACCTGTCACCATTTGGGATTCTTGTCTTCTTAAGCTTTGGACAGAAAAACAAGGTATTAATAATTGGACATAAAATCCATTACGCTGAAGTAATTTTTACTATGTGCAGACCAGCAAGTAAGCCTAACTCTATTTTATCTGTAATGTGATAATATTAAAATTTTGGGGTTGATTTATTTTGCAAAAAAGAGATCACATTGTTTTATACTCCAGAAACATCTTTTTCTTTGTTAAACAACAATGAGCTGTTTTGAATGTTTTCAGAATACGCCAGGGACTTCTCAACAATGACAATTTAAAACCTCCTTTTCAGATTGTTCACTTTATAATGTGAGTATATTGTCTGCCTGAAAACAGTTTGAGAAGGTAAAGCAGAAGATCATCTATAACTTGCATTTAACAGTAAAAGAAGTGAACTATTATATAGCCTATACCAATATTTGCCAAGATATTGTTTACATTTAAAGGATACAAACTTCTGGAAATTTAGCAGTACAGGGTATCTCACAAGGGTGCGCATGTGCCTGTGTGTGCTTTAATCTAAAATTAAGGATCGGGAAATTAATTTTGCCCAGTAAACTCAAATATTGTGAGTTCTAGAGACTGACTTGAAATGGAATGGTGTGAGATTTATGTTACAGATAATCAATATAGAAGCAAAAGCTCCATTGGAAAAAAAACTATAATAGGAAATTAACTCCCCAAACCCTCTTTGTTCCAACAAGGAATTTCCCTTGGCCTCCAGACTTCATGTACATCTAGTAACTCTACAGCTCCCCTCCCCTGTTCATCTCCCCTCCCTCAACAAAATCCTCTTCCACAGATTCCACCTCAAAACTCTAACACTATGGAAATAGACATTTTAGACAATCTTGAAACAGATCAATAGAACCATATTGCTCAACCCTCCTGTTCAGAGGCATACTCCCACTTCCCTCCCACACTTTCCTTCCCTTTTGTAAGGAACATCCATAGACACACAGAGAAAATTAATTTCTTCTTCCTTCATCTTTCTGTTATGCTAAAATAAGTATTGCCAATTAGACAGTGGGAGAGTCCACCTTAAAAAGTTCACCCACTGTCACAGGGGAAGAGACCAGGCTCCAGTCAGGAGAAACCAAGTCTGTCTTTTTTAGTTATATAGTTCCCATAGCTGTGTATAAATTCCATATGGCACTCTCTCATGCCATAAAATCATAGAATAATAGGGATGGAAGGGACCTCACGAGGTCATCTAGTTCAACCCCCTGCTAAAAAGCAGGACCATTCCCACTAAATCACCCCAGCTAGGGTATTATCTAACCGGACCTTAAAAATCTCCAAAGATGGAGATTCTACCACATCCGTAGGTAGCCCATTCCCATCAACCTAGCCATCCTAGGTATGAGGGTATTATCTTATTACAAATATATATTATAGTCTCTCATTCACCTAGCCAACCTTTATTTAAAAAAACTGAGTTTTGCTGTTTTTTCTTCTTGGGACATGGTAAGTATCTTTGTGTAAGAACAGATAGTGGCTCAGACTACAGTTGGACCACTCTGGATCCTCTCCTTCTAGCAGGGATCTACACTTGATGCTTTGTGCATGATGACTGTAATTAGACATGGATCCAAGGACCAAAAGATAGATCCACTTCTGAACTTTCCGCAAGTCTGGAGACGTTTGGATCCTGGTTTATGCTGAGGACTAGCAGAGAGAAACACTGAAGTTTGTAACCAAATATATTATTTATTAAGTTATCTTCTTGGTAGTATGCAACACCACTCAAACAGATTTACCTTTAAATTGGCACTAAAGCAGTCGCTGATCAAATGGCATACATAAAAAGACTCATGAATGAAGTCCACATTGCATCCAAACTTCAGTTGTCCTTTATATACCTACATCTGTTTACCTTCTTTGTTTTCTTTCACATTTCTTATTTTATATAGTTAGATAATGGAAAGTATACAAATCATCTTTTTAAGGGCAATAAATTCTTCTGAGTTTTGTCTTTTCAATAAATAGTTGAGATAATCTACAGTTTTCACCATGTCTTGAGGGGAAAAGCGTGCGTACTGTATTGCTTATTTAGTGTTCTAAAAGTGGAAACTATTGTGAATCTCAGAGATAGCAAGAATACTCTGCAATAGATTAGCTTCTATGATAACTACTCTTTTTGTTGTATAACAATGTCATTAATTTAAAACATGTAAATTGGAAATCTGAGGACCATAATACCAGCGATTGTAGGGATATATTTTTTTCTGTATGAGATTACTTCCATAATTCTTGGGTATGGGGGAACTGCTACCAAACAGTTATATGCATCAACTGCTACCTCATTAAGGAGGAAAGTACAAATGTGGACATGGAAGGAATGTGGATTCTAGAAACCATTTAATTTTAAATTCAAATCTAAAATATTTTATAAAGATAATAAGAGTGAAGGATAAAAGTCTAAAAGCCCTCTCATGAAAAAATAATAAACTCAGCATATACTTAGCATAAAAATACTACTGTGTATTTTCATAACCATTATCACAAAACTGAGCACAACTCATTGAACTAGCTATCCTGGGTCTCTGAAAAAACTGGACCGAAATTTAGTAGCATAGAGTTTTCAGGAAATGAAATGAAACCAACTAGAAAGGAAGTTTGATTAAATCTTGGTTGGTTTATGAGATGAGAAAATAGTTATGTAACTAAAAATAGATGCTGTCATTCATTGTGTGTGTGTGTGTGTGTGTGTGTGTGTGTGTGTGCTTTATCTGAAATGCAGATATTTCTTCTTGGGTGCGTCTACACATGTAAATTAAGTTGACTTAAGTTTGCTGAAGTTGACTTAATTTACTCTGTGTCTACACTACACTTTCCTTAAGTCGACTTAATCAAGCTGCTTAAGTCAACTTAATGAAAATAAAGTCGACTTAATGAAAATTAAGTCGACTTTATTAAACCTCCTTTTAATTCGACTTTAGGCTTAAGTCGACTTTCTAAAGTTGACTTAAGCCAGTGTAGACCTGGAGTAGCCCTAAGTTGACTTAGAGTCGACTTAGGGCTCTCCAGGACTCCCCCACTGCCCTCCCTGCTGGGAGGGGGGCACAGGGGGAACCTGGCATGCCCCCCCACAGGGCAGGGCAGAGCCCTGCCCACCCTGCCCCTATGTCCTGCCCAGCCTGCCCCTATGCCCTGCCAGGGTCCCTGTCCCCCTTTGCCCCATTGTATCCAGGTACAATGGGGCAAAGGCTGAGTCCCCTGGCACTGGGCAAGGGGTGCCCCCCCTGCCACCGTGGACCTGCCCAAGGTCCCTCTAGCCCCTAAAAGTTGACCTAGGCATCCAGTGTGGACGCTCTAGGTCGACTTTGTAAGGTCCCCCTAAGTCGACTTAAAATTTAGGTGTAGACACGCTAAGTCAACTTAATTAAGTCGACTTAAAGTCGACTTAGCTAAAGTCGACCTAAATTTACAAGTGTAGACATAGCCCTTGAGTGGTGAAGTGGCATGCATGACATGAGGCAGCTGCCATTTTGTGTTTCAGTTTAAAAACAGCATGTTAATCCCTGCATTCTTTTTGTGTCACAGTGACATTCTCTTTCTTTGATTTTTGTTGTTGTTTTGTTTTCTCCAATATGAAATCTAAGCCTTTATTTGAAAACAGAAAAGAGGCTTTCATAAAATTATTGCACAGATGGAATGAACTAATGGGGACTTTTGATTAGGTGTAGTTCACATTATTCAAGTTCTCACAGCACTCAGTGGTATTAATGTAATGTCATAGGTAAGACCTACATGCTGGGGGCTGTTGCATTATTCTTGGTGTGGTCTTGGCAGTAAGTCTTGCAGTATTCCCTTTCCTATCTTTTCCCCCTACTCTATTTCAATTCTAGGTCCATTTCTGTCTTGTGCTCATTTAAATTCAGTTTGAATGTGCACTCCATTCCATCTCCTACCAATCAGGCTCATAATCAAGGTCTATAATGTGCATGGGAACCTCAGTTATCTCCTTACCTTTTCAGTTTCAGGGGCTTAATACATATTGCCCTTAAGATCAGTCTATTGCAACTCATTGTTAAGGTCTGAGTGATTCCTACCCTGAAGCTCTCTGCTTTCAAACTTACTGTCAAGGTCTTATGTTTTGTGCCCTTAGGCTCTATCCTTTCAGACTGATCATGGGGGTTTGCATGAATGTTACTGTTAGGTTGTCTCCTTTCAGTTTCAATTTCAGGAAGGGAGCACCCGCTACCCTCAGATTCTCATCTTTCAGCTTCAATATTGGGATTCAAAGGCTTAATGGCTTTAAAAATCTTTCCATTTTAATATTTTCTTGTTTCATGGTTCAGATGGGTGTATCTGGATTGCTGTCTCATTGATATTGCCTCCCTTTTTAGGTTTCTCAATATTCACCCAGTCATTTCAGTGTTTCCTTTCATTTCTACATTTAAACTCATTCCACATTTCAGTGCAATAAGGATCCTCACAGAATGTTTTGTATGTGTTGGAAATGGTTTGTAAGTGTGCCTTGTATTTTCAAGTCAGAAAATTGTAATGGAAAAAGTGGGGCTTTCTCTCTTCTGTATGGTAATGTAAACCTATCCTTTAGGCAGGGTGTTTAGCAGTCAGTTGCACATCATGCTCAGTAGAATTTATCCACTTTTCCAACTGTTTATATTAAATTATACTCTCCTTAAAGGTATAGTATTGAGGTTGCCTCTGAATTACTAAGAATTAATAGCAGTTCTTGGAATGCATTGAAGACAATTTTTTGTTTCAAAAAGTGGAGAAAGCGACTGGGGAGGGGCTATTTTCGATTCTGCTTTTGACAAACATAGAAGAAGTGGTCGAGAATTTGAAAGTGAACGGTAACTTAGGTGGAAGTGATCATGAAATGATAGAGTTCACGATTCTTAGAAATGTAAGGAGAGAGAATACCAAAACCAAAACAATGGATTTTAGGGAGGCAGACTTTAGCACACTCACGTTCCACTGTGTAGGAAGGATAAGAAGTATGGCAAGAGACTACCTTGGTTTAACCAGGAGACCTTCAATAATTTAAAAATAAAGAGAGAGTTCTACAAGAAGTGGAAACTAGGTCAAAGTACAAAGGAGGACTATAAAAAAAACCCAACACAGTTATGTAGAGAAGAAATCTGAAAGGCCAAGGCACAAACAGAGATCAAACTAGCTGAAGGCATAAAGGGAAACAAAAAGACATTCTTCAAATATATCAGAAACAAGAGGAAAACCAAGGACAGTGTAGGACCCTTACTCAACAAAGAAGGTAAAACAATAAATGAAAACGTGGAAATGACAGAGGAACTAAATAATTTATTTGTTTCGATCTTCACTGAGAAGGTTGGTGGAGATCGGATGCCTGATGTAGCACAGGGCAATAGAAATGAGATAGGGTCAGAAGCTAAAATAGGGAAAGAACAAGTTAAAAATTACTTGGACAAGTTAGACATCTTCAGGTCACTGGGGCCTGATGATATGTACCTTCGAGTATTCAAGGAGCTGACTCAGGAGATAAGCTGGGTGAGGTAATATCTTCTATTGGACCGACTTCTGCTGGTGATAGACACAAGCTTTCGAAAGTCTATTATATAATCTACTAGAATTATTACATCCAGCAGGACCATCTGCAGTCACTTACAGGTTAGCATCACAATTTTGACTTGGGTAGCCATCCGACACGAACACTTCTCCAAAACGAAATGTGTTCTACACAGCTTTAGTGTCTCCTGCTGTCTATAAGCATTTCACATGTGAACATCAAAAGATTTTTTTCTTAAATATCTGGACTTATTTCACAAATAGGTATTAGAAAAACAAATACATTTGGGAACTAACAGGTGATTAAGGTTTATTTTGTTTTAATTAATCCCTTTATGATTTGAACTCTGTTTTTATTCTTTACAGTTTCTTCCCCATATTCACTTCAGCCCACTTCAGTTTCTTCTTTAGTTTTTAGTACATTGGGATAAAGTTCTGACACTTCATGCCCACTCTATTCAATAAAATGATTGAAAATTTAAAAGATTGCTGCCTCCCGATCTTGACCTTTTGTGCTCATATGTTGTCCTTTCTGTTCCTCTACTCATTCCACCCTAATACTTTTTATTCTCTTTTGAAATCTAAGCTTTTGGATTCCTACCGTTCTCAAATGCTTTGTATTGACAGTCTTCACTCCTCTCCTCACCTCCATCTTAACAGAGATTCTCTTTTACAGTCATGTCTACATATTGCTTGGTTATTTTGGAGCAGCTAATCATTGCTGGATTCAAAAAAATTATTAAACATCTTGAATATTCCTAGTGTAAAATTGTGCTATTTACATATGTGATCAGCTGTGCTTTCATATTTCTTCATTTGGTTTGGGAGATCCAGTGGTTATATATTAGACTGCCTCTTAAAGCATTTAAAGCAGTTGGTTCAAGGACTCTGCTTCTTTATCTTCAGTGTTCATGTCCTTGATGCTATAGGTCAGAGCCTCCACTGCTATAAACCAGAATTCTTCCTATCACAGTTCCTAAAGTGCCTGATTCTCTATCACCTTCTTGGCCTCTTAATTGTGACCTACTCAGGTCTCCAGCTCTAGCTATCACCTTTCTAGGGCAGTACCATGCATTCCTTTGTCTCCAGACTGTGGATTCAGGCTGCAATTTCTTCCTTCAGTTTACTGTGATGATCTTAGTGAATCCTGAGTTTAGTTTATCACCTGGCATCCTATTTTCCCAGGGGCAATAACAAGGTCAACCAATGACCAGCCAGCATAAAGCAAAGTATTTATTTAAAGCAAAAGCATTACAGAGATAATTAGATCATCTATGTGCATGCTTGCCAGGCAATACTTATCTAGTACATAGGACCCTGGTAGATCTCAGAAGTATTTTCAAACTATATTAACAGGGTCTGTTTATCTTGGTCATGGTATTATATAAATTCTTGGGTCAAGTGAGAGGGACCCCAACTCTGTACCAGGATGATCAGTTTACACAACTCTCAGTTCTTTGTTTGGGGGGCGGGGTTTCTTAAACCAGTGAAAACCAGTATGTGCAATTTTTCCTTGGTGGTGGTACTTCTCCGGACATACTTACTTGTCTAGGGATTTATGTTATATACCCACCAAGTGATTTTTATCTCCTGATAGTTGATTTATGCTGGATAATTTATCTCAGCTACAGAATTGCTTGTCTCGTTTTGAGAAAATTAATCCCTGGAAACCCAGCAGGTAGCTTTGTAAGGAGAGAAACTCGGTCACAACTATTTTTCTGTAAAAATAAATCCAAAATTTCCTACTTCACCAGATTGCCATTGAAGTAAATTAAGTAAAAGTTCATTTTTTATTTAAATCAATGGACATATGCAAATGTACCCCAGCTGAGGACTGATCAGACTGTACGATTTTATTTTGTACATTTAAAAGATGACAAATATTCATTACAGAGTGTTTGGTTCAGTTACTTGGACACACAAAAGTCATGCAAAATCTGGAAAATTCAACTGAGGGAATAAAAGATGCCAGGCAAACATTATGCGTGAGATCCTCCCATGTTACAGTCATATTCATTGTTAAAGCACATAACCTGTGATAGATGAAAATTAGATTACTTTCATGGGATGACATCATAAATCCAAGTTTCACTCATTCAAAAGCACTTCTTTGTTTGTTTGATATTATTAGATTTTTAATCTAGTAACTGTGTAATTAGTAACTGCAATAATAATTTTAGTAATACTTTATCTATGTATACTACCTTTCTTGCCAAAGGGTACCATTTGTTGCCATATAACAATGCTGTGATACAATGTGATGACTTGCTCTAGAATGTTATCACTATATGATTTCAATGTGCCCATGCTACAACAGCGTTGCGAGTGTTGTCTTCCAGCATAAATTCACAAAGCTGGAAATCAAAGCCAGGTTATTTTAACAACATACTTCTTTGTGATCTATTACTTTACTTCTAAAATATGCTTTCTTTGATGCTTTTCATGACTTTTATTTCTTACAATAAAGTAGAATTTTTTTAAAAATGCTAGTTGTGTAGATCTCTTTGAATTACAAAGGTAAATCCATCCACTCAGTGTTGAATTATAAAGTCTGACAGACTGTGTTACAGTCTGGAAGGAAATATTTGTTAAGAATATGGTTTTGCACCAAGACAATCTAAGAGTGCAATTTGATGTTTAGTTGGTCAACATATTGAAAAGGCAATATAATTAAGTGTTCCACAGGGCAAAAAGAATGGCAGATAAATTGAAATAAGAAGCTATAAAGGCAGATAATTTGAAGATCCTTAATCTATAATGGGTAAAAAAGGGCTTTGAGGAGACCACTAGTATAGTCTTCAACAGAAAAGCAAATGGTTGATAAAATGAAACCATAATAATACTTGTAACATTGCCTCACTTTTCAGAAATTATATCACTGAGGTCAGGTGAGACAATATAAAGATCACAATTAGTACACATTAGAAGGCATATTTTAACTTAGATAGTAATAGAGACATGACTAAAACCAGGTATTGTTGAATACTGATACCAAAACACTATGATTATTTAAGAAACCATTAATTGCTGTTGCATAAAACAATAAAACAAAACAACCCCCCCAGGAGTGGTGGATTAAATAATCTTATCTCATTACTTTATTTTTCATGTTCGCATGTATATCTATCGCCACTACTATTCCTATTACTAACATTTCTCATTTTGGTGTTATTCTCACCATATTGCATTGAAATACCCCATTCCCTTGAAATATAAGTAATTCACTGATTTATTAGATATATGCTTGTAAGGGCAACACTGGATTTATAGTTGAATAATCTGGTGCTACTCATCTCCTTTTCTGTCTGTAAATTTCAAACAAATTTCAGCTCCCCTAAAATAATTTAACCATTCAGAAACCTAGACGATGTCTACACTGGAGAATTTAGAGTACCAATTGTACCAATACAGCTGTACCACTGTGAGATCTCTTGTGTAACCGCAGTATGCCGGTAGGAGAGCGCTTTCCCATCAACATAATTAAACCACCCCCAATGAGTGATGGACTGCTAATATAGTAGCACTGTCCACACTAGTGTTTTTGTCAGTATAATTTATGTCGCTTGGGGTGTGTTTTTTTCACACCCCTGTGCTACATAAAATATACAAACAAAAGTGGTTCTGTAGACATAGCTTTAGAATACAGGAGGAAGTTGTCATCCTTTTGAATAAGGTATGCTGGTGAGAGCATATTACAATAATGATCAGCACATTCTAAGTGCTACCAAATGATTTTTGGTGAAATTTGAAATCCTGCTTATTTGAGCTGGTGGGAGACATTCTGAGAGAACCATCTTGCATTGGAATATCCCATTCTCTTGAAATCTAAATAATTCACTAATTTGGGTTGATTTTGCCAGTTCGGGGGGGAGGGTGTTAAAAAGGGCTATCTAGCCTGTTCTGACATGTTTTTTAAATGAAACATTTCACTTTTTCATTTTGACATGACTCTTCATTTTGATTTGAACTGTTGTATTGTATTATATTTTAATAAAATACAAAATTAATCCAAAATTGAAATAAAACATTTAGATCAAGTGAAAACAAAAACTTTGGGGATTTTTTTCTTTTTTGTAGATATTTAAAGATTGGAGGGAGGTGTGATTTTGTTCTGATTGGAAACAAAGCCAGATTTCAAAATGTTTCATGAAATAGAACTGTCCTCCACATGGTTCTTCTAGTACTGGACCTTGGTAAGCCATGAGGGTCTTAATTCTGCTTTGACTTACACTGGAGCAGATCCATTAATGATGTGCAATCACTCAAGATTTACCCTGGGGTAATAGAACTAGAGCCAATGGATTCAGGAACACAAGAGGAGGGAGTAGCATTGCTTGTGTACCACCTCTTGACAGGGTATAGATTTGAAGTAATATCAGGATGTAACAGGTCCCAACAGGTACGCAAAAATCTTTTCAAAGAAAAAAGTTGCAGGTGACTCCTGGACAGTTGTATGTAGTATGTTCCTGCAGCCAAGCAAGAAATTGTCCAATTTCTGCTGATGACTCAAAATAAACTTGTGAGTTTATTGATGAGTGCTTAAATATCAAGTACAAAGCATTCTGCTACTCAGTTTGTAGCAGGATGGCACGGAGTTGAACATATGTGCTGAATTCCATTTGAAGCTGGGAACCTCTGAAATTTTACAAAACAGAATTGAGGTCCATTGTCACTAGCCACCTGTAAAAGTAAACCAAATTGGCTAAACAAGGTACTGAGATGTCCAATAGTCTTAATAGCTTTAGTAGAAGTCATTCTGACAACTTCTGGCCATTTTGATGGACAGCAACAACAACCAAAACCTTTAGCAAAGTCAATTTGAATACATGTCCAAGGAGTCTGAGGCCAAGAGCAAGGGTGTAATACAGTACTTCACCTTCCTCTTAATGTCTGTTGAGCCTAGGCCACCAGATATGACTCCAGGCTATGGCCTTCATTCATAAAGTGACAACATGACCTTTATGAAGAGCTTCCAAAACCTGAGATTGAAGTGATTTTCAGTTGGTCACATACGTTCACCCATAAGATGCAACCACGATCCACAGATGATTCTTGTTGATATGACACAAATTGGGTAAATGGGATTCTTTTGATCCAGCATTGTACCATTCCCTTCACAGGAGAAAGCACATCATCCTTAGTGCCTTCTTTTTTTGATGTCTGTTCTATTAAAGGCCAACCTATCCATCAGACTGAGATAAAACACCTTGTCCAAAGTTTTTCTTTTGCTTGATGGGAGTTTGGGCATGGCAGGCACAACAACCCATCAGTACTGCCCTGCTGAGTCTCTCTTTATGGACTTGAACAGAATAGGAATGAGCTGGAAGTAGAAATGCCCATCATTGCCTACCAATAGCAGCTAATGATGAATATCCATGTTTCAGTCAAAATTTGAAAATAACAGATTATCTGTCAGCAAGGTAAAATGTCTACCATGTGGATGGATATGGAACTTCTGAGTTATGAAGATAATGTTGAGAGCTTCTCACTCTATTTGCATATAGATATAGATATATAAATATAATATATATTTGCATATTCTTCTCAGGTTTTTTCATGCCTTTAGGAAAGATGTGGGAAAGAAATGCACTTACTTTATATAGTGAAGCATTGCAAATCATTTGGAATGGTAGTGAAGCCTCAACATGAGGAACAATTTTGGATGATGTCAACAGTTTTTCTACTTACTTAAATACACATTCATACTGTTTAGTCCATTTCCATTTTTTATTTGCTTGTAAATGTTCATGTAAAGGTGCCAATACTATTATCGGATTAGACAGACATTTAGTAGTACTTAAGCATACCTAAAAATGACTGTAATTGTGACGCAATAATGCTGCACGAACTGCATTCTTTTTTTCTCTTGTCAATTTCCTTGAGTCCATGGTGTCAATTAAGGGTTTGGAAAAGTCATATTTGTCTCAACATCCTCTTGGAGCAGATCTTCGAAATGTTGGAAAAAAAATCCAAATGTGAATGATGATCCTCGTAATATTTTCCTGTAACAAGGATGTTGCCCAAATAGTACTGAACTTAATTCAGTCCCTTGTCCATAGCTTCTTGGAATAGCCCAGGAGCTGAGGAGATACCAAAAGGCAGTCTCTTGTAGCAAGATAGCCCTTTTTATATGTTGTTTCAGAGCTGCCAGATCAGTCTGCATTTATAGGTATGCACTAGGCAAAATCAGTTTACTGAAATTCTATCCTCTATTAAGAGCAGTGGATATTGTTCTGCACATAATGTATTCAGCATAATATTAAAATCTCCACAAATTCAAACTGAGCCATTCTTCTTGATCTCTGGGTACAATGCGTATAGCCCACTCACAGAGTGAAACCAGTGACAAGACTGATATTCACTAACTGATACAAATCAGTTCCCACCAGAGGCTTCAGATCATAAGGCACCATGCTGGGCTTGTAATATTTTGGCTTCCTGTCAGACTTAACAGTGCGATTCACTGAAATGTTGATCATCTGTCCAAGGATTTTTCAAAAACTTTGGAGTGCTGATCCAGTATTGCTTGAAGATTTCAAGGTGCTTTCATGATCTCCTTGATCTTGTTCCAGTTCACTTTGAGCATCTCAAACCAAGCTCTGCCAAAGGATGATGGATACTTTCCTTCAGTCAAGTATAAGGGTAAAATAACTGGTTGTTCATCCAGCTGAACTTTCATCTGGAGTATCTCTTTTGGGACTAACTTTTTTCCAGAATAAATTTGAAAACCATGTACGTTTCTTCCGTAGTAACTTGTGACACAGTCTGCTGATAAGTAGATGTAGACACAGCAGTTCTGGTATCAAACTCCTTTCTTGTAGGAAATAGTTTGATCAAGGGTGTAACCCAGATGCTGTCTCTGACTTCAGCTTCTGATAAAACAGGTAGTGCTGAGTCTTGGTCAATGTCACGGGAGCTCTTGTCTTTTTTCCACTTGATGAATTCCTGACTTCCATTCTTTCTTAGGTTCAGTCTTAATATGTGTCTTCTCAGATGGAAGGTTACCAAGTGTTGCTATTTCTTGAATCATGTGAGAGGTCAAGATGAAGAGTCCATTCTTCTGACAATCTTATTGCAAATGCCTGCCACACCCATCAATCTTTCTTAGCATGCACAGTTTGTACATAATATCCAGATGGAAATTTCTTAATTTCCTGTGGTCCTTTGTCTCGCTGATTCATGAGATAAACTTCTCAATTCATACTATTTTCAAAAGAATCCTTCTTTGTGGTCTCCATGGCAATTGCTGCTTTAATAGTCTTCTTGAATGTAAGCTCTGATACTGTCAATAACTTCTTCTGCATCTGTGTAGTCCAGAGACTAAGTGGTCACACAGGGCATCATTTAATGTTTGTCTGAATTGACAGTGCTCTTTCAAACTTCCTTAGAGCAGCAATGAACTATGATACTGACTATCCACTTCTTTGATGGAATTGATATCATTCTGTTATCATTGATGGAGTAGGAGACAACTGTTCCTGCATTGCTGCAGTAATTATGGTCTATGCGGCAGTTGCAAGCACGGTTCGAGACAATAGCTCTTGCAGCAGTCCTTATGTCTTTTTATACTCATCTCTATCAGCAAAGTTGACTCTTTGGCTATCTAGACTGGAGTTGCAGCTACAAATTGCTAAAAATATTCAAGGTACACTACCTATGATTTGTTATTGTTGTTGTATTCACCAACATTGAACACAAAAGTTGGCATTTTCTTTACTATCCTGTTGGACTTCACCTTCTGGATGCCTGTCTCTACTAAAGGGAAACTTCTTGCTGTTTTTGTTTTGTTACTTCTCTTTCTGTACTTGACCTGCATCTCCTGGCCATGTGGAATGCTTCAGACTGTAGAAATCTTCCTCTGGGTATATTTGGGTTTCCTCTGAGGGATATAGACCCTAAGGTCAGCCTAAGGTATTTGCTTGCATGTGGTCCATTAATACGGCTGCTTGCTTTCCCCTGACTGCTTTGTTTGCAGAAGCTATGGGCAATAGCTTACTCCTTTGTTCTCTTGTTAATTGCCAACTTCCCTTCTCTAGCTGGCTGGTTCCCACTATCACAGCAGCAAAAGTAGCAGTCTGTCATCTTGTGCCTCTTTGGTGAGATTTTCCTTCTTTTTATAATATTACTTGTTTTTATTTTGTAGGAGGCAGTAGTGGACACTTGTGGGATAGAAATCCTCTGTCACCATATGTTATATTTGGATCCAGCAGAGAAAAAAGAGAGAGACAGAGAGAGAACTGATAGATACACAGCTGTCTGCAGTGCACACTTTATTGCTCTGGTGACAAAACTGAAACTAACATGAAATTGAGTCTTAGTAGTGGGAACAAAGGATGTTCAAACATTTAAAGTGATAGAACATCATAGAGTCAGGCCCCTACCTAGTGTCAATTGGCGTAACTCCATTGACATAAATGGAGCTATGCCATTTACATCAACTGAGGATTTGGTTCTTAGTCTCTAATCATGCTAAATGGACTTGGGGAAAAATGTTTTTTTTGGTGGACGGAAGATGTGTCATCATAAGGTGCTTATGGAGAGCCAGTACCAAGCAAGAATTAACATGACACATTTAATTTCTTAAAAATAAATGAGTTTGACTAGGAGATACCAGTTTAGAAAATAAGGAAAAAGAGAAGAAAAAGAAATAACGGATACACAGATAACTATACTGTGAACATTTCCTCCTGACCAGAACCCCATGTGTGGGATAGGGAGAGAATCAGTGGGATGATAGCTAGGGACTCCTGATTTTAATCCCAGTGCAATCATTGAGTCACTGTTGACCTTGGGTGAATCATTCAGCTACGTGCATTTCTGTATTGTTATTACTTCATGTTGTCCTATAAAATTGAAATAGCCTCCACATAAAAATACCCCAAGCTCCCTTTCTTTGCTGCTCCTTCAGAAAGTTGCAAAACTCACTTCTGGAATGCAGTGTATTTCTTTAGACCACTTGCCTCTCTGTTTATGCTGTTTTGCATTCTATTCACCTATACCAACTCACGCCTTCAAACTGATAACCTCTGGGAGAGGGCTTTTGCTACATGTTAGTCACATTCTACTGTAAAGGGCCATGTATGGTGATGGCTCATAAAATTAATATGATTTAGAGCTGGGTAGAAAATGTTTTTCCTATCCCATAATTATTATTTTTTTTAATTAAAAAAAACCTCTTCCTGTCTTAAAACAGGACAAAAAATTATAATTTTGAAAATGTTTGCAATCCAGATATCTGAATTTTTGGTTAGATTGAAGCATTTCATTTTGATGATTTCAAAACATTTTGGTTTTGACTTTGACCCTTTTTATTTTTTACACTTTTTTCCCCTTAAATTAACTTACATTTTGAAACAAAGACTTTTCAAATTAAAAACCTAAACTTTTTCATTTGGAAACTGTTGAAATAGGATGTTTCAACAATTTTAAAACTTTTTCCATTTTTTTAAATAGGAAATTTGAAAAACCGATCATTTCCTACAAACATTTTTGGTTTCTAAAAAAATGTTTCTTCAATAAATTCCTCACCAGCAGTAATAATAGTAATGACATAATTGCACATATTGGGAAACACAGATTTTGCATCTAACTATATTAGAAATTCATAGATTTTAAGATTGCAGTGGATTCTTATGAGCTAGTCTGACCTCCTGCATAATGCATGCCACTGTATCTCATCATGTAATTATTGCATCAGGCACTTATCTTCTGTATGAGCTAGAACATCTCTTCACGTTTTAAGATGACACAAATGTTATTTTATTTTTATTCAAACTTTTTCAAGAAGAAAAAGGCATTCATATTGTGCTATACAGAATTAAACATGATAAGCAACTTACCATAAAGAAATATGATTCCTGAGCAGTGCAACATTCTGAAATGTGAGGATCCAAAAACAATATCTACTTGAACAGATATCTATTCAAAGCAGACAAGGATATTTAGAATTACTTTCTGACAGTTGAGAAATATGAATTATTCATTGATTGAACAGAATCTCCAGTAACAAATCAGTAAACCAAAAGGGTTTGTTTTAAGTTTTCGTTAAACAGTTTTCAAAACTCCATTTCTTGTTTTTGACAACTGAAAAATATTCTGATTTATTTTTAAATTACAAAACTCGAAGTTATGATGCAAATCATATATCTGTACATTTTTTATATCCCAATGTAGAAGTCTTGGAGAAGTTTATTTTTAAAATAAGTGTGCATTTACATTTTCAAACAAGCAAATTAATGCAAATTCTTTGAAGACTGGAGTAATCCTATATTTAATAATAAAGACATCTCCTTAGGATTCAGATTTCAGTAACTTGATCAGCATCTTTTTAAAGCCTATTTGTTTTAATGGAAAGGAAAATATGTGCTGAATCAGCATCTGAAATGTAAATGATGAAAGTGTTAATTCAATATGCAGAAAACGTAAAAATTAAGATTAGAAGCAATAGTTTAAGATCTGCTTTGATCCCTGGGGAAAAAGAATACTAGTGACAGCTTTCTTTTAACCCAAACACGTTTCTTAATATTAGGGTGATCAGATGTTCTGATTTTATAGGAACAATCCTGATATTCAGGGCGTTGTCTTACATAAGCATCTATTGTCCTTGCTGCTCGCCCCCTGCCATCGCTTTTCCTGATTTTCCACATTTGCTATCTGGTCATCCTTCTTAATATTTTATACACATGTAGCATGTAGACCTAATATTTTATACACATGTAGCATGTAGACCTAATATTTTATACACATGTAGCATGTAGACCTAATTTCTCTTTCTATGTCAATCACACCTACTTAAAGAAACTTCCCCTTCTGGCAGTGGGACAGCAATGGACCCACTTCCTGGCTGTTCTTGCATTCCTAAAATTATGCTAACCCTAGAAAATTCTGTGGCAGGTCAATGGCTCATGAATCTTTGAGACCTGTCCTTGCTCCTCCCCACCAGCCACAATTGTTCTGCTCAATGAAGCATTGTTCCATTAGCAATGGGTAATGTGACAAGCAGACAGAGATCTAGGGAGAAGATCTTTATTGAGCATTCATGGATGATGAAAAGCCAGTATTTGTCGGGTAGGAGCCTGACTCAGGTTGCCTTCATGAGTGTGAGTGTCATACTAAATTAGGTTCTTCCTGAAATCAAGCCCATTTTCCCTAGTCCCACTCAACATACTACTCGCATCGCATAATTGGGTTCAGTGGAACAGAGGATGCAAAACCCCTGTTCTGATTCTCCATATGCTGTTTCTCTCCATGTAGGGGGATCATACAAATTCCACCACATCTGGCAGCCTGGAGCTTCATAGGAAAAGGGTTTTTAAAAGCAAATGGCAATATTGTCTCCCTATCAGGCACTGGCGTACATAAGACTGTGCTGAGAAGGCGGGACTTCCTCAAGCAATCCTTCCTGCTGCAGAGGAGTGTGTAACAATTGACCCCGTATCTGGGGAAATGAATGTAAGTCTACCTTTTTCACATGCCATTCTGGTGCCCTGTGACACTCATGGGTCTCCTACCATGTCTGCAACACACCACATGTCTACCCATGAAACTGCCCTCATTTTATGCTTTCTGTCATTCAGAGATTTTCACCTCAGTGGTGTCCAACTGCTTTTCAATCTTGACAGTGAGGTTCCATGTCACCATCCAGCAGATAGGAATACTGACCACTGAGATATTGTATATCCTCAGTGGGTTGTGCTCCTAAAGTCCAGAGCGAGTGCTGATAGGTCACTGGTGCCTTTATCCCACATGTGTTAATAGTACTCTTATTACCATCCCACAGTGCATCAGCCACTGCTGCAGTGCTCAGGTGAACACTCCTTTCTGCCATCTCCATTCCACTGCAGGAAGGGTCAAGGTGCCTGGAAGCAATTTACCTACAAATATAAGTTTGCTCAACTGTGTGTTGTTTTTACAGGGACCATCATTTATTTCTGTGACCCAACATCTTCCCCTACATCTTTGCAGCCCCCTCAGTTGACTTTCCTCTGCTTTTAAAAAGCTCCAGCAGATTTTTTTTCCTCCTAGCAAGAGCAGAGCATTCACTTCAGAACTTGAGGAATTTCTAGGGAACTGTGGAATTTCTTTCACAATTTCCCTGAGTTCCCAGAACATCTTTTTGAAGTTTCCCAGAAACAGCATGGAACTGTACTGATAAATGCAGCTGCACAGTTGCTAACTCATAATGTTGCTATCCTGTGGACCAACTACTAGCAGTTTAATTTTCTAGTCTCAACAAGTCTTCCGTCATGAATGGGGTGGCTAATATCTATGGGGATTTTTGCTTTGAAAAGTTTTGTATCCAGTTTTGCAGTCCTTTGGGGTGTCCTTCTTCTTGCTAACGTACTTATGTCCTGGTTCATCCTATACTTGAACGTAGTGTGCATATAAACTCAGTTCAACTGACTACTGGACAAAATATATATTAAGAAGTTATCACTTTATTAGACACCTTTGAATCCATTCACAGCAGTCTGCCTGATAAGAGAAGTTTCTGAGTCCTTCCTCTCTGAGACTGTAACTGATCAAAGAGCAAAATTGCCATTCTGTCATAAATTCTAACATTTTAAAACTTGTTTTCATTTTGAATCAAGTGAAATATCGACATTTTGAAATATCCCTCATGTGAAAATCCCCTTCCTCCCCCCAAAAATGGTTCAGAACTATTAGACTCATGGATTCTAAGGTCAGAAGGGACTAATATGAGCATCTTGTCTGACCTCCTGCACAGTACAGGCGACAGAATCTTATTCACCCACTCCTGCAATAAAGCTCTAACCTATGACTAAGTTATTAAAGTTCTCAAATCATGATTAAAAGACATTAAGATACAGAGAATCCACCAGCAATTGAGTTGTGCCCCATGCTACAGAGGAAGGTGAAAAACACCCAAGAGGCTTTGCCAATCTGCCTTGGGGGAAAATTCCTTCCCGACCCCAACATGGCAATCAGTTAAACCCTGAGCATGTGGGTAAGTCTCAACAGATGGACACCCTGTTTCATTTTGATTAATATTGAAACATTTAATTTCAATAAGGATTTTATTATTTCCATGTCACACATTAAATATATAAATAAAATAAATTAATATTATAAAACAAAATGAATTTGAATGAAAAAATAAAATTGGAAACATTTATCTTATCAAAGTAAAACATTTAAACATTATCAAAACAATGATTCTGTATGATTCCTTTCAACGTTTACAATTTGAAAATGTCATTGAACTCTATATGTTCCCATGAAACATGATGAGTTAGAGAGAGCTGCAAAACTATTGTGTTAATTTTTTTCCCAACCAGCTATATTTAAGACATTTAACAAAACTGTCAACACTGGAAAATTCTTTTTAATTTGTGATGTTGTCTTTATTTAGTTCACTTTCCCCTAAAAATTAATACAATTACCTCAATCCCAGTAATCTCTTAGGGCCTGTTATCTTACAGCAACTGTCCCTGGCCTCCACAAGAATGGGTTAATAGCAGCTCTGTGCATTACCGTCAAATGAAAAGGTATAACCTCTAGATAAGGCCATAAAATGAATAAGACCACAGAACTTTCTTGTTCTCAGTGATATCTTCAAGGTTATTTTTAATAATAAACTTCTAATTACAGTTAATTGATAAGCAATATAAGGATATGTGGCTGGACACTCGTGAATAAAAACAGTAAAAACTAACTCAGAGAGACTGCAAAAAGCTGTGCTTTTAGAACAACAGAACATCTTTTATCCTCCAAGGTGTATTTATACTTTTATAAGCCTTTGGTTTTTTTAATGTTTTGTAGGGTGTTTTTTCTTTTCTCTCAAGAAGTTACCCATTTTATTTATTTGCCATACTTTTATTTATTTTTAACAGATGTTGCAGGTTACAATTGAGTTCTGCTTATACAGTCACAGGGCTGCCTGTAATTTACTTTTCTTTCACACTCAAGAGAGCTGACCATGAGAGCTAGTAGTTTTTATCCTATGAAACCAAGAGCCTGGATTTTATTGAGTTTAGCCAGTCTTCTGTGACAAGCCTAAAGGGAAAAAATAATATTTTTAGGGACAGAGATGTGGAGACTTTGCCATTCTTTGCATTTTTATAACAGCCAAAATTTTAACAAATAGCTCACAGTGTTGGATTTAAAATAAGTTACATGACGTGATGCAGTTTGAACCAGATCCAAAGCCCATTGAAATCAGTGGGAGCCTTCTCATTGATTTCAATGGGACTTGGACCAGGCCCTATCAGGCTTCTACAAGCAGTAGAACTGCTTTGCAATATAGATAGCAGTGCTGACACATTTGGTGCCAAGGTGTTTTTCATGTCAATAAGTGAAATACGGCCTGAACCACATCGGCAAATATTTTCTTTTCCTCTATTTATTTGACAGACTATAGTTCTGAAACCTTGTTCCATTATTTATTTTCTTAGCCTGAGTTCACCCGGGATTTATCATTGGAAGGGAAAGGGGCCAAAGCTGATGAATACATCCGTAACCATCATGTTCTATTATTTGTTGTTGTTATTGGTAGTACAGAAGGGGCCCTGTTCTGCGAGGTTCTATACCAACAGATATGGGGAGAGCCTCTGTCCTGAAGATCGGACTATCTAACTAGACAAGACAAGCAACGTGTGGGAAGGGAAAGAGAGAGAGATTAAAGATTTGCTCTCAGTCACACAGCAAGCCCCTGAAAGAGGTGGAAATAGAAGCCAGGTCTTTTAGTGCTTCAGTTCAGTGCTCTCTTCATTAGCCCACACTGTCTTTGTGCTGAAGAATAACCTCACTTAGGAGCTGACACTAGCTCTCCCCTGAATATAACTGAACTGTGTAGAGCCTGTGAAATTTATCCCTTTAGTGGCTCCATTTTGGAAGTGACAATGCCTGCTTTACTTTTGTTTCCTCTGTTGATCGCCCTTGTAGAAGGAGGACTAGGGACATGTGAACCTGTTTGGGTAGATTAATTCCCTGGAACTCAAACCAGATCCTTTTAAGAGGGTCTGGAATGCTTAAAAAAAAAGTATGTTTTTACTTCAGAGACTATATCATTTTTTAATCCACAGCAGAGAGTTTTCCATCAAGGAGAAACTTTGGTCCACCCCAGCCACGGGAGGCCTTGGCAATGCCCCTCCAGTGGAGCTAAGGTTTCAGGAAGCAAAGATTGCAGGATCTGCAGGAACCTAGAGCAGATGCAGAGACCTATAACTTCTCTGGTTCTTGTGGCATTCACTCTGCAGCATTAAACAACATAGGGAAGAATCACACTTTGTTTACCTCTCCCTCTTCACAGTTTCATCCACAGGTCTCAAAGATGGTTCTGGAAACTCAGCTTCCCAAGCTTTTTTCATTTGTGGACCCCTAAAAATTTCAAAGGGAGATGTGGACCCCTTGGAAATCTTAAACATAGTCTACAGAGCCCTAGGGTCTTGCGGACCACAGGTTGAAAACCACTATTATATGGTAATCACAACCTCTTGCAGATCTCAAAGGGGTAGCCGTGTTAGTCTATTGTAGAAAGACAACAGAGTCCTGTGGCACTTTTAAAGACTAACAGATCTATTTATCACATGAGCTTTCGTGGGAGAAATGTCTTGCAGATCTGTTAGACTTAGTCTGCAGACCCCCCGGTTGAAAGCCACCGTGTTAATTGGAGGGTGGGAGTTTCTCAGTAGATGCTATCTCATGACAGCCATGAAACAACACACATCAGTTTAACTGAAGAGATCCCCAATAAGTGTAACCCAGAGAGAGAGAGCTGCCCTAAAGAGGATTTCTATCTAGGCATTTATAGTATACACATTCTGTAAAGAAATCTCTGTACAGGCCTGAGACATCACCTAACTAAATGTCAGCTCCTTCTTCCTCCCTCATCCCCTCCCCTTTGTTAAACCACCGTCCAAAATTTAAAAAAGTGAATTTCATCAATTTGAGCTTTGTATTCACCATGTGTTAATAATGGCTGTTGCTATCACATGATACATTTCCACTGAAGTGAGTAGAATGATTCTTCTCTGAAGATATTAGTTATAATGTTTTAGGGCACGGTCCTGCAGGATGCTGAATATTTCCTTTAAAGAAGTATTCCATACTTTGCAAATCAGGCATATCCAGCTAAATGCTTCAGTGTGTACTTAACTTCAAAGCATTCGAGTAATCCCATTATCTTCATGTGAGTTTGAGCAGCTCCCTGATGACGCAATGTTTCATGCCCATGGACTGATTGTGCAATTCTTATTCAAGGAAAACTTCCATTATAGTCAGCTGGAGCTTTGCAAGTGTTCCAAGTCTGGGTGTCTGAGTTGTGCCAGAAAAATTTAAATTTGCATAAACAAATTGCCACTGTTAGTCTGTTGCACAGCAAAAAACGACGAGAGTCCTGTGGCACTTATAGACTAACAGATTTTCTTTGGCATAAGTTTTCATGGACTATAACCCACTTCATCAGATGCATCTGATGAAGTGGGTTATAGTCCATGAAAGCTTATGCCGAAGAAAATCTGTTAGTCTATAAGTGCCACAGAACTCTCGTTGCTTTTTGATAAACAGATTGGTAATTGCATGTCCAAATCTGTGTTTGTGTCCAGTTACCTAAATTACATATACATTTGAGGGTTCTAAAGCTATAATATGGGTATAAGCCTTTGAAAATTTGGCCCTGGATATTTGGAATTCAGGAGAGTTAAATAAAAAGTAAAAAAAAAAAAAAAGACCCTATGGTTCCCCCCTCACCAAGTCAGTTTGCTTAGTTGTATTTTCTCTGGCACTTTGTCAGAAGGCTGTGTGAACATGACCAATTTTTGTTGGGTTCAGAAAATAATAGCACCTGCGTTTTGCCACATAACATTTGCAAGGAAAGCATTTGAACACTGATTTGGGATTCAGAACTGCACAAAAAGGCTGAGCTTGGATATATGTTACAATAGGTGGGGCAGCCACATTTCTAAATAGTCAAAGAAAGTCCAATGTCAAAGCATAAACAACATCTTGAGGAGGTTGAACGGTTTGATACCACTTGAGTTTGACAGTAATAGTTTCTTGTTTCAAGCTTCCAAAGCACTAGATCCAGAAAAACTGAAAATGTGCAATATGATTTAAAGGTATGTTAAAAACAAGAATATCCTGTATTCCTTATGACAGATAACCATACCAATGATTATCATATTTTCCCTCCTTTGATCAGGGATTTCTGCTGGAAAAGAAAGGAAAAGACCTGCTCTTAACCAAATGCAAATACTTCACTGTCTCAAGAAAGGATTTTTTTCAAGTCCCGTCCTTTAGTAAAAATGTTTCAAGTTACAAAATTGTCAGATTTTACATTTATCTTATTTTTCTCTCATCTTTCAGGGAACACAGCTCCCTTCACTGTGTAAAATTGTTGGTGTCATGGATTATGTCAGCTTTAACCTTAGTAACACAACTTGGGTTACAGCCTTTCATGGATGGAATTAAAAATAAAAAGAGAAGCACTCTCTAGTAGAGTAGGTATGCTAGAATCCTTGTGATGAGGTCCTGTGTTTTATTACTAGTCAAGGCCAATACTATTGTGCTATATTTGGTCCTCATTTTCCCACATCTGTTTTTTAAAGGCATTTTCTGGCAAAAAATGTTTTGAATTTCTCAGTTCTGGTTTGAAATAATAGAATTGTTAAACTTGGGCTTTTCCAGTCTGTTTAATGGCTGCAGATACGAGGCTAGATCATCAGACAGTGTAAACTCAGTTGATTTCAGTAAAGCTACAGATTTACATGCATTGAAGAAACTGTTTCACAGTTTTGGGGGGTCAAAAATTCTACCTTTGTTAAAGAAAATGCATTCTCCTGCCGACTTAATTATATTGATAACATTGATCCCTGTAACAAAGACAGTCTATTTGCACAATGGAGGAATTCTAAAGCTCCATAACTGTAAAATGTATAGGTGTTGATGTTCATCATAAGTTTGTAACCAGTTTGTAACCACTGATAAATGTCTGCAGTTCTCTGGAACAATATTTTTAGTAGAGTAGTGTGTTTTTTTAATGGCATGTTTATTGCTTCAGATAGTATGACTACATACTTTGGTAGGGCTTTTACACAGCCAAAAGAACGTACAGAGATATAACAAGATCCAAAGGTTGGAAGCTGAAACTAGATCCATTCAGACTGACAATAAGGTGCAAATTTTAACCATGTGTCTTATTAATAATTGGAACAACTTATCAAGGGTTGTGGTGGATTCTTCATCATTGGCAATTTTAAAATCAAGATAAGAAGGTTTTTTGCTTTTTTTTCTGAAAGATACGCAATAGTCCAAAAAAAAAGGAATTAATATTGGGAAGTTTTATGATCCATGTTTTGGAGGTTATACAAGATGATCATAGGGTTCCTTCTGGCCTTCTAATCTATGAATCAATGTTGTTCTAAAAGTGCTTTGACCTATTTTATAATGGATTTGAATTCTTAATTTTGCTAAATTGCATCAGAGCCACTAGCATGTCTTTTATGGCTGATGAAAATATGCCAAAGTCTGTTTAATTGAGACCTTTCTCAAACTGCATTTTATTTAATGGAGTGTATTTCTTGATACAGAACAGCAAATGGAATTATCTTTGCAAGTACAGTAGTCTTTCGTTATCAATATGGGTTTTAACAGGAAATAACCATTGTGAAAAAAACTTGAGCTGCCGACAGGTTTAATCTCCATTTTCAGATTATTTAAGATTATATATATTTGATGTTAAATTAGTTCCATCTCCATTTTCCTGCATATTAACTGTGCTTTTGAGCAAGGCTGTGATTACATGAAAAAGCAAAATTGAGGATTAGGTAATCTGGTGAATCCTGTACTGTCTTTCAGCTCTAGAAAATCTATACTTAAATGCTGCATGACTTCACATGTGAAAAAGATTACAGCTGGTGTAAATCAGCATAGCTCTGTTAACTTCAATCCTCAAATGATGTCATGAAATGTAAACTGCTGCTATTTTGTAGTTTTAACAAGTGCAAGAATTTGCCACCATCTTGTATGGCAGTGGATTCCAACCTTTGCAGTAACACAGCACACTTCAATGAGACAAACAGTTCCACAGCACCCTCCCTTTTTTCAACTGAATTGATTGCTCAAAATGTCACATTTACTATGGTTACAGTCTCACTAGAGAGGCTTACAACATAGTGCGTACAACAAGCAAAGAAGGAGCAAATGCATTAATATTTCAAAGCCACCAGAAAAAATACACATCATCTCAATTTTGTCCTTTGGCTACCTGGATTTAGAATGCTCATGTTTTAGAATCGAAAGACTGATACCTCACTTTTAATTTGATGATTAATTTTCAAGAGTTTTATGAATTGCAATTTTGGTTGGATAGAATATTGTTTAAGATGAAACAATGTTCCTTTTATATTGATTTTCATTATCTTTATACAAAATTTCATGGCACATTGGGACAGTTCTCACAGCACATGAATACCATTGTTGCATGGTATAAATGATATCACAGGGTGCACCTTAGTGGAGAAATGAACTCATCCTTTGCTTGTTTTTTCCACATAGGTGAGTGAGAAGTATAATGTGACTGTGTCATAGTGACAGTTCTTGAGTCTAGCAGAAGAGAAAAGCATAATGAGATCCAATAGCTGGAATAGAAATAGGGTGCAATTTTTAAAATACCATAGAGTTTGTTATCCATTAAAGATCCTGCCTCTTGTAAAGTAATATAGACTTCAATATCATCCCCAATATAACTGGCCTGGCATTGCTCTAACAATTCTGTGGAGTTAGAGAGGCATACATCTGGTGTAAGTGAGAAAGAATTAGGACCATTTTCTAAGAAATGACAGCCGAAGCCTGGATTTTAAAACCAGAATCAAATTAGAATAAGGTACCATTTTTTTTAACAGTGAGGTTAGTTACCTGTTAGAACAATTTACCTAAAATGTGATGGAGATTATCCATTACTTCAAGTCTTTAAAGGGATGCCTAAAAAGACTGCAGCAGTGAGTCTTCGAGCTGTATTGACAGACTCGAGCTTGTGGGGTTCACGTTACCGCAGTAGAAACAGGGGTTGTGGCTTCGGCTCTGAGTTGTAGGGAGTGAGAGGACTTCAGAACTCAAGCTCTAGCCTGAGCAGCAATATAAAAGCACTGTCTACACAGCTATGTTTAGCATGGTAATGTAAACTCTGTGAGCCTGAGTCTATCAGTTAGGGATTGGTGTCTCTAGCTCTATAGGCATACTCTAAGTCACAGGCTAACATTCTGAAAGAGATGTGTTGATTCAAACAGAAGTTCTGGGCTTGATGCAGAAATCTGTGTTATACAAGTGGTCCACTAGATAATCGTATCAGTCCCTTCTGACCTTAAAAATCTATAAAATAACTTCAGTCACATAAATAACATCAGTTAGTACAGGGGATATAAATCGCTCCAGTTAGTACATGGGGCTATATAAGTGAGTAAAGTAAAGTGATTTACATGCTCAAGTGTTTTCAAGATCAACGAAGAGGCAATCATTTTGAAATCTACTGTCTTACCTATAGCCAGACATAATTAAATATTGTTTATCATAGTTATAACAGTCAGATCGGAAAATGGGACAAATTGGAAACCTACATTAAAATAACCATTTAGTGAGTGGGTTCATAAAATCAGTTTATCTGTGTGTGTGTGTGTGTGTGTGTGTGTGTGTGTGTGTGTGTGTGTGTGTGTGTATTATATATATATAAAATATTTTTTACACTCATGTTGCTTGTTCTCAGTGAAGGCTTCCATTGTCTTACTGTACCTCTTCTGGTTTTTCTCATGTAATGGATATTTTTCATGAATTGCATTAACTTAATTTCTTTGAGGCAAAGCATGCTATTGTTTTTTAAGCTTGAAATTGCAAAGATGGAGAAGAGGGCAAGGGAAAAGGACTCAGAGTGGGCTGCAACTTATGAAACTTATGGGGAAATGGTCAGATAATCAGTCAAGGAAAGCTAACTTAACTACTTTGTTTTCTAGATCTGTAAGGGTTAAGGAGACTCGTAAGGAGACTGTGACAAGCAAAATGGGAGATTGTGTGGTTTTGGATACAAAGAAGTCATTATGGGCAAAGATAAAAGTCTTGGTCTTTGGAATATTGTAAAGGAGGTAGTTGTAAGATTTAGATATATTCTGAGTATATAGGCTGAAACAAAGGGAGAAATCAAAGACTTTAGGCTGTGAACATGGGCAAAAAAAGGATAATGATATTCTTAAAGGAGAAAGGAAGGACATAGAGAAGGGGTTGATGGAAACATTAGGGGCCTTATTCTTCATTACCCTGCATCTTGTGTAGCCAATTATGATAGAGAAAAGTGGGTGTATAATATTACTAAATGGAATGCGATTGGAAAAGACAACTACACAAAGGACAGGGCAATAGAAAATTGGGTCCTAGCAATGGCTCACATTAAGGAGGAAGAGGAGGCCAAAGAGAGAGGGTGACGTGGAACATGATAGAAGGAAACAAGTTAGGAGTGCAGAATACGTTGGAGTCATCAACATGGAGATGGTAGCTGCACTGTGTAAGTGGATGATTGGAACTCGGTGTGAGTAGAGAACTGGAGGTAGCCGAGGATGGAGGGATCCAGTATAAAGACTGGATGGGTAAAGGTAAGGCCTACGACAGATGATCCTGAAGAAGTGATACAAGAGGTAATGTACAAGTCGATAATATCATGAAAGCCTAATGAGGGCAGAAGAGTATAATCAAGAGTGTCAAAAGCAGCATAGAAGCCTATGGGTGAGAATGGATTAGAGGTCCCAAGATTTGTCCAGTAAGAGACTGATAATTATTGGCTTGATAAAATTTGTGACCTGTATATATCCCATTTCTTACATTGTTTTGATTCTGGGGAGTTTCAGGATCAAGAAGATTTCCATCTATCAGAAGGTGGTATATAGCAGTTACAGATACACTAAGGGGAATTGAAGGCCTTTTTCAAGACTGCAGGATTACTAACTTCTAAGGTTACTTTTTCTACACTGCCGTTAGGGCCCAATTTACTCCCATAAAATCAATGGCAAAGCTCAAATTGGCTTCAATGGGAGAAAATCTAGGCCTTTATTATATTCCCCTCTAAGTGTGATTTTTACTAACAATCAGTGCTTGTAATTATATTTATCAAATACATATTTGCTTCAGTGAAACGTAGGTGGGAAGAGATGGGGAAAGCTGTTTGTGTGGGTGAGTGCAATGTTTAACAGCAAACGTACTGAACTATCTGTTATCAACGTGTGATCAGATATTATTGCATGTACCAAATAGACAACCTGAGTGGAGAAAATTAATCAGGTGGATATTAACATCACATTTTCTTGCTCTTTTCAGAAATCTGTGGACAGTGAACACAGGTGCTTTTGCTGTGCTTTCTTCCCAAAAGTACTATGGGTAATTTTGGTTTGTTAAAACAAATGTTTGTTTTGTCCAACTCATTCAGTGTGATGCTTTGTCCTCTTCTTGCTGGTGACTGGGCCCCATGGTGAAATTAATGAGCCTGCCACAACCCTGGCTATTATAGTGGGATCTTTTAGCTCAGGCAGAAGCAGCACACACTTTAAGATCCAGAGGTCCCGGATTTATTCTGTGCTACCAATATCCCTTCCTGGGATGTTGTTTCCTGCATAAATCTAGGATACTTTACTGTTGAGGACTCCAAGCATGACCCATTAATTAAAGTACCCCCACTCTTTCCCTAGTAAGGGCTTGGGGTGTAAGGCTGCTACCCTTATCTATGGGATTCAGGGAAATACTGGTCAATTTAAGTACCCACCCCTACCAACAGGACCTGGGCTTTTTGGATCTGCAGGATCTTTTCCCAGTGAGACATAGTGCTCTAATCATACATTTATTAGACAAACATGCAGAATTCATATGCCAAGCAAATCTCTTATGCTCACCACTTCCAATACACAGACAAACTTCACTCGATGACCAGGCAGGATCCACTCATCTAGAGTTGCTGCTGATCCCTGTGCATGTTATGGTTGCACAGAGGAGTAGTAGTTCTAGCAGCCTGATGGTGAACTGCAATCCAGCGATGGTTCACCCAAAGACCATTGCTTTTCATTTATGTCATATAGGATAAACCTATCACCATATTCAATACCCTAATTAACCAATCACACATTGGTACCTATATTTTCTCCTCCCTGCTTAAGCCTTTCTTCCATTTTTTAATGCCCAAATTGTAGCTTATTTATGATCTTTGTTTGTGCAGATGGTCACCATAAATTCACTGATCAGAGCCTTTCTTACCCTTTGCTGGGCTGGGTCCTCCCTGAACTTTCCAGCACCTGGATGTCTCTCTATAATTGTGGCATGATATCTCTCTTGTTAGGGGCATTCCTGTGGTGGGGGTGCTTTACCAGCAGTGGAGCATTTTTTCTTGTTGTTAGTGGTGAAATCCCTGAGTTTCACCCAAGGCTGGTTTAATATAGAGATGAGTTAAGTCTCAGACTTACATATTATGGGGCTGAGTTAACTTCCAGGGCTAGAGTGTAGTGTTACAAATAGAATCCCATACAGGGATATTTTTTTCTTTTTAATGACATCATATTGCTTACCTTGTCAGAACTCTGTTCATTGAGCTGCCTCCTCAGCAGTCTTTTATCCACTCTGCTATCTAAACTGTTAATATAACAGCCAATTAAGAGGGACACTCAGAGTTTGGTCCTCCAATGGTTTCAGCTTGTATTGCTTTACATAAAAAGAGCAAGACACTGGATACTCAGCTCTTTGTACAAGTGACTATTACAGCTAAGAAACTAGGTAGAGCAAAACTGGACAAGCCCAATACCAATGCTACTAACGTTTTTTTTAAAAAAGGAATACCAGGAGTTTATGAAGACTGTTGAACTCAGCATGAATGGGAAGTCACTACCAGAGAAGGCAGAGGAATTTTGAGAAGATCTAGGAACAACAATCCATGAAACAGCTTTAGCTACATTTGGGGGAAAGAACATAATAGCTATACTGGATCAGACTAATGGTCCATATAGCACAGTATCCTATCTTCCACAGTGGACAATGCCAGATGCTTCAGAGGGAATGAAAAGAAGAGGTAATCATCAAACGATCCATCCTATCTACCATTCTTAGCGTCTGGCAAACAGCAATCCTGTGCATCTGGCTAATAGTCATTGATGGATCTATCCTCCATGAATTTACCTAGTTCTTTTTTGAACCCCATTACAGTCTTGCTTTCACAGCATCCTCAGGCAAGGAGTTCCACAGGTTGACTCTGGATCATCCACAAAGGATTAGCTTGAAGAAAATGATATGGAACCATTATGTTTTATTAACACTAAGAAGACAATCTACTTGGAACATAATAAGAAGCCAACAGAAGGAGCAAAGTGGGACTTTGGCATGCAAAAGCTGAGGTACAGTGACTAAGTAGGTGCTGTGAAAATCATTACTGGGCCTCGCTCTGTGAAGAGAAACAGATGTCTTCACATACAGGCAATCTCAAATTTGTATATGATGCCCTGGAGAAATCTCTGGGCCTTGTTGTTAATAATGTTGCTCCTCTTAAATCACAAAGCAGTGAAATTATTATAGATAAAAATAAGCATTTGTCTTGTTGGGTTGAATATTATTCAGAGCTGTACACACAAGGAAGGAACATCAACAGTGAATCACTGGAGCAAATAGCAACCCTACAGGTTATGCCAAAACTACATATGGAGAAAACTGTAGAATTGCTAAGCAAGGTCATTGATTTGTTATCAAATAGCAAGGCTCCTGGAAAAGAAGTCATCCCAACAGAAATTATAAATGTGGGAAAGAAATCTTAGGCGCGTGTGTAAGGGGAAAAGGGATAACAACAAGGGTATCTCCCCATCAAGTGTAGCAGGAAAAGCTTTCTCAAAAGTCAGCTTAGTGCCCCTACAACATCTGGAAAATTTGTGTTTACCCTAAATCACAATGTTGATTCAGGGCTAGAAGATCAACTATAGACATGATATTTTCTCAGTGTCAGCTTCCAGAAAAGTGCAGGGAGCAAAACTGACCTAACCAAAGCATTTGACACAATCAGCTAATGAAGTCTGTTTGAAATATTAAAAAAGATAATATATCCATCAACCTTGTTAAGTCTTATGTGTTGTTCAGCTCATGACAATATGAGATCAAAGATTCAGTTTGACAGATCTACTTCGGATAGCTTTGGAATTAAAAGTGGAGTGAAGCAAGGAGATGTTCTTGCCCCTACATTCTTCGTAATCTTGTTCTCAGTACTCCTGAACTGTGTGTTTAAGGATGTGAAAGATGGAGAATATTTCCACACAGGATTGGATGAGAAACCTTTCAATCTTTCAAAACTTAAGGCAAAGACTAAAATAAAAAGGTACTAATCAAAGAGCTTGTATTCGCTGATGCTGCTGCCCTTTTAGCCCATGATGATCTACTACACGAACTCATGGACTGCCTTTCAAGTGTTTGTCAGGCATTTGCTCTCATCTTTAGCATTAAGAAAATGATTGTGTTAGGGCAGAGGGTTACACAAAATCCTTTAATCACCTTAAATGCAAACCAGCTAGAAGTAGTCCAAAAGTTCAGCTATTTAGGTGTTACAGTGACTACCAACCTCTTATGGCATGAAGAACTAAATGTTAGAATTGGAAAGGCTGCCATCACCTTTAGTAGACAACTAAAAAGCCATGGAACAACTCAGAACTTACCATCAAGACCAAAGTGCATCCTCAGCTCTCTCATGTATGGTGGGGAAACACAGACAACTTATGCTAATCAGGAGAAAAGGTTTCCACTTTTCCATAGTTTTGACTTATGCTGCTTGCACTGTATGTACAATATCAAATGGGAAAATAAAGTTACCAATGCAGAGCTTCTTCAGAGGCCAAATGTACCAAGTATGGCAGCCCTATTCAAGTAAAGACAACTATGCTGGCTGGTCAATCTGAACAGGTTGAAAGATGGATGCATACCTAAGGACATTCAATATGGGGATGTATCAGAGGGAACAAGAACAATGGGAAATTCCAAGCTTTGCTATAAGGATACATGGAAGTGAAATACAAAGGAATTTGAAATCGATTCTGACCAAATGGGAAAACTTGGAAAGTGATTGTAACATGTGGTGCCATAGTCTTCATCATACCCATCAAGTCCATGACAGGAGCTGGGTCCTACACTTTGAAGGGAAAAGAGATTGAAGGAAGCAAGCAGCCCTTACTCAAGACACATATATTTCCAATAAGGGACAAAGATTATGAAATCTCAGTTTGGACTATTTAATCACATGAGACATTGCAAGCCGTCTACATCATAGGCTGCAATTTCCACCATCTATCACAAAGAAAAGGAAGCCAATCCATTAATGCACTTCCTGATTTAATATTTCATCCTTGACATGAAAATGTAAAGATATACAAGATATATGCCACAATGTGATTCTGCTTTCACAGTTATAAATCCATAGTAACTAAATTGAAACCAGTAGGAGTACAGTGGTGTAAAATTGGAATAAGTGGGAAGAATTAACCTCATGATATCCCATGCTCATAGATCTACTATTTATTCCTATTCTGGATTTGCCCAGTAAATCTGATGCAACTGACTAATTTGAACTAAGCAAGTGCCCTGCATGGCCATGGCAAGTTCGAACTAGCATTTTAGTGGGGCCATGCTAGTTCGAATTAAGTTAATTCGAACTAACTAAAATTAGTTTGAATTAGTTGGTAGTTAGTTAATTCGAACTAGCTTTTGTAAGTGTGGACACAGCCTGAGAGATTTTCAGCAGCTACAGGGTTCAATGGCAGCTGAGCAGGGGTTTTTGAGGATCGAAATTTTGATGTTGGCACCTAATTAAAGGCACACAGATATCCCCTCAAATGGGATCTGTGTTCACCAAGCAGTCCTGGGACAGTTTGTTCATCCTGGGACACAATTTCCCCAGCTGGGATCTGCGCTGGCAGCAGAGTGTGCTGCCAGCAGTCGGGAGCCAGGTCCCCAGCCAGGATCGGAGCCAGATCGAGTGGCCACTGGTGGCCGGGCTCCCCAGCTGGTGTCAGGGCCAGATCAAGTGGTCACTGGTGGCTGGGCCCCAGGTCCCTGGACAGGGTCAGGGCTGGTGGTTCGCTGGACTCAGGGCATGTGCCCTGTGTGCCCAGCACCAGCAATTCCATTGCCAAAAAGTGTAACTTGGGTCCCTCCCTGCACGCTCTTCCCATGCTGCCGTCTAATGTATAATGAAACAGAATAAGGCCCTGGCCTGCAGGTCACTGTATGTCACAAAGGAGTAGAGAGGGAGCAATCCCTGTTCTCTCTCCAGTGCAGGAACTCCAATTCTGTCTAGCCTTTAGGTAGGCTGCAAAAGAGATGGGTACTGCCTCCATGGACTCTTCTCCCCAACTCCACTATGCCCTCGTCTAGACAGGTTCTGATTCTTAATTTGGCTGAATGTGCACTGTCTGGCAATGAGCCCCAGCATGGCAAAATATATTAGTAAAATGTAAAACACAGTGCTGTTTTTGTGATGGTACTTGGGGGTACTGAGTACCGGCACCTTTTTTTCACAGTGACATGGCCCCAGCTCCTGCTGCCAACTGGCCAGGGCCCAAAGTCATGTACTGGCACCTTTTAAAAAAAAACAAAACAAAACTAAAAAGCACTGGTAAAACATAATATTAATATTTTTTTAAAAACCTCTCTCTTGCTTCTGAATGCTGCTTTTAATAATCAGCCTTACTATATATCTTTGTCTCTTACACATTACACAGACGTTAAATCATGCAGGAGGCAAGATCAACAGAATGTAATTACGAATTTCAAATAAGTGGTTGTACGCAGACGAGGGATCAGAGAAATTGTATCTTATCAACCATGTTGTTAGGATTAAGACTGGATCTCAGTAATACAGGTTAAGGACTTCTATAAATCTCTTTCCTAAACTTAAAATTTGCCTCTCCTTTCCAATTTGTTCCTTTCTATCCTTCCCGTAAGCTCCTCCTTCCTTGTGGTCGGTATCCCTCTTAGAAACTGCTGTGCTTTCAACAATGATTTCACTATAAATAATCAGAGTCCTGTGACACTTTTAAACAGTGCTTTTTTTCTGCCAGAACGCACCGGAACGGCGTTCCGGCACCTTTTTTTCCTTCTCCCACCCACCGGCCGCCTCGACTTCCTGGCCCAGAGCCGACCCCGCCCCGCTCTGCCGACAGCGTCGGCCTCCCGGCACGGGGCCAGGATCAGGCTCCGTTGCCGGGGTCTGTCTGCCCTGCCGGGGCCGCGTTCGGTCCCCGCCGGTGCTCCCTCCCAGCTGTGCAGGCTGCGGCCGGGCTGGGGAGATTCAAATCTCCCGCCCTGAGCATGCGCAGTTACAGCGTGCTCAGGGCGGGAGCGGACTGGCCGACAAGCAGCTCTGCCGGCCGTCCCTGTGGTTCCCAGCCTCCGGCCAGGTAAGGGGGCTGGAGGGAGGCCTGGAGAGGGGTGGGGGGACAAGGAGACGGCCCGGGTTAGAGGGGTGGGGGTGGGGACAAGGAGAGTGGCTGGGTTAGAGGGGTGGGGGGGACAAGGAGACGGCCCGGGTTAGAGGGTTGGGGGTGGGGACAAGGAGAGTGGCTGGGTTAGAGGGGTGGGGGGGACAAGGAGACGGCCCGGGTTAGAGGGTTGGGGGTGGGGACAAGGAGGGACCCCCGCGCAGGCCGGCAGCCCCCACTGCCCCCTCCAGACCCCCGGGGCTGCTTTCTTTCTCTTCCTCTTCCTTTCCTTCCTTTCCTTTTTTTCCCCTCTTCTTTGTCTTCCTCTCCCCTGCCTTCCTTCCTCTTCTCTGCCTTCCTTTCTCTTCTTTCTTCCTTTCCTTTTTTTCTTTTTCTCTTCTTTGTCTTCCTCTTCCCTGCCTTCCTTTCTCTTCCTCTTCCTTTCCTTTTTTTTCCTCTTCTTTTCTTCCTCTCCCCTGCCTTTCTTTCTCTTCCCTGCCTTTCTTTCTCTTCCTCTTCCTCTTCCTTTCCTTTTTTTCTTTTTCTCTTCTTTGTCTTCCTTCCTTCCTGCTCTTTCTGTCTTTGCTTCCTTCCTTTCTTTCTTTTTTTTCTTTTTCTCCTCCTTCCTTCTCTTTTTTCTTTCTCTCCCTTCTTTTTTAAAACTTTTTAAAAATTAATTTTAAATAAAAACCTTTCTTAAAATTAGATTTCAATTCCAAATTCATTCCAATTAAATTAATTAAACACAATTAATTAATTAATTCTATTTACAGTCACTTTATCTTCAATTAATGCCTATAATTTCTGTCTTGTGAGTTTTCCCCAAAAATTTATTCTGAAAAAGTTTTTCACACGGCTTGAAAATTTTGCACACAAGCCACCAAACCTAGAGGGAACATTGGCTACTAGTTGCGTACACAACAGCAGGCCAGCAGGCTAACATCGGTCAGTCCCACACTCTGGGGCTGGCCGGAGCCCACAGCACCAACAAAAAGTGTGTGGATGCATTACTGCCTGCCACCCAGTACCCAGAAACACAGGCCAGCAGCAGACGTGATAGCTACGCATTCACGTTTTTTTCTAATTATAATACGGCCCCCCAACAGTCTGAGGGACCGTGAACTGGCCCCCTATTTAAAAAGTTTGAGGACCCCTGCTGTAAGACCTCACAGGTTGTCTTTCAGTATATTAGTGGCCTGCATAGTTAATAAAACTTAACAGTTTTTACCTTGTATTTTTATTTCTTTGATATATTCAAAAATTTACTGTTTACTGCACTATTTTCAGTGTTATTTCTTTATGACACGACGGACATCAATAGGAGTTCCGGTACCTTTTTTTTTTAGAAAAAAAGCACTGCTTTTAAAGACTAACAGATTTATTTATCGCATGAGCTTTGTGGGAGAAAATCCCACTTCGTCAGACATTTTGAAGATGGGAAACTTACAGAATGGGAGGAAATTAAATACAGGGAAGTGTATGATACAGGATCAGGTCAGAATCTGCAGAACTCAAATTTATATGTACATTCGACTCCGTTACCTTAGGGTTAAACAGAAACTGTGGATTTTTTTCTCATTACAACAGGCGATATGTCCTCACCTTCCTCTATGTGCTGTTTGTTCCCCAGTGTTTGAATCCTTACATCTATTTTGATTTGCTGTTACAGCCTGACCTGATCCTATGTCATACACTTCCCAGCATTTAATTTCCTCCCATTCTGTAAGTTTCCCATCTTCAAAGCATCTGACGAAGTGGGATTTTATCCCACGAAGTCTCATGCGATAAATAAATCTGTTAGTCTTTTAAAGTGCCACAGGACTCTGTTTGTTTCTCTGCAATAGACTAACTAATAGTTCCCCTTTTGGAACTATAAATAATGTACATTACAATTTGGTGTCATTGGTTTCATAGCAATATTAACCATCATAATTCAATTTTACTTTAAAGAGATTTACTGGGTTCTTTCCCCATCACTCACTTCAGCAAAAACACAGAGTGCTTGTCCTTGTCCTATGGGGAATGCAGAATTATCTCCAGAGATGGTTTCTTGATGGTTTCTCTATGTACCACAGCAGCTCAGTGGAGCAGCAGATTGGAGAAGCTTCCTCAGAATGCTGCCCCTTTTGGAACTCAATGAATGGTTTAGCAGAGGCCTCCCAGCTGCATAACGCAGGAGCAGAGACTTTGCAGCAGTTCATGTGTACAGACAGCCTTTTTGGTTTAGAAAAAGACCCTGTCTCCCTGAAATTGGATGGAAACCACAGCAGCCAGCAGTGAAAAAAACAAGTTCAGAGAGTTCCTCTGTGCTTTGTGTAGTCATTTACACCAGTTTGAAATGAGTGCAATGTATTAACAGGTCAAATTGTAGCATTTCATACCTGCAGTCCTCTCTCCTTGCACTGGTATAAATAACTGCACATAGAGCAAGGCAAAAGAGAATCCGAACTTCAGAATCTCAGCCTGCTTGCCTACCAAGAGAAAAAAATGATGCCACTCACTTTGAGAGAGAAGAAATGAGGTGTAATGCAGGCTTTAGGAAGAGAGTTAGTCTCCCAGAGGAAGAGCCAATAAACCTATGTGGAAAGATGAGATAGACAGCAATACCTAGTAATCCATCCACTGGCAGAATAAAAGAAGAGCGTGGAAGAATGCTCATCTACAGGCTGCAAGGGAGGACATGGAAAAGGACTGGGAACTGCTGGAACTCCTGCCTATCCGGGGAAGTATGGGAAATGTGGCCAGAAGTGAGAGAAGGGCAGGTCCAGCAGCCATAGGTATGAAGAGGCTGAAACAGTCCCCAAAACACTAATCAACATGACACAGTGTTGGGTGGGAGTGGAAGAAATGGCTCCAACATCACCTAACTGTATGTGGCCTTGCTGTGACTCAATGTTGTATACCTGAACAGCGTAGAAATGAGTCGGGAAATGCCCCCACACTCAAACCACATTCTTGTCCTTGCCAAAAAACCTTGCTTCCAGCTGAAAATCAACTGGTGTGCAAATGCACTCTGACCATACACTTCTCCCAGGGTGTGCCTGGAACACTGTATCCTACATTGGAGAATATGCGTCAGACAGAGCTAGCTCTGCTCTATCCTACCTTGGGAATCCCCCCAAGTGGGGACATTTTTAGATGTCGCTAAGGTCCTGTGTACTGCTGCAGCAGCGGAAAGGAAATGAATCAGAAGGCCAGGTGCTGTTTTCTTTTTTATATCCCTCAAAAGAGGCTGTTTGGTATCACACTGTAAGATCAGACAGTAATGAGGAAGTAGCAGAACCCTCTCAAACAAAGCAGAATATTTTAAATGACATTACCAATGGTACAGCATTCAAGTCAAATAGATTTTTGAGCCATTTCATGTTGTTAACCTACTGGGATCAGGGGACATAACATAACGTGCTAGCAATTTACAGGAGTCCTGGGAATTTGGATTCCTTATAAAAAGGTCAAAGATTGATCCTGCACAGTTAGTTTTCCCTTGCAAGGAAGAAATACGTTATACAATTTTGACCTGAAACTACTTCTAGGAATATTTTTCAGGATTTATGCAGCCTTGAAAGTTTGAGTATGGGAATTACCAAAATCAAATTTGTCAAATGTTCTATCATGTTTATTCTGGGTGATAATTTTCAGTGGATAAATTCTCTAGGAAGAGTTGTTTAAAAATTTTAGCATTAGTACCTTTGCAGTATTCGACGGATGGTTTCCCTCGCTCTCTCTCCCATCCCCCCAGAAGCTTGCTTCAAGTGACACAGTAAGAACAAAATGACTGTAGGGCCTACGACTCATCTTACTTATGGCAACAGTCATTGTTTACAGAAGTACTGAGCTCAATAGACCAGCTCTTCAGGTTGTATACATCAGCATAGCTCCATTGACTTCACAGGATTTGCCCTGCTTTATAACATATGAAGATTCTATTCAGTGAGTTATGTATTACCAAGTATAGATTACAATGGCCTTTTTTTACCTAGATAGCATTCTATAGAGGGCAACATTTTCTTCTTTGCCATCCAGGATTTCCTGGGCCTCTGGGACATTGAAGGAGATGATTTAGCTCTGTTTCATATAATTAGTGCAAGCCCAATGGCTCACCTGTGACTCCCTGACTTATGCAGCTGGCGTATCTCCTGTTGACTGCTGCCAAAAATATACCAGCGGTGTAGACAAAGCCTGAAACTTTAACTTAAGCAACAAAGCCCTGAGATGACTGTCTGCTATTCAAACACTGGACAAACACAAAAGTAAATATTCGACATTTGTATATAGAACTCTTGTTACTGCTATGGCTTATTTTTTAGCTTTCTGTATCCCAATAGTTGGGACAATATTATACAGCCTTTAGGAAAGAGGAAAAGTCCTAAATTACCTTAAAGGAGGATGAGGATGTTAGAGGCCATATATTTTTCTTGGATTACCATACTGGGACAGGGTTTTACTCAATGTAGCATTGGCACTTTCTTCAATTTCCAATTCTTAAACTGCCAAGTTATTGCACACAGACTCTTGTGGATCAAACAAACAACACCCCTTCTTGGAGTCTGAGTTATTAAAACAACACCTGAACTGTAATGTTAATTTTAATCAAAATCATATATATATATATATGGATACACATATGCATACACATTCACATTTTATATTTGAACTATGATGTTAATTTTAAACAAAATACACATACACACATCACAAACATATGTTTTTTGTTTAAAACTAACATCACAGTTCAAATTAAAAATGTGTGTGTATATATATGGATACATAGCCAGTTCCTAGCTGCAACCATAATGACTACTCTACAAATGCAAATAAGCTAATAATTAATAAAAAATATTGTTGTTTTCCGCAGGCAGACTAAAGCCAATCCTAGCAGCTGTAGAAATTAAAAGTGCTCCTTCTTATATTTGCTGATATACATGTACTCATCTCTGCATGGAGTTCATAACTGATGGTTTGTAGCAATTCCAGATGAAATGCATGTTTCCACAATTGGAAACACTTGTGGGCTTGGGGTCATACTCACATTTCATGAAAGACCTTGAGGGAAAGATATCTGAGATTTATGAGAAAAGTTGTGTCAAGAAAGAGAGAATTTTGCTCTAATAACTTATTACTTGAAGCATTCCATAGTTGTGGAAAAAATGAAAAAAAAAATCAACATTATTGCTATTAGCTGGTTGTTACTTCGGACGTGCCATGACAGCTTTTATTCAGTAAGCCATACTTTCTGGGGTCAGCTAGTCACCTTTCCAAAAGCTTCAACTGTATATCTAAAACCAATCAGAACCTTCTTTCGCCTTCTTTGTTTAGTAGTTTAAATTATGGAAATAGCATGTGTATCTTTCATAGAATTCTATCCCCTCAGTCCTGAAGACCTAGTCAGTATCCACTGTGTAGAGCTGATGGAGAGAGACAGATATTATGGCTCCCAAATCTTGGAGATGGCTGGGAGCTTGTTCAGTTCCCCATATACTTAAGTATATCCCTAGCATTACAGTAAAGTACTCTCCCCTACACTAGAAGAATTATCTGCTGGGGAATCCAGGTTATTTCTGCCCTCTTTATAGACAATCCACCAGAAGTAGTCACATCTAGGAAGTTGTGCTACCAGGAATGGGAGTAACAGCAGGACATCAGAGTCATGTGGTTCCATAGGGTTTGGAATTCAACCCACACTCTGTTCCATGGGGGTGGGAGGAAACACTGCTTCCTAGAAGTCTGACTAAGGACAGGGTTGGCATTATAAATGATTGCCATGGACGACCTCTCAGAGCACAGTGACTGTTGGTGGGGACACCATGGTCAAGAAGCTGCAGAAGGACCATGCACACCTGGGAAGCAGGGAGAGGAGGAAAAGGGAGCTGTGAGGTGAGGCCCAAGCACTTACCTGCATCCCCTCTCTACTCTGCCAGCTGCATAACCCCAGCAGTGCCACCGCCCCTCCACCTGCCGCTGTTCTGCCTGCACAACAGCCCGCTCATTCCTCAGTGAACAGGACTTAAAGGACACCAAAGAAAGTTCATCCCCATTTTCCTTAAAGCCTATCCTGATAAGGGAGAAACTTTAAGGTGATCCTCATTGAGTTTTCATCCCCCTCTGTGGCTGTCAACATAAGATGGGATGTTGTGATTTTTGTTTACCCTCATCCTCCCGCATCATTACAGATTCTGCCTCACATAAAAGAAGTGCAGATCTTGGTATCATTCCCAGCACAGTTGCTCTGATGCAGTTGCTCTCACTTCCATCAATGTAAATCAGGAATTATACACTAATGTCTATGGAGTTAGATGGGTATAAACCTGGTGTAAGTAAGAGGAGAATGAGGACCAATATCTGCTGTTTACTTGATCTCTCCAATGAGTTTCATCATCCTCATTGTTATGTTTTTTCTAACAAACATTTATGTCTCATCATGACCATGAGGTAGAATATGTATTAACTTTCGTTTTCTAACAACTAGAACTATTCAGAAACTGGAATTTCTGTCTTTTAGGAAATTCCAGCATTTACAAAAAAACCCCAACACCCTCCTCCCCCACAAAAAATTTTGAATTTTCCTATTTAAAAAATGCTACAAAATTCCAATTCAGTAAAATTAAATCATTTCAATGAGGAATCAAAGTTCCAGTTAGACTTTATTCTTTCAACTTTTGTATTAAAATATATGCAATAAGGCAAATTTTAACAGCATAATATAAAATAAAATAATAAATAGAATATATAAAAATAAATTAAATATAATATATTAAATTAATCAAAATAATACCATGAAGTTTTTTACCTTATCAAAACATTTTCAATATTACTTGAAATAAGAAAATGGAAATAATCATTTTAACTTTTTTCCATTGACAATTTCATCTAAAAGTTATGATTTCTACAAAACTACAGTTTACAACAGAAAACTATTCCATGGAAAAATTCTGACCGACCCTACTAATAACTTTTTAAAGCACTTTATTTCAGCTTATTTTGTACTACAGAGTAGAACATATGGCCTATAATTTTCCATTGAAACTGATGAAGCATTATATGTGATCACACTAAATCCAAATCCTTGCCACAGGAACCAGCCTATTTGTACTATAAATGATGTATTTGTTTGGTAATTAACAGATTTTAATTCAAAGCAGCATATTTTCACTAACTCCAATTGCTTTTATCTGAAACCAATTATTGCTCATAACTAATGCTTTTTAATTTAAACTAAGATATTTTTATCACATTCTTCCCCCTCCTCCTCCCCCCTTCCCCTCCCCGATGCATTCAGCCAAACTAGCAGGTATTTTCCAAAGGAACAAATGAATTTCCAATAAAACCACTGACAGTTAATTTACACTAATGCTTTTTCTTTTAAACATTCATGTCAATTAAAAACAATTTGAATTTTGATATGCCTTAGAAAAGAGCTACATTAAAGTATGAAACTAACAATACATGCTCAAAATCAGTGTATTTTTAATTAAATCAAAATGTATTAGCTGCCATGGACACAATTTTGGCAACACTTCTACTTCTTGAACACTACTACTTCTGTGTGCAGCATACATTACTAGTGGGCCAAATCCTCAGCTGGTGTAAATCTACTGCCTTCATTGGAAAAATTCTGATTTTCTGAAAGGCAAGAAAAATGATTAGGGATATGGAATAGCTTCTATATGAGTAGAGATTAAAATGACTGGGACTGTCCAGGTTAGAAAAGAGATGACTGGGGGGGGGGGGGGGGATATGATAGAGGTTTATAAAATCATGAAAGGTGTAGAGAAAGAGAATAAAGTTCCTATTTACTTCGTCACATAACATAAGAATTAGGGGACACCCCAAGAAATTAATAGGCAGCAGATTTAAAAAAAAACAAGAAAGTTCTTGACACAACAGATAACCTGTGGGACTCATTGCCAAGGCATATTGTGAAGGCCAAATATATAACTGGTTTCAAAAAGAATTAGATATGTTCACAAAGGATAGATCCAACAATAGGTATTCCAAGATGGTCAAGGATACAACTCCATGCTCTGAGTGTTTCTAAACTTCTGACTGCCAGAAGCTGGGGCTGGATATCAGTGAATGGATCACTTGATAATTGCCCAGTTCTCTTCATTCTCTCTGAAGCATCTGGCCCTGGCACTGTTGGCAGAGAGGATGCTGGATTAGGTGGACCACTACTAGATGATCCTGGGTATAGCTGTTTTTTATGTTCTTGAATCCTTGTCTTCCACCTCTCCTCAGGTGGGGTGCTCTAACCATTGAGATATGGGATATTCTGGGGTGGGTTTCTTATAATCTCTCCTGTTAACAGTTTTTTGGCATTTCCCATTGACTAGCTTAAGTGGCTCCTCATTCAACTTGCTAGTTTCTATAGATCTCATTCTTAGTTTCCTAATTCTTCCATGCATTGTATATGGATCATGGGTACCTGACTTGGGGCTTCAGATTCCAGTACGACTTGGAGTGGCTAAAGTTAGGCATTGCAACATTGTGGGCCTGTCTTCATAGTCAATTAGTTCACAGAAAGCCAAGGTATGAAGGTAGAGTGCACTAACTGATTAAGAAGATCCTGCTGACACCCAAAAAACAGTTCTGTAGAGCACTTTGATCTATTATTGGTTCAAGAGTCAAAGCATGCTATGGAACATCCAACAATCAACTCCTGATGATGTCAATGGCTATGTCTACACTTGTTAATTTAAGTTGACTTAGCATGTCCACACTTAAATTTTAAGTCGACTTTGGGGGGACCCTACAAAGTCGTCCTAGAGCGTCCACACTGGACGCCTAGGTCAACTTGTAGGGGCTAGGGGGACCTGGGGCAGGTTCACAGTGGCAGGGGGGCACCTCTTGCCAAGTGCCAGGGGGGCACCCCTTGCCAAGTGCCAGGGGGCTCAGCCTTTGCCCCATTGTATCTGGGTAGAATGGGGCAAAGGGGGACAGGGACCCTGGCAGGGCATAGGGGCAGGGAGTGCAGGGCTCTGCCCTGCCCTTTGGGGGGGCATGCCAGGCTCTTCCTGTGCCACCCCCTGGCAGGGAGGGCAGTGGGGGAGTCCTGGAGAGCCCTCGGTCGACTTAGAGTCGACCTAGGGCTACTCCAGGTCTACACTGGCTTAAGTCGTCTTTAGAAAGTCGACTTAAGCCTAAAGTCGACTTTAAAGGAGGTTTAATAAAGTCAACTTAATTTTCCTTAAGTCGACTTAAGCAGCTTGCTTAAGTCAACTTAAGGAAGTGTAGTGTAGATGCAGAGTAAATTAAGTCGACTTAAGCAAGCTTAAGTCGACTTAATTTACGAGTGTAGATGCACCCAATAAACGTAATAGTGGGCTAATCCTCAGGCTTTCTAAATATTCGTAGCTCAATTGACTTGAATGGAGCTATTTTGATTTCCAACCCCATGGATTAGATTTAGTAAATGTAGTCAAATGTCATATTTAGATAATCTAGTAATAATTAATAGGTGTAAGGAAGGAATTCCTTCTTCAACTTTCTCAATAGAGTAAACGTATTATTGGTGAAAGAGATGTTAAAACTTCCTCTGAAGATTCAGATATTGACCACCATTGAAGATAAGATGCTAGACTAATGTATTAAATGGTATAATGCTAAACTCTTACAGCATAGAAAAGCCAAAGTTCTGATCTAGGATGGGAATGTCATATCCCATGAGAGACAAGGTGGATGGGCCAACAAAAGATATTATCTCACCCATCTTTTCTCTCTAATATTCTGAGACCGATAAGACAGCAACTACACTGTTTATCCCAGGACAAAAAGATACATTTATACAATAAAGCCTAGTTCACAATTCAAAGAAGAGGCTTCTTTTCTTTGTGTTCACATATCCTTAATTTTTACTAAGTGTGCTTTAGTTTAGATCATCCATTTGCTCAGTGTTAACACAGCTTCATTTGGGCACCACTTCCCTCCAAGAAAACAGTAAGCATTCAGCATTCACAATTTCTTTGGGACTAAAGGGATCAGGCAAGACCCAGTAATGAAGGAATGCAACTCAGCCTGATTCACTTAACTCTGTTTGTCCTTGGGTTTCACAGTCCAGATATCCATCTGTCTAGACAGGAGTTATCTCACTGGGATCTAAAAATAGAAAGTGAACATTATTATTTCAGAATTCTATTTACTAACTGCAAGTACAATGGGAAAGGAGTTTTAGTCCAAACGGAGTACTGTTACAGACTGCATCCTCTGAACAGATGACCTGCAAAATGGCATATTTCTTCTTCGAGTGATTGCTCCTGTCCATTCCATGATAGGTGTGTACGCGTCACGTGCACGGAACGCCGGAATTTTTTCCCCTAGAAACCCCGTAGGGCCGGCTGTGGCGCCCCCTGGAGTGGCGCCGTTGCGGCACTCTATTTAACCCACAGCTGGCCCTACCCTCCCCAGTTCCTTCTTACCGCCCTGACGGTCGCTGGAACATCAGCTAGCTTGCTAGCAGAGTACCCTAGATAGAGTAGCTTAAAACATTAATAGTAAGAGTAGTTAGGTGGTTTTCTCGACGAGAGAGCCCCGGCCCCGGGACTAGGGCATGCCAGGCTTCAAGGCGTGCGGGGCCTGTCGCAAGCCCATGCCCTTAGACGATCCGCACCACTTGTGTCTGAGGTGTTTGGGAGAGTCCCACCTGCACGAGCGGTGCAAAATCTGCAGAGGGTTCCGTCCCAGAACCCAGAAGGAGAGGGAGCACCGACTGAAGCTCCTCCTGATGGAGGAAGCTCTTCGTCCGATGAGCGTGGGGGATCCCGACTCCAGTGCGGCACCGTCAGTGCGGAGCGCTCCTGCTTCCACAAAGGAGGTGCCGAGGCCGAAGGACTCCGTGAAGGAGCCGCGGCGCCGGCTCTCCCCCTCGGCATCGAAGCCTATGGCACCGCCTCCACGGCACCGTTCCCTCACCCCTGGTCCAGTGAAGAAGAAGAGGAGATCGGACAGAGGGAGATCCCCTGTCAGACGTGGCAAGCTCGGGACCCAGATGGTACCGAGTTCGGACCGTTCGCTCTTGGAGCAGCAGACACCGGCACCGTTGACTCTGGCCCGGGAGAGGGTTCCGTCGAGTCCGGCGTCCATTACCTCGCCGACCAGAGCGATCCTGGAGGAGGATCTCCAGCTCCCCTCAACGCCAGAGACTTTCGAAGCGGCGCGGGAGCTCATCGAGCATACGGCACCATGCTCGCAAGAGACACGCCCTCCAGCACCAAAGAGATCAGTGCCATCGAAGGGAAAGCCGGCGCTGCTCCGTCCGGTCTCCCCGCGGCACCGTTCGCCGCCGGAGCGGCCGTGCCGGGTACCTACTAGCCCGGCCCGCAAGGAGAGCCAAGTATCGGTGCATGCTCCGCCCCCGGCTCGGCACCGCTCCCCCATACCGCCAGTGGTGGTAGCAGCGGCAGGGGCCCCCCGATACTGCTCTCCCCTGGAGCGTCCGGATCGGGACTTTTCATGGCGCCGTCGGCCGATGGCACCACAGGACTCGACACCGCAAGAGGGCCGTTCCTCTTACTCAATGGTGTCCGGCACCGCCCCGCCTTGGTCACCCCGGAGCAAATTCTCCTTGGACTCTGAGGACAGTGCGAGCACTGCCAGGCGGAGCAGGAGCCGCTCCATGAGGAGAGGGGATAGCTGCCCACGTTCCCAGACCCAGTGGGGCCCTCAGTGGCAGCCGCCCCAGCAGTGGCCGTTCTGGACCCCTTGGGCGTACCATCAAGCCCAGGGTCCAGTGTCAGATAGACCTCCCTCCACCTTGTCGTCTAGGCATCAGCCCTCCTGCACAGCGAGTGCCCCGCCAGAGCTGGGAAGGGCGACTCACCTGGACCCGGCTAAGGGAAGCCTCAGGAGCCCTACTCGGGTGGAGGCGGGCCAGCAGACCACGGGAATGCAAGGCCCCCCTCTGGACCCCACTGGGGAGTTGTCGTCGTCACCCCCGGACGAGGCAGTGATAGGGGCGAAACCGGCGCCCATTCCTGATGACAGCAGGTCCCACCAGGAATTGCTTAGGAGGGTGGCAAAGAACATGGGCCTGCAAGCGGAGGAAATCGTGGAGGAGGCAGACCCCATGATTGACATTCTCCTCCCGGAAGGTCCGTCCAGGGTGGCCCTGCCCCTGATAAAGACGGTGCAGAATACCACCAGGACACTGTGGCAAACCCCCACCTCTATTCCTCCGACGGCCAAGAGGGTGGAGAAAAAGAACTTCGTCCCAGCCAAGGGACACGAGCACTTCTACTCACACCCAGCTCCAAATTCACTGGTAGTCGAAGCGGCAAATGAAAAGGAGAGGCAAGGCCATCAAGGTCCAACGCCTAAATCTAAGGACGCCAGGAAAATGGAGCTTTTTGGGCGCAAGGTCTACTCCTCGGGGGGCCTCCAGCTGAGGATTGCCAACCAGCAGGCAATCCTCAGCAGATACACTTTCAACTCCTGGGCGGCCCTAGACAAGCTGACAGACAGGCTGGACCAGGACTTAAGGTCCGAGCTGTCAGCGATGGTAAAGGAGGGCAAGGTGGTCTCCCGCGCCCTCCTACAATCGGCCGTAGATGCGGCAGACGCCACTGCCAGGGTGATGGCCTCCGGCATCACCATGCGAAGGAGCTCCTGGCTCCAGGCCTCGGGCCTCCCGACGGAAGTCCAAGCCACCATCCAAGACTTGCCCTTCGAAGGCCCAGAGTTGTTTGCTCCTCAAACGGATTCCAGATTGCAGTCCCTCAAGGACTCGAGGGCTATAGTAAATTCTCTGGGCCTACATACCCCAGCGGCGCAGAGAAAGCCCTTTAAGCCGCAGCAGACGACCCATTCATACCAGCGACGTCAGGATTGGGACCGCAGGAGGGGTCGTAATGGGCGCAGGAGCAACCGGCGCCCATTGGAGCAGAACCAAGGCAGGCCACGTCAGTCCTCTGGGTCAAAAAAGACCTTTTGAAGGTGCGATCGGGGACGACGTACCAGAATCTGCCATGGATCCACCCCCCTCGCCCTTCACCAACAGGTTATCCCGGTTCCACCGTGCTTGGGCACAGATTACATCAGATCAATGGGTGCTCCGCACGGTACAACATGGATACTCACTCCAGTTTTCTTCGCCCCCCCATCCCCCCCCTGCCCTGTCCCTCTTCAGGGACCCCTCTCACGAACAACTGCTGGCCCAAGAGGTCCAGTCCCTTGTGGACAAGGGGGCGGTAGAAGAGGTGCCTCAGGACCTGAGGGGGAAGGGGTTTTACTCCCGGTACTTCCTTATCCCCAAGGCAAAGGGAGGCCTCTGTCCCATCCTGGACCTGCGGGGCCTGAACCGTTTTCTGCGCAAGATCCGTTTTCGCATGGTCTCGCTGGCCACGATTATCCCCTCCCTGGATCCAGGAGATTGGAACGCCGCCCTCGATCTGCAGGACGCCTATTTTCACATCGCGATAGCCCCATGCCACAGACGGTTTTTATGTTTCATGGTGGGCAAAAGACATTTTCAGTTCGCAGTCCTTCCATTCGGGCTAGCAGCGGCTCCCCGCATATTCACCAAGTGTCTGGCAGTGGTGGCGGCTTTTCTCAGGAAAGAGCGAGTTCAGGTCTTCCCATACCTGGACGATTGGCTAGTGAGGGGGCGCTCCCACGAGGAGGTGGCCCACCATCTACATATCATCGAAGGCGTGTTCAACCGCCTCGGTTTGCTGATCAATCGGCAGAAGTCCACCCTTATACCAGTGCATAGAATAGAGTTCATTGGCGCGGTCCTGGACTCGTCAGCTGCAAAGGCAACTCTTCCTCAGTCACGATTCCGGGTGATCAGAGACAGCATAAGAGAGTTGCAAAGGCACCCTCTGACGTCAGCAAGAGCGTGCCTGAAATTATTAGGTCACATGGCGGCCTGCACTTATGTGATCAGACATGCTCGGCTCCGTCTCCGCCCCCTACAACTGTGGTTGGCATGAGTGTACTGCCCGATCTGGGACGATCTGGACACTATTGTGGCCCCTCCACCGTGGATCCTGAAGGACCTCGACTGGTGGTGCCGTGAGGAACACGTCTGTGCCGGGTTGCCCTTTCAGACCCCGAGTCCCTCGGCTCACCTAGTAACAGATGCATCGGACCTGGACTGGGGAGCCCATATGGGTCGATTCAGGACCCAGGGCCGCTGGAAGGACGAGGAGCTCCAGTTCCATATAAATGTGAAGGAGCTCAGGGCAGTTCGCTTGGCCTGTCAGGCCTTCAAGGACCACCTGAGGGGCAAGGTAATCTCGATCCAGACAGACAATACAGCAACTGTGTTTTATATCAACAAACAAGGTGGAGCCCACTCCCCTCGCCTTTGCCGAGAAGCCCTCGGTCTCTGGGAGTTCTGCATTCTCCACTCAATCCTGCCGATAGCGTCATACTTACCAGGATCACAGAACACGCTGGCCGACGACTTAAGCAGGAAATTTATGACACACGAGTGGTCACTGAAACAGGAGATCCTGAAGGAGGTCTTCCGGAGGTGGGGCTCTCTCCGTCTGGACCTCTTCGCTTCAAACTCCAACACGAAGTGCACCCGCTTTTGCTCCTTCAAAGGTCGCAGCCCAGGCTCCATAGCGGATGCATTCGCAATCAGGTGGACAGAGCGGTTGAGCTACGCCTTTCCCCCAACGCCTTTGGTGCACAAGGTGCTCCTAAAGATCAAACAAGACAAGGCCACGGTAATTCTGGTGGCCCCGGCGTGGCCCCGGCAGCATTGGTACACGACCTTGTGGAACCGCTCAACCAAGGCCCCGATAGACCTGCCGTTAGTGCCAGACCTCTTGTCACAGGACAACAGCAGACTCCGGCACCCAAACCTCCAGTCACTCTACCTCAAGGTGTGGTAGCTGAGTGGCTAACACCGAGCGAGCAGCTATGCTCGGAGGAGGTTCAGGAGGTGCTGCTTAATAGCAGAAGGCCCTCTACAAGGACTACTTATAGCGCAAAATGGAAGAGGTTCGCTGCCTGGGCGGCAGACAAAGGAGTCACACCGGGATCAGCTCCAATTCCATGTATCCTGGACTATCTGTGGCATCTCAAGTCGTCGGGCTTAACGGCTTCTTCGGTAAAGGTCCACCTGGCAGCCATCTCGGCCTTCCACGAAGGGGCAGGGTGGGGCACAGTCTTCTTGGCCCCTATGGTGAAACGGTTTGTTAAAGGCCTAGACAAGCTTTTTCCCCCAACCCGTCCGCCGGTGGCGCAATGGGACTTAAATCTGGTCCTTGCTCGACTGACTAGCCTGCCCTTCGAGCCTCTAGCATCCTGCTCATTGCTATACATGTCTTGGAAAGTGGCCTTCCTAGTGGCCATCACGTCGGCCAGGAGGGTATCAGAGTTGCGGGCCCTGACAGCGGACCCCCCCGTACACTATATTCCACAAAGACAAGGTGCAGTTGTGCCCACATCCAGCCTTCCGGCCGAAGGTGGTGTCTCAATTCCACACCAACCAGGACATTTTTCTGCCTGTGTTTTACCCCAAGCCGCATTCCTCTGACAGGGAGCGCAGGTTACATACCCTAGATGTGTGTAGAGCCCTGGCATTCTACATTGACAGAACGAAACCGTTCCGCAAGTCTACACAGTTGTTCGTGGCAGTGGCGGACAGAATGAAAGGGGAACCCATCTCATCGCAGCGGCTCTCGGCATGGATTGTGGCGTGCATCCGCGAATGCTACAGCCTGGCAAAGGTTCCCCCGCCCCCTATCAAGGCCCACTCGACAAGGGCGCAGGCTTCCTCAGCGGCCTTTCTGGGGGGTGTGCCGTTGGTGGACATCTGCAAGGCAGCCACTTGGTCTTCAGTCCATACCCTCGCGGTGCACTACGCGATCACTCAGCACTCGAGAGAGGATGCAGCAGTAGGTAGAGCTGTCCTGCTCTCGGCTAAGCTGTGATTCCGACCCTCCGCCTGAGGTAAGGCTAGTGATTCACCTATCATGGAATGGACAGGAGCAATCACTCGAAGAAGAAGAAAAGGTTACTTACTTGTAACTGGTGTTCTTCGAGATGTGTTGCTCCTGGCCATTCCACTTCCCTCCCTCCATCCCCGCTCGGAATGGGAGCAAGAAGGAACTGGGGAGGGTAGGGCCAGCTGTGGGTTATATAGAGTGCCGCAACAGCGCCACTTCAGGGGGCGCCACAGCCGGCCCTACGGGGTCTCTAGGGGAAAAAATTCCGGCGTTCCGTGCATGCGGCGCGTACACACCTATCATGGAATGGCCAGGAGCAACACATCTCGAAGAACACCAGTTACAAGTAAGTAACCTTTTCTTACATGGACCAGCTATGGACTTTAGTAGTAAATACAAGCCACAGGAAGCATAGTCTGGACAGGGATAGCATCTAGAAAATGGACGGTTCTGTAACATAATAGCTTCTGTTAGTAGTGGGCCTGCTGTTCTGGTATTTTATGGAATGGTATGTTCTTAATAGTAATATTGAGTGCATTATATACTTACAGAGTACTAGAGAATTATTTTTCATTGCCTTGCCATTTGTGTAGGTTATAACTGTGCAAAATTCGTGCAAAGTAGATGTTAATTGTCACCACTGGAGTTGGGTGAGAATTTTTATGAGAGTTATTTTTCTAGTGGAAAATGCAGTTTAACCAAAATCAAACATTTTCATGGGAAAACATATGATTTTGCTGAAACTTTTTTGTATTTTCTTTTCAGAAAAATGTAAATTAATTATTTCAGTTTGGGTTAGTTTGACCCAAATCAGAATACTTTGGTTCTTGAACTGACCTGAGATGTTTAATTTCTAGCCAGTTTGACATCACATTAAACTATATTGCCTTATCAATGTGTTGGGTGTAGTAGTTCAAGCCCCATTCTCGCCTATCAGCTGAGCTCCGTGGAGAACAAGATTTCCAGTAATGCAGTCAATCGAATCATAGAACCATAAGGTTGGAAAGGACCTCATGAGGTCATCTAGTCCAACCCCCTGCTAAAAGCAGGACCACTCCCACTAAATAACCCCAGCCAGAGTATTGTCTAATCAGCCCTTAAATATCTTCAAAGAGGGAGATTCCACCACCTTCCTAGGTAACCCATTCCAATGCTTCACCACCCTCCTAGTGAGAAAGTTTTTCCTAATATCTAACCTTGACCTCCGCAGCTGCAACTTGTGTACATTTCCCTCTGAATGAAGAAGTCACTATGAAAGATGTAATGTGGCTACGGAGCCTGTGCCATACGAGTGAAAGGGAACATTAATCTCCCTAACTACTACTCCTATAATTCAGTGTACCACTATGAAAAATTCAGTTTAATGCTGAACTGACTTGAAACAAAGCATTTCAGATAAGTTTAATAAATGCAAGTGAAACATTTCAATTTTGGAAATGTTGATTAAAAATATTGAAACCAAACTTTATGACATTTCCAAATTGATTTTTTTCTGAATTTCTGTTCCGTGTCAAATTTCAACTTTTGGTTCGACATGGGATGAAGACAAATGTGAAAAGTCACAATTTTCTGGGGATAAGACTTCTAAGTTTGGCTAAATTCTAGATACTGTTCTGATTGAATAGCATGTTCTTTTATTCACTTTGCATTCCTTCTGCACTGGTAGAACACAAGTCTTTAGCCAATAGTACCTTCTGACTGCTTTGTGGTGTTCTAGTTGCAATAAATCTGGAATCCCTGGATGGTTAAGGTGGTTTTGTACTGCTGAACTAGCACAAATCAAGTAGAAAAAACGTAAATCAGGTCTATATTATATTGCTTTAGTGAGACAGTGGTCCAGAGTCTATGTTTTTTTAGTTCCTCAATCTTTTAAAGGTGCCATAGCTGAGAATTTCTCCAGCAGAGAATTTCACAAATGGCATAATAAATTCTCAGGGATTATGTACATAATGGCATAATGAATGGCAAATAGTATAATGAATTCTCAGGGATTATATTTTAGGGATTATATACAGTGATCATAAATTAGAGAAGCCCCAAGGTTATAAACATTCATTATCACAATTCAGATTGTACTCGCTGGTTCTTGTTTCTTGTCAAAACTATTAAGCACCAGATTCTGCCACCTCTTTTTATGTTTGAGAAGTACCTTGCTTATCATGCCTATATGGTGGGACTAAATGGTTACGTTAGTCTTGAAATAAAAAGAGCAGAATAATAGTGGGTAAATCCTACAAAGATATGTTTTAAGTTAAAAAGAAGATATCATTAGAGGCTACATGATGCAGTGGTCTTTCACCTATAAATCTGGGTTCAAACTCTGACTCCAGGCCCTTGTGACAAAAAGCTTCATGGTCATAGTCAATCATCCATTATTTTTCACCTTAAAAACAACACATAATGTCTTACTCCTTTCTCTGCCATCCCCATTCCCATCTTTACTATAGAGAGTCACTGCAACATTGTAGACCAGGGCGAAAGGGTACTGTGTTCTCAACTGATATGGTACCTATCTGTGCTACATGTGACATTTACTCATGTGATGAAAGTCTGGTCCAAAGATTATTTGAAGTCAGTGGCAAAACATAGATTTTGGATTTAGCCCCTAGTCTGTGATTCTCACCACCAGTGAATTAACCATTTTTAAAAGAAGATAAAGGCTGAATATTCAGAGACTTCCCATCTAGTTTGTATGTTTGTCCATACTGTATTGTTACCGCATTATTAATGAACAATTTCACTCTTTGAAATGCTTTTTGGCATATCAAGTCAGAACTGGGCTATTTGTCTTGTGACGTTTGGTACTACAGGCTGTATAATGTGTTTTTCTTGCCCGTTAAACAGAAAAGAGAAACAATACTCAGAAAGCATATCAGAGATGGTTAGCTCACCAAATGTCTAGACATCCTCCAGGGTCTGTGATGCAGATACAGTAAGGTATTTATAAAGTTGATACCATTCAAAAAAAGCAGACCTTTTATCTTCAAATAAATTTGATTTCTCACAATAGAAAAAAAAAAAGAGACTTTGGAAAATGCAATGCAATATCATGGGAAAGAATGATGTTTTTAGCAATGCCGGTCCAGAAGATAATTAGTCAGAGATCAAGTGTTTGTGATTTTGTGTGGGGAAAAACAAAAGCAAAACCGCTACTATGAATAAAACTGTTGAAGAACAAAAAAGTCATCTTACAAACTATCTAGCTGTTTGTGTTCTCTTATTTAGTAAGTGGTAGCTCTAAATGTTTCCCCTTTTTATTTATATAATCCTAAAACCCTTCTCTTTCATTTATTGTGCAAAGAATATTGAACATGGATGAAACTAGTATCTTGGCCAACATGCAGAAAGGAAACAGCAGAACTGTGTTTTAATAAAAATGCAGTGAGGGCAGAAAAATAATGTGCGTGGGAGTTAATATGAAGGAATTAAACTACACCCAACATCCTTTCCTATTTATAATAGAATTATGTTTTATTAACACAAAATTAGGATAACATGAGAATTTTGTAAGATTATAACATACATATTGTGCCCTGGGTGCTAATTTTTCATTTGTGGCTCTCTTGTTCTTTTAAGCCAGTCCAAGATTTGATTTGTCGCATGATCCGCACATTCTTTAACCAGCCTTCCTGCAACAAAACATACTTACTCAACGTGAGTATGGCTAATTATCTAACAGTGAATCAAGAGTTATTTAAGATATTGGAATTTCCCTTAATGCTGTGGGTCAGGTGTGATACCCTGTAATAACTAACGGTCATCAGATATACTTCGCAATGTGCTTCAATTTCAAGTCATAAAAAGAAATACAAGAGTGGTGAGTTAATGTCTTTTAATGGACCAACTTCTGTTGGTACAAGAGACAAACTTTCAAGCCACACAGAGCTCCTCTTCAGGGGTCTTGCAAGCTTCTTTCTTTCATCAGCAGAAGAGTCGATCCAATAAATTACCTCACCTACCTCGTCTCTCTAATATCCCATGCCTGACACAACTTCAACTACACTGTTAGCCTCAGAAAATTAGGGAGGGAAAGGAGATTCATTTTGAATGTTAGCAATTTGTATATGTGTGATGGCATAGTAGGTGAATTACAGAGGGAGAAATATTGCCTGAAGTGTTTTGTTTTTCTCTTCACTTACTACAATCTTCCACCCTGGGACACTAAGCACCCCCGTAGTCAAACCCTACACACTCTTCTATTAATCTTTTATAGAATAGACTCGTAGGACTGGAGGGGAACTGAAGAGGCCTTCTAATCTAGTCCCCACAACTCAGGGCAGGACTAAGTATTAAAAAATATGCCTTTATGAGATACATTTGAAAACTAATTAACTCACTTATTAATATTCTTGTGTGATGTATATATGCGGTGTGTATTAAGAGTTATGGTTGTATGATGGGAGCATGATTAAAGTGTATTTAAACCAGGCACGTCAGGAAGATTTGGTAATCAGGTTTGCCTCAGAAAAAGGAATGAGTATTTAATGCCCTAGCCAGCGCAGTCTTCCGGCAAACACATGAAGGTCCATTTTTACATATTAGATAAACAAATGGGGGAAGAAAAAGTGCTTTCTTCACCATCAGACTCTATGTTGCCTTCCTCACAGCTGGAATAAACTTAGCTTGGAGAGGTTACCATAAAACGAATCCATTTAAAAGTTTTTTACTGGTTTACAATGATGGGGGAGTGGCGGGGAAGGAAGGACTGAGCCTCACGTGATAAGCAACCTAATCAACTGATTATATACAATAATAATGTATTATAACAGTGAATAGACTGTGGTCTTTTGTGGAAGCTAATGACACAATACTGATTGATGTTGTGAAATATCTGTATTAACACTATACAGGGAAATATGGATACTTATTGATGTGATGTTTTAAAGTCTGTGGCCAAACAGAAACATGGTCTCTCCCAGACAGTAGAGAGGGCGGAGATGTAAGATTCGTTTACATACAAGGAGACGAGAAGCCAGTAGCAAGGGAAGAACACCATGAGGTCATCCTGTCTCTTTAAACAAAGCCATTGAATTTTAGAAGACCTAAGCAAAGGCAGAAGACATCTTTGAAAGCCATAACTAGACAAACACAGACAGACAAAGGGAAACAGCTTCTGCAAAGGTGGGCTGAAGTCTTTGAAAACTGAATACAATTAAGAAACTTAGGCAAAGATTGTACCTTGCTGGATTAAGCTTTAGACTTCTAGATTCAGTCTTCAGACTTCTAAACTTTTCATTTTAGTTGTGGCCCTTTCTAACTCCTTTTACTTAATCTATGTCTTATTGTTCATATGTTTGTTTTGTTTTTAGGAGAAACGAATTCAGTGCTGTGTTATTAATGGAAGGGTACAGTTAACCCCGTTAATGTAGTAAGTTTTTATGTGGTTTTCTATCTGTAGAGGAACAAATGGAATTTATTATTTTTTCTGAACTGTCCAGATGAGGACTGGACATTATAGAGCATATGGTTTTGGGAACATTCAGGTTTGGGGGAGTGTCGGGATCACCTTGCTGGTTGTAATCAAGGCTGGTGGAAGCGAAAGTGCAGCTGATGGGCTGGAGACAGACTGATGGGGTCAGAGCTGCTCAGCCTGGGCTGTCTACCCTGCACATACTCCGAGGGCGACCTGCATGCTGTTAGGCTGGTTGTGAGCATCCCATGCTGGAAAAGCTACACCAGCAAAGCACTGTGAGGCACCCAGGATTGCAGGGCAAATGGGCTATGTCTACACTTAGAAATTTAGGTCGACTTTACCAAGTCAACTTTAAATCGACCTTATTAAGTCAACTTAGAGAGTCCACACAGGTCTCTTAAGTTGACTTAAAGCTGGCCTAAGTAAGTCGACTTAGAGAGTCTCCACTAGACTCTCTAAGTCCACTGGTTAGGTCCAGGGGAAGGCGAGGCTCCTTTGGAGCCTCGGCTCCCCAGGCTAGGGGGACTTGTCAACTTAGTAAGACTTTGTAAGTTGACTTAGGACGTTCACACTGGCTTAAGTCGATTTAAGAAATCGACTTAAGCCTTAAATTGAGTTAAATCTAGCTCTAATTAAGTCATAGAATCACAGAAAAATAGGGATGGAAGGGACCTCACGAGGTCATCTAGTCCAACCCCCTGCTAAAAAGTAGGCCACTCCCACTAAATCACCCCAACCAGGGTTTTGTCTAACCGGGCCTTAAATATCTCCAAATATAAAGATTCTACCACCTCCCTAGGTAGCCCATTCCAATGCTTCACCACCCTCCTAGTGAGAAAGTTTTTCCTAATATCCAACCTTGACCGCCCGAGCTGCAATTTGAAACCATTGTTCCTTGTTCTGTCCTCTGTTACCATTGAGAACAGCCTAGCTCCCTCCTCTTTGGAGAACCCCTTCAAGTAGTTGAAGGTTGCTATCAAATCTCCCCTCAGTCTTCTCTTCTGTAGACTAAATAAGCCTAGTTCCTTCAGTCTCTCCTAAGTCATGTGCCCCAGCCCCCTAATCATTTTTGTTGCCCTCCGCTGGACTCTTTCTAATTTGTCCACATCCTTTCTGTAGTGGGGAGCCCAAAACTGGACACAATATTCCAGATGCGGCCTGACCAGTGTCGAATAGATGGGAATTATCACATCCCTCCCAGCTGGGTGCCGTGCTGGTCTGCATCCCACCCAGCCTGTGCCGACCCATGGCCCCGCCTGCAGTCCCTAGAGCTCTGACTGGGACCAGAGAGGAGACATGCAGCTGGGCTTCAAGCTGCGTGCCGGGACCGGGTGGCTGTGGCCCGGCTTCCAGCCAGTGGCCCGGGTAGAGTGGGCCATTTTAAAAAGCCCTGCGGGCCAGTTTTGGCACACAGGGCAGGGTTTGGGAACTCCTGTGCTAAAGTCTGAAGGAACAATATATTCAGAGATTGACAACCTAATTCTTCTCTTTCTTCTCTTCTCTTTCTCACCTCAGTGTAAAACAAAAGTAATCCCTTTGAAGTCAATGAACATGATTCTGCCACTATGTATGTTGGTGTAAATCCTTAGGGTTGATTCTTGCACTGGGTAAAACCAGTGTGAGTCACAGGAGAGTCAGGTCCAAGGAAGATAAACTGTACTGAAACTGACAAGAGAATGGAAAATCAGGCCCTTCAAATCCAGGGCTTCCAAGCATGATCTGAGGCTCCATCTATCAGTCTCTTGGTTGGAACATGCTGTGTTACAGATGCATCAAGAAAACACACACTTGCCTTTTCAGTTGGTTTAGTAGAAGGAAGTCCCCCTGCAGGCATAATTAACATTAGTGCAAGAGATAAACACAGAAGTGGCAGTTATGACTTTTCCCTGCTCTGAACCAAGCTGCGATTCTGGCAGAAGAGTAACTGGAGCTGATGTGCGGAGAAGTGATGTAAATGCCACTGCTTTAAACAGCATCTCATAAGAATGTAGCTATTAACAAGACTAAGGCTCAGGAATTACTTGACAAACCCACACATAACCTGTCCCAAACAAATTACTTCTTATAACTCTGTGTATTGATAATGGTGGTTTCTGTTGCTTTGTTTCCCAGCAGATGTTGTTGTTTGACAGTAGTATGTTTAATTAGGCATAATTCTCCATTTGAGTCCCCCAGGTCAGTGTCTTATACCTAATGCTTCTTCTGCCATATTTTGGTTTTCAGCCATTGATACACTACAGCCAGTTTATCTGTATGCTGTGCTTATTAATCGTAAACTAGGAACTGGGTTTCATTAACAGATTATCTTACCCATGACAAAATGGCAGTTGTGCTGCTCATCGCCACCAAAGGACCTGTAGTCAAATTTGTAAATGTCTGAAAATTATCATATATGGTTTTACTTTTAAATATTATAGATACCAATCAGGCAGCCTTTCAGATTAATAGCATCAGCACATGCATGAACACACTTATTTGCAGAACAAATGCATCACTCTAGGAAGCCTTCCTTGGAAATGTAGCCGAAAGGTAAAGTACGTAACTCCTTTTCTATTTGCTCTTCCTACATTGAACCTGTGCCTGAAAACTGACAACTTGAATATTCATTAATCATTCAGATTAAATTTAAAAAAGACACTGACATTTATAACTGTTTGCTTATTGATGGCTGAGCACAAACACAGAGGTGTTTGTCACACAGAGCGATCTTGAATTAAGCAAATCAGTTGATGTCAGTTAAGCCATTACTGTGGAAGTGGGAAGACAGAAGTGGATTTTCAGGAGAGATGGATCCAGCCCTACCTGGGACAGATCGGCTAAGGGTCAGCTGATAACCTGAAGAGCACTGAGGGCTGGATCCACAAAAATAGTTAGCCATCTAACAGCCATACTTGGGCAATGCTGACAAAACTGTCTCTCAGCTACTATATAATTCTGTAGGAGCCTAAGTTTCTGTTGGATGCCATCCCACTGTCAACAAGCTGCTTAGAATCCTAACTCAAGCCAAAAGGCCTGAAATCAGATTCTCAAATTAGGTGGGAAAATGCCCATGTAGCCAGTGGGGCCCAATACCATAGACATCCTCTGCGCATGCATAACATTCGATACCTGTCGCAAAACACCGCTGGTGCTGAACAGGTCAGGAATGTTTTGACAAAATTCCCAGTGGTCAGGGCACTCACCTGGGCTGTGAAAGACTCAAGTCCAAAACCCTGCTCTGTCTGATTTAGAGCTACGATTTGTGACCTGGTATCCTTCCCCCCGATGAGTGCCTTGACCACCAGGCTACTGGCTATTCTGTCTCTCTCACTCTCTGTTTTTGCATGAAAAAAAGGTCAGGCAAGGACATGGCATATGGGTGTGACATAGATTCTTTCTGTGGTGATGAGCTAGCCAACCATTTCAATGGGTCTGTCACACAGTTCTTCCATCTTCTAAAAAAGTGATTCCCAGCCTGTGGCCTGGGGGCCAAAAGTGGCCCATAGGGGCTTTCAAATGCCCTGCTGCTCAAGGATCCATGCAGAGCATGTTTCCTCAGGGCGAAAAGACAGGTACAGGCTCCTTGCTGCAGCCAAGGGGATGAGAGATCAGTGCTCTCTCTGTAGGCAGGAGCACGGCAAAGCGTTCTGCCTCGGTCCATAGGTGCTAGTGTCTCTGCTGGAGCCAGAAGGAGGGGAGTATTGATCTTCCATTCCCCTGTCTGCAATAGGGAGTCACTGCCTAGGGACCCAGGTGGAGTACACAGGACATATGGGGTTTCCTTGCTGCAGCCAGTGAGACAGGAGAGCCTTGCTGAACTCTTTCTGTCTCTGCAGTGGTGGGGAGCCTGCTGGCAGAGACTGATGGCCCTTTGGGCTTGTAAAAATGATATCTGTGGCCCTCGAGCCAAAAAGGTTGGGAACCGCTGTTCTAGAGTACTGGGCCTGAGCCTGAAACTGGGCTTGAACCTGTAAGGCTCTCAGGGTATGTCTATACTAGAAAAAGTTAAGTCAACTTTGTTAAGTTGACTTAATGAAGTTGACTTTAAGTCAACTTAACAAAGTGGGTCCTTTTAAGTCGACTTTATTAAGTCAACTTAACATTGGACATACGCGTCCACGCTGGCATTAAGTTGACTTAATAAAGTCGATTTAAGGGCTACTCCCCATCCACACCGTCCTTAAGTTGACTTAATAAGTCGACTTAAGGCTTAAGTCAACCTAAGAAGGGGTAGTTATTAAGTCGACTTAAGCGTTCATTAAGTCGACTTAAGGAATTTCTTAAGTCGACTTAATGAAAGCCCAGTGTGGACATGGAGTAATTTAGGTCGACTTAAGGACCCTTAAGTCGACCTAAATTGCTAGTGTAGACATATCTTCAGTGCCCTCAGCTCCCACTGAGCTGAGGAGATAACAGTCACTACTGGAGTCAGTGGATAGTGGCCTGCGACAAATGACAGTTATTAACTTCATAACCCTGACATTCATCAGGTGACTGAGACCAGGAAAATGAAGATGAATGTCCCTCACCAGCACTCCTGTGAATCACACTTTTACTACAGATGATATTTGTGCCAGGTAGAATAAGTACTCAAATGTGTGTTTATATGTGAAAAACATTTCTCATCAGAAATAGAAAGTGGGTTTTCACAGATTCCAGAAAGAATCTCAAATTTCAAAGTATATTTCTGTCCTACACAAAGAATGTCTTGAGTGATTCTGTTGTGGCATGGGTCACCAGATGATATTTCACATAGCCTTGCAAGCTCTTTTTCTTAGCACGTAAGCAAGTTTTAGTCTTTGAAGAAATGTAGTATTGTTAGTTTTGTTATGCTCTGGTCCTTTGAGAGTGGCTGAGGCAGAAGAGATAACAGAGGGATTATTCTCAGCTTTATTCTCTTTATTTGCAGGTAATTCTTGTGTCAGAATGGTTTCCAAGAACCAAGCATTGGTGTGTGGACTTAGATTTTTGGAAGAGGGAATTAGCTACATGCTGTTTGTGAATGTTTCTGTTGCAGGACTTGTATACACCTTTGTGTACTGTGCACTGGGCAAACCTAAAAAGACTAAGCTTCTAAAACTAAACTGACTCTTTATTGAGAGAATTACAGCCAGAGTTTCATGAATTCAAGCCATGTGCACACAAAGTAACTTCCTCTTTCCTGCTCCAAACTCTTCCCTCTGGTGACCTGGGGTTGTCTCAAGTTCTCTACAGGTTGCTACAGTATAGCCACACTTTTTATCACTGATTTCTCCTTCATTTGGGAAGCCACTGACAAGGACCTAGACAGCTGGTACTGGTCAGAATGGCAAGTGGTATCAGAACAGCACACTATCAGAAAATGAGGGAACACTATAATGAGGTTTTATCTGATATCTTAATTTTACAAAATGTGCCTCAATACATTACTTACTAAACTATAGCATGGATATACTCTCAACCAATTAAAATAAACTTAACATATCAAAACAAGCGAACAGAGTATATTTTGTGGTGTATGATTGTGATGCATAGGCCGATCCGGGCCTGAAGACTCTGAGATGTGAGTAGTGATAAGGCTGGGCCAGGCTCTTCTTGGCCTAAGCGCAGCCATCTTAAAATAGTTAAGCAACTACATGCCATTTCTGAGAACTGCTGTGGCTTGTAGCTGTTGAACACATTTCCTGAACTGCAGGGGCTGGTAGCTGTTGAAAACAATTCCTGTAACTGTTGCAAGCACCTGTGTAAGAACATAGGCCATTGTCATATTTCCTCTCAACTATGTAGTCCAGCTATAGATGTACTAACAGCCAATCAATGCTAAAAGCTAATGCAGTTTTACCAAATATGGAGGGACCGTACGACCCCGGCACAGCACCTGTCCCATGGGTACAAAGAGCAGTGGGTTTGGGTGTAGCCCCTGAGAAGCCATCACGGACCATCAGTATCCGGCTTCTCAGTGAGGTGCCGTGAACCCTTGGGTCCCTTCCCTTTTGCAGTCTGCTTGGCGATCATGCAGTGGTCTCCTCGCGTGGGTAAGCACTTGATTTCCAATAAAGAGGGTTGCTCTGAGACCGTGCCCCAGTGTTTATTTCCACAGACTGAGATTCCTAAACGAACCCCTACCTTTGGCACACCACAATGATCACTGAGTTATTTTAGAAAACTTGTTTATTCCCCCTTTCTTTAATTTATAATAGGTATGGACTTCAAATGGTCTGTTTTCAGTGTGAATTAGCAAAGAAATGCCACATATTTGTATTATAAAATGTTTATTTCTGTGATTTTCAGTGATCACTGAGTTCTTGAAATAGATCAATACCACAGTTTCTATGTCAAATCATTATCCACATAAAGCAGAGCTTACACGAAATAATCCTTTTGCTACAGCAACATAATGCCAGTGATTTTTGGTCAGAATACTCTTTTGATTTCTATGGGAACACCTCCTTAAAATCTGAAGGTGTCCATGTCCCATAGGATTTTCCATCAAACTGGAATCCTGTCACTAGCAATAGCAGCCTGTTGTTAGCTGTGTGTGCGCGCGCATACGCTGTGCGTATGCCGCACTGGCGCTGGCCAGGAAGCCAATGCAGCAGACCTCCACTGAATTGCCCAATAAAGCTACAAATGCGGGTTCATAAGCAAAGACATCTGGCCAGATTTATTGTCAACAAAGCATAGACCGAATGCCCTGGCTTAATGGTTACAGTACATTAATACATGTATGCTTGTTACAATGGACACAGCTTAGTGAATGGTGGGACTTTCCATTTCCCCCCGGGCTGCTCCAAGACACTCCATTTGTGACCCTCTGATATAAACAAGTTGCATATTGCCCTTCTGACCTGGTTAGTTACTACCCTTTACTTTCCAAGGGGTAGCCGTGTTAGTCTATTGTAGAAAGACAATAGAGTCCTGTGGCACTTTTAAAGACTAATAGATTTATTTATCTCCCACGAAAGCTCATGCGATAAATAATTCTGTTAGTCTTTAAAAGTGCCACAGGACTCTGTTGTCTACCCTTAACTTTGTACATGTTGGCTCAATTAAAACATCTCTGTCCAGCACAGTGTCATCCTGACCCTTATTTATAGGAGGGGTCAATGTGTCCTTGTTATCTTTGGGGTGTGTATATGTACCATAGTTGGTATTGGGGAGTTCTGGTACCATCTTTCCAGAATGTGTTTCATAGAATCATAGAACAATAGGGATGGAAGGGACCTCACGAGGTCATCTAGTCCAAGCCCCTGCTAAAAAGCAGGACCACTCCCACTAAATCACCCCAGCCAGGGTTTTGTCCAACCGGGCCTTAAAAATCTCCAAAGATGGAGATTCTACCACCTCCCTAGATAGCCCATTCCAATGCTTCACCACCCTCCTCGTGAGAAAGTTTTTCCTAATATCCAACCTTGACCTCCCCAGCGGTAACTTGAAACCATTGCTCCTTGTTCTGTCCTCTGTTACCATCGAGAACTACCTAGCTCCCTCCTCTTTGGAGCACCCCTTCAAGTAGTTGCTATCAAATCTCCCCTCAGTCTTCTCTTCTGTAGACTAAATAAGCCTAGTTCCTTCAGTCTCTCCTCATAAGTCATGTGCCCCAGCCCCCTAATCATTTTTGTTGCCCTCCGCTGGACTCTTTCTAATTTGTCCACATCCTTTCTGTAGTGGGGAGCCCAAAACTGGACACAATATTCCAGATGCAGCCTGATCAGTGTCGAATAGAGGGGAATTATCACATCCCTCGATCTGCTGGCAATACTCCTACTGATGCAGCTTAATATGCCATTGGCCTTTTTGGCAACAAGAGCACACTGTTGGCTCATATTCATCTTCCCATCCACCATAACCCCAGGTCCTTTTCTACAGCGCTGCTACTTAGCTGATCGGTCCCCAGCCTGTAGCAGTGCATGGGATTTTTCCGTCTTAAGTGCAGGACTTTGCACTTGTCTTTGTTGAACCTCATGAGGTTTCTTTTGGTCCAGTGTTCCAATTTGTCCAAGTCCCCTGGATCCTGTCCCTGCCCTCCAGAGTATCTACCATTCCCCCCAGCTTAGTGTCATCCGTGAACTTACAAGCACGCAGTCTATTCCATCATCAAGATCATTAATGAAGATGTTGAATAGAACCGGCCCCAGGATCTACCCCTGGGGCACTCCACTCGTTACTGGTTGCTAACTAGACATCGAGCCATTGATTCCTACCTGCTGAGCCCGTCGATCTAGCCAGTTTTCTATCCACCTTACTTTCTATCCACCTTGTGTGAGTGTCCTGTGGCTAGTACATCTTAGTAATAATATGTGTGTTTTTGTTATTCCGGTTCAGTTCTTGCCAGATTCTGTGAACTTGCAAGCAGACATATTTTGTAACAGGAACCTGATGTGCTAACTTTTGCTTTATGCCATCAGGGCTTGACTACTTCTTTAGTTCAGGCCTCAGGTCTCATGTCTCAGGCACTTACTTTCTACTACACAGTCCATCTGCTTAGCAATAGAGATCACAAAAAACTCATCATTCTCATGCTCTGCTGTATTTTCTTGTTCCCTATGGGATACAAGTACAAGGTGTCTGTCCTGATATATGGAGTATTTCATGGAATTAATCCTAACTACTTGGGAGATTGAGTCAGCCCCTCTAGGATGATGACTTCCCTCACACCACATTCCACCGGCTAAGTACAGTTCTTCACTGATACGGGAAGTTTATAAGTACAGGAGTCAGAATTTTTACAAGAGCTGGACTTAGATTATGGAAGTCACTCCCACAAGAGAAGAAAATTATCACTAAACTCATTGCTTTCAAAACTAAATGGAAAACTTGTGTCTTCAATGTAACTTTCCATCGGTAACTTCTTCACATTTATAGACCAACATCCAACATAACTGCTCACTCACATAGACAAACATAATAATCAAACAAAACTAATAAAACAATGTCTCCAAAAGGGTGAAAATGGGAGAAAAAAAGAGTAGGAGAGGGACAAAGACGTGCGAGCTCAGCTGAGGAACTCAGGTACTGAGGAAGCCATATAACACCCTGACTGATTTAGGTGATATAGATCAGTGGTTCCCAATCTTTTTGAGTGAAGGCTCCACTAGTTAATACAAAAGAAACACACACTCCACCCCTCAGTGACCATAAACACATATAACCCCTATAAACACGTATAATGGTAACAATAATATCAAATTACATTAATAATAATTAAAAATAATAAATCACTCTTAAGAAGCCAGGCCTTCCCTGATGCAGCCACCATCAGATACATCACCATATGTGACCACATCCCCCATGTGGCCCCTCCTCTGTCCGTCCCTAATGGACTGAGGGTAATGGACACCATCCCTGGCATGTTGCCCGGGGCAGCTCCAGGCCCCCACCAGTGGGGGCCTGCTCTTCTCTGGCCAGATGCCTGGCTGGTGTGTGGCTAGGGTGGAGGCTGTTCCTCTGATCCGGCTAGAATGGAGCTTGGGGCTGCTGCGCCTGGAGTGGAGCTCGGGGGGACTAACTGACCTCAATATTATTGAAATCTCATGGACCTCCTGTAATCTTTGGTGTCCCCACAAGGGGATCCTGCACCTCAGGTTGTGTACTGTTGATATAGATTGCAGTGGCCCATACTTGATTCATAGAGAAATGCAAATTACTTCCATAATCCAAAGGTGATTGAACAAGACAAATGCCTTCTTGATCCTAAATTAGGAATCCCAATATGAATTATGAGATTTGATTCGTTGTCTTTATCTTGCTTTGGAATTACAAGTGATGACACTGAGCCCTTTTAAAAATTCAGATTCACTTCAGGACTTCCTGTACAATAAATACACAGTCTGACTCTACTAGGCATAAGGTTAGCATAATGCTTTGATTTTGAATGAAATGTGGACTAATAACAAATACTAGATATGGTCTGGACTTGATTAAAGAAATCTATATTAGAGGATGATCCAGTGCTCAGCATGCTTGCTTGAGATTTAGGAGGCCTAGCCACTCCCCATCTGTACAATGGGTTAATTTACATTACATCAGCAGGATGATGTGAGAAGAAATATGTTAAAGATTTTGTGGTGCTCAAATACTATGATGTTTGGTGCCATAAGTACCTATGACCGATGTAAATACATAATATTATCTTATCTTTTTATGCTTGTTATAGAACCACACTTCAATATCCATTAAAAACATATGGATAAAAATTTCAAAAGTGCCTAACAAATGTAGGAGATTAATTCTAAGTGACTTTCACTGCGACTTGAGCTATGTCTACACTGCAAGTAAAAGTGAGACTTTTGCATAAGTAAGCATATTTGTGCTAGATTGAATCTATCTAATGTGAGTAACAATAGCAGTATAGATATGGCAGCATAGGCTAGCAATCTGAGTACATCCCTCCAGGGAATCCAGGTTAAGTAAGTATTCTTACCATGTTGGGTGGATTAAAGCTAGCATGTGGAACAGCTACACCTTCACTTGCATTATAGACATGCCCTTAGACTTGTAAGTGTCTAAATCACTTTTGAAAATGAGACTAGGCTCCTAAGTCTTGAGGCTAGTACTATATGTTTTCTGATTAAATTGCTAGGTGGACAACATGACTCAAAGATATACTGAGTCCATATGCTAAAGCATCTAATCTAGATGCTTTTTTATTAAAAATATTCCTGCATTATACAGTACTTTTGTAATAATCACTTTTTTCATAGTTTGGGAGTTCTGTATAAAATTTGCACCAGAAGGATATTTCTTCCTGAAAATACAAATAGTATAATTGCTCTATAAACTCCCAAGAAGACTCTACCCAACTGATTCAATTTGTCACAATATCCCGAATTCTCCATTTCTCTTGTTTAATTACAACTTACATTATTGAGGGTAGCCAGGTTTCAATTATCATGAACTAAGAACTCTAAATTAGACAAGCACATTAAGAAAAAATCGAGTTTATCAACAAGATTGTTCAGCTGTTCGGTGCGCCAACATCTGCAACTTTGGATATTGCTTATATTTCCTACAGGGGAAAACACTTAGCAAAGTTATGCAGGTCTGTGACCTGCTCAGATGGCTCTGACTTTGCTTGTGAAGTGAGTTTTGGTTTAACATATTGAAATTAAATAAAACAAGAAGGAAAACAAAATAAGAAGGGAAGAGAAAGCAGTGACCAAAAACAAGGATGTGCGTAGAATGAAAAGAAAACCTAATGGGAGGGGGCGAGAGAGGAAGGTAGAGGCAGTACAACTGGTTTCGGGGGGGTGAAGGGTCGGTTTTCTCTTTCTTTCTCCATTTCCTAAGCCATCATGTCTTCCTGTAAATAGTGTGTGCTCAGTGAACTGCTAAGCTGTTCATGAAATTGTAACTGTCTTATAGTGAGAACTTGGTAGCAAGAAATTCAAAGACCGTATAACGGCAAATCTGAGTTTTTTAAAAAGCTACTTTCCTTCTGATGAGGATTCTCCTTTTGACTGTAAGAACTTCACTGTTGCTTCAAACTGATCACAAGGAAAGTTCAGAATAAAAGTTGGAAGACTGATACAACAGGCAAAAAGGGGTATGATTAAGAAACCATTTGGCAATGCTGTGAAGTCTAATTAAGAACAAACTAGGACTTGATTGAAAGCTGTGGTCTCATCTTCTATTTGCAGAAGGCAAGAGACTACATTTGGTTCAAGATATAATGAGATTGACACAGAAAGCTAAGCCTGGGTGCATTAGAAACTGACAACCTGTGGTCTAAAACTCCACTAATAATGTGGGAGATTGAACTCCTTATATTATGAAAGACTAGCCACCGAAGCTGGAAAAAGTGTGGGGGTTTTTGTAACATTCACTGACCACTCGTCCGTGGTGCTTTATAATTCATACAATTAAAAGGCAGTGCTGGGAATGGTAGATTGAATAATTCAAGAGAAATATTTGTAGTTTGGCTCTGCAAGAGGGAGTTTAGGCTCAACCTTTATTGACGGTTGTTGCTAGAAACTTTGCTCATTAGCAGACACAAGCTCCCCATAGACTAGGACCCATCAGCTCAAAACAGCACCACACCCTTCCATAACAACAGATGCAAAACCTACAGACATATTTCTACTGCTACAATGATCCGTACTTTACATAACACACTTCCAAGCTCCATTGATACCCTACATGCCTGTCACGATATTTGGTGTACCTCTTCCAGTGCATTAAGTGCCCCGATAACAACTATGTGGATGAAACTGGACAAGTACTATGCTCTCAAATGAACTCACAGAGGGAAATTATAAAACAAGCAAACAAAAAATACTACCCAGGGTCAAACACATGTGCTCCATACCTGACCTCTCGGCTCCCTGCCCCCCCCCCCCCCCATCCTCAAAGAAAACCCACACAACACTTTTTAAAGACAAGCCTGGGAGTATAAGTTCATACCTTTGCTAGACACTAAAAATGATGGCCTTAATAAAGAGACTAGATTTATGGCTTATTAAAAGTCTGTAATGGACTAATCCCCTTTTTTTCTTCTATGACTGTTGAAGTGGTAATGGGCCACTTCACCTTGAATGGTCTCTTAAAATATGTGTTAACTATTTATGCTGAGCAGTCTGTTCCACCTTGCATTTAGTTGTGACGTGCTACATTTCCCGGTCCTGAAAAAAAGCTTGAAAAAAGTTTGTCTCTCTCACCACCAGAAGTTGATACAATATAAGGTATTACCTCATCCACCATATCTCTCCAAATAATTTCTAAGGCAGGTATAGATAATTTTTGTTGAATAAATTCTCCTTTTCCTTCCAATACTCCAATCACACCATTCATTTGTGACCCTTCCTTACCCACCTCCTTAGCTACTGTAACCTGAATTATGTTGTGCTGGGCAATAAACCAATAAAGTGCACCCAAGACTTGAAAATTTGGCTGGGCTAAGATGTCTTGGGTACACAACATTTAATATATAGCAAAATATAGAGCTTTGAGATATAAAACCAATATATTTAGAAGAAAAAACACGTTTCAAACCACTATTTCAATATCTCAGTTGCTGTGTTTAACCTTACAGTTGCAGTTTGTGAGGAAGTCATTGAAGGGATATTATACCGCAATTAGAGTATTGAGACAGTGCCAGGGCAAATTTTCTGCTGTTCTAACTCCACTGCCTTCAATGGAATTAAACCAGCAGTGAACCACAATTTGGCTTGCTCTAGTATGTATTTTTCCCTCAATCCTCTGGAGTTTGTGAGTGGACATTGTCTGAGAAATACCACAGTTTCTAGGAAAGTCTCCTGGGTTTCCAAAATATGAGTAAAAAGCAGCTCTGTCTCTGCAAAGTCAGCCATATCAAAAGATTTGAAGATTGCCTCATTATTCTGCTCAAAAAATTATAGTTATGCCCATTGTGCAGGTGGAGAAGCTGAGACAAAAAGAGATTGAATCCAAAATTTTCATATGTGATTGTGTAATGGTAGGTACTTAAGCACGTTAAAATGTGGCCTGATTTTCAGAGACACTGAGCACCTGGAATTCCTGTAGATTTCAGTGACAATTAAGTCAGATTTACACAAGAGGAATTGAGAGCAAAAAGTAGCCTTTTACTCTTCCATTGTCAATGGAGCACTACATACAAAATACCTTAAAGAATACTGTCAACTTGAAATACAATGAATTACAAAGAAAAATAAAAAAGCTAAACTGAGTTTCTACTATTCTACTTGTCCCCTGATATGGTTTGAGATACAAGAGTTGTATTTTCCTATTTTAAACATTGTTTTCTCACCCTTTCATTGTGTCCAAAACCCAACCAAAGTACTGAGGAAGCTGATAACTGGTTATACAGAGGAAACATGAAATTGACTATGCACAACATTTGTGAACTTGAATACCTGAAGTTCTGCTCCTAAATTCACAATGAGGCACCTAATCTGAGGTACTGAACATCTTCAGCCTCATTAACTTCATTGGGATTTGTAGTTGCTCAGCATCCCTGATAATCAGGCCATTTACTTACATTTAAGTGGCAAATTTAGTGGATATAGCAGTCCAAATTTAGGCATTCACAGTTGAAAATTGTGGTCTTATTTTTGGTTTCTCAGCACCTAGACACTGTAAGTACTATAAAATATATTAACCATAGCTTTCATGAGGTGTTGGATGCATGCAGTTTTCAGTGGTGAAAGGCTTCATGCTATGTTTGAATTTTGTAGAAATTATATTCAATTTTATATTCTTTACATAAATTTTGTTTTAATTCATTCAGGGGAAAAAAGGAAGTTCTCTCTTAGCTAATTTAACACCTATAAATCCCTGCAAGTGTAAAAAATATTGGTAGCTCAATGGATAAAGAATAGTTTAGCATCAAAGGGGGAAATGTTAGAAAATAGCTGTTTGAAAAACAGTTAGCTATAATCACATTGGAACTAGCCAGGAGTCACTTCTCTGGGGGTTCAAAAATGCACCCATTTCATGAGCAATGATCAGGTGATCCAAGTTAGCCCCGATTCTCTCTCTCTCTCTCTCTCTGCCCTTTTACTCAATCATTTAAATAGTTAAATAGTTGTGTATCTTTTCTTTTGTCTAGGCTTGGTTTTGGGGGGAAATTACTTAGAACTGAATAAGCACAAATAAGCAGAAAATGGCATCTAAACATAGTGGGTATAGGTAACACATCTTTACATGGCTAAACTCTTAAAGAGAAGTTTTTATCTGCCTTTTGGATTCTCTTTTGTTCCATACATGAAATGTTCTGAATCAGATGTAGAATACAATATATATTGTGGCATAATACACATATTGTATTCCTTTATTTACTTTAAATATACTCCAGTCAATGCCAGATATACAAATCTGAAGAAAGGCCATGAAATTGCCTAGAAAATATATCTTGAAAGTACACCTATTACATCGGGCTGTCTACTTGATGGACTGTTCTTAATGATGTAGTTTGTCACACAGGATAGAAAAGTTATTGATCCTTGTGCCTAGGCAGTCATTCAAGTTTTGTTAAAAATATAGCAAGATACTGTGTGCAGGCAAGATATCATTCAGGTTACATTCCATAAACTGATGGTGAAAACAAATGAAAATACTCAGATTCTGCAACTCTTACTGAGCAGAGAGCATCTTACTCGATGAGTAGGGCCAATGGGATTATTTTCAAAGTAGCAGCTGATAGAATCATCCCTCTCTAAACATTGACGTGTAGTGTGCAATGTATGAATAAGTTTATTGAAGTGGAATTTCATGATAATGTTCCAGTCGCTTTCTACGGATACAATAAAGTGGGTGAAATGAGATTCTTATTTTTATTCATTTATAGGCATTCCTTTGGCACTTATCATGGTAACATCTGAAGTTCCTACTTTATTGGATGGTAGGCAAATTGTAGACATTTTTTCTCTATCATAGGGTTATTTATTTGTTTAATGATGATAATGGTGATGATGTGTGCTATGCCTTTAAGTAGTAATCCAACAAAGCCCAGAGCAGAGTCTCACTACCTGAGGAATAAGAGTAATGCTGGGGAGCATCTCAGCATAGTCACTGCTATGTTCCTGTGTGGGAGTACAGTTTACTTCCTCCAATGCAGCAGTCAGCATCCAGAATGATAAAAGAGCCATTTAAAAAATTCCTTCATTAACCAAGTGTTTTGAGAGCTGCAATTGTTGTAGCCTCCGGGTGCTGGGAGCTGAGCCAGGGCACCTGCTACAGGGTCCCCTGGCAAGGGTAGAGGAGCCTGGAACAGGAATGCCCCCCCCATGGTCCTCTTGTGGTGGGGGGAAGCCTGGAGCATGGTGCGGGCAGCCTGCAGGGTCCCCTGGTGGCAGGGGCATCCTGGAGCCCAGAGTTGCAAGGAGGTACCCAAAGAGCCATGTGTGGCTCTGAAGCAGCAGGTTGTAGACCCCTGCTAATTCATCAGTCTTGCCATTCAGGCTGGAGTTTAGGAAGTGAGGCTATTGAATCTGCCTTCTTCAGCTTTAGGGAAAGGGGTGACCCTTCTGCAATAAAGAGGTAATATTTTCTGTCTTCTGAGCATATGGACTTCAATTTACCCTTCCTTTTTATGGAGTCTGCTCAATGAAATAAAGCTTCTTATGTACTGCTCCCATCCTGCAGAACCTGGCCCATTGATATTTTTTTCTTAAGCATTTACAATGTGATTGGGTGTTTTTATAGCTTTCTCTTGAAACTAACCAAACACCAATTCCAGGCGTCACTGACAGACTGGTGAATTTGCTCTTTAGAGCAATGCTAATGTTGAAGGACAAGACATACTATTATGCTAATAAAAACAACAGAGTCCTGTGGCACTTTTAAAGATTAACAGATGTATTTATCGCCTGTTAGTCTTTAAAAGTGCCACAGGACTCTGTTGTTTTTCTGCAATAGACTAACATGGCTACCCCTTTGGAACTTGACTATTATGCTAATAAAATCAGATCGCTGGCATGCATGCACCCTGCTTCTAATGCTGAGTGCTGGAGTCTCAGAGAGAGATAGAAGTGATGATGTAGCTGCCTTCCGTAGAAATTCAGAATGAAGAGGATTTGGATTCAGACTTAGCCCCTATACTTTATTTTATCCACACCTGTTTGCTGCACCTCATAAAGCATTAGCTGTTTCTCTGTGCTTATGGCAATGTTGCTCTATTGCCCTTGCAAATTCAGAGGGAGAACATGGCCTTCAGAGAAAAGAAATTGTTTCATTAATTGACTGTGTTACCACCTAGCCCTGTTCTCAATGTATATTCAGTTTGTGGTCAAAGTGTTCAGAAATGACATGCTTTTGGCTGCCTGGTGCTGAGCACCTGCTCTTTAAAAACCATATAGTCTAAAGGTGCTTCAAGTTAGACACTCAAAGTTGAAGAACCCAAAATTGCTAGCCAGCTTTTAAAATCTTGACCATATAATACTCATAGAGCTTTATGTGTACATTTTTTTTCTAAAATACATTAAATGTGACCTAAAATAAAAATTGATAGATTGTGAATTAGTTGCACTTCTTTCTGTCCCCCCCTTGTATAATATTTCTGACATGCCAGTCAAAACAACTGCAAAAAGCATTTAAATTGAATCATACATATAGCCCATTTCACTGAATTGTTCTGTCTTTATTTATGTCAGTTGGTGGAAAGACTCAAGAAACACTAGCAATGATAGAGCTCAGGTTTCATTAATCCGTCTCCAGTATTTGAAATGAAAAATGATACTGCAATTCATATCAGTTTGTATAATTTAAAGGTAGGTCTGAACAGTTATTTTTATTTCAGAATTAACCTTTCCTTCCATAAAATATTTTCTTGTCAATAGAAAAGAGGGAACTCAGTTTCGAACTCTTTTTCTTTCCTAAACTATTATGCATTCTGAAAGCTGCAATTTGACTATGAAAATCTCTCTCTCTCTGTGTGTGTGTGTGTGTTTAAAGGCTTTCTCCTATGCTTAAGGCTTTATTTATTTATTTGTTTTAATTAAGTGCTCATATCAGAAGTCTTAGTCACTTAGCTTCTTAGTAAGTTTCCATACCATTGAACAATTTAATATTTTGCTAGTTGACAATATTTATAAGTTTTCATTATGTATTCTGGTTAGATCTGAACAACTAGTTCTGAAAAAAAAACAATTTGTTTGATTAATTCTATCTTTTTATTGCTGTGAACAAATTGGGAAACACCTCAAAGTTTTCATGTTTAGTAATCTTTCAAAGATTTCTCTAGTAAATTTGTTTTACTCTTTAGATTATTTTCTAATAACTTACTGAAAATATTTGTAATTCAAAATTTCTGCTCATTTGATCATGTAAATAAGATATAAATCACTGAAGAACATAATTTATAGCCTGATTCTGTGAATACTTATGCTAGGGCTTAACTTCAAGTATGTGAGTGGTCTCATTTATTTCAATAAGACAGTTCATGAGCTTTATTCTAAATACACACGTAATTATTTTATCTAAGGTCCTAAACTTAAGTCATCATTAGATTAATTAGTTTACATGCATCAACCAGTTTGAGAACAGAATAAATGCAGTCTGGTAGCCAACAAACATATCCCAAACTGTGAGTTATTCAATCAAACATACCATAGGAAGTTTTCTTTCAGCAACTATTTTGAGCCTGAGATTTTTCAACTTGTTTCCCATTAATATGTGTGCATTTAAGTTTGTGTGTCTGAATGCTTATGGAAAGCAAAATCAGAAGGGTCATGAAAACAGTTAAAATCTACTTTAAAATCTAAACAAATATTCAGGCTCCCTCCCTGCTTCCCCCCCCCCCCCCACTAGTCACCCAAGTCCCTCCTACTTGAATATTAGTCATCTATTATGATAAAATAGCAATCACAAAATTTGTAGACCTTGGCTACAAGATTAAATATAACACAGAGAGATGGATTAATTTGGAAAGGCAGGACATAGAAAATGAAAGAAACAGTACCATATTTCTAAAGTAATGCCAAATAATTTGACTTATTAACAATGCTGTAGTCCTTCTAATTTGCTTTCCATTGGCCAAGTTTATTGTCACTGATGGCTTGCTGGACTGTTTTGGAAATGAAATTGAGCCTTTTTTCTCCTCTCTTAATCTGTATTTTTTTTTTCACAAGCTATTATATCGTGTAATTGACAATTGCCTTAATCTCATATTTAATGTTAATGGTGCAGTGCCTTGTTTCAAACATTGATTGTATAATTTGTTTAGCATTCCAACTAGCAAATGCTTTTAAGGTTTAAATGGGACTCAAAATGAATCAATCATCCATTTTGCATAGTTATTGTCATACAGTAAAGCATAATCTCAAAAGGATTAGATAAACATTTTGAATAAACTAAGGTAGTCATGATGATGGGTAACCTGCTGCATTAATTTTCCTCCTTCACCCCAATGAAGTCATCAGGTCTGTTTGGGATGGGGTGGATATAAAGCATCTCACAATTTGTCTTAATGTTTATTTCAATGCATTTGTTTAGTCAGAAAATAACAGTTAATCTTGTAATAGATTTTGTCCAAAACCGCCTCCTTTTTCCTTTACCCACCTTCATCCCCCTTCTGCAAGGAGGACATGCAGTGAGAATATATGTGATCTCCATGTGAAACTCTGTCTCCATTTGTTGGGGTTGACCGCTGGTTACCCATGCACAGATTGATAGGGGGCAGCTTTTGCTCCGGACTAAGCTAGTGCTGAGTTAGCTTGAAGCCACTCCGGCTGCAGAGTAGCTGAGAAGCAGCTAACCTTGAAAGTGTTGCCTGTGTGTTATCAGATAGCAGGTTGTTTTCTGCCAGAGCCACCCTGGGAATGCATCCACACCTGAAAGGGGTGTGTGTGTGTTAGGTATATACGATTTGGAAACACCAGCCTGGGTAGCAGCCTCATTTGGGACCCCGATCCTTGTGGGGTGCCCAGGACCCCACTCATACTGGAGCAATGCTCGCTACAGGCCCTCGGAAACAAGGACGGGGGTCGGGGGCTGCCCCACAGCAAAAGAAGCATGAGCATTTGGTCCTCTGCTTGTCTGCTTGCTGCCAGTGGGTAACGTATACTCCATAATGCTAAAGTGCTGAATGGCTTATTATATCAATGCAATAAAGTCTTCCAGGTTACTAAACCATTGCTTCACCACCCTTTTCTTCTTCAGAAGGGCTTGTTGGGCAATTAATGTGGGCAACTAAGTCACTTTTATTACACAATTTCAGACAGAATTATTCTCTCTTATAGTATCTTAACACATGTTTATACCAGACAGAAAGAAAAAAACCCAGACAAAATGCAAGTGGTAAAGGCCCAATTTATCACATTCAGTAGCACCAGGAATTCTTGCCTACTCTGATCTCCTGGTCTGGTCCTACAGCCCCTTTCCTTCAGTTTCTGGTCCAGTTTTATTTTAAACCCTGCAATATGTGCATTGTTCGCATAGGTCTATTATACATTACTACATATCAGAGTACTTAATATTTATCCAATCTGCTTTTAGCCCATGAACTCTTTGGTTTTTATATATTCTGTATGTTATGCATACTGAAACTTCACTTACACAACTTTTGTATTTTTCTCTCTGTTTGTGAAGTTTTTCTGTCATGACAGTGTTTGTCATCCTTTCCTGGGACTTCCCAGATAAAGGGTTTTTATTTATCTTTATCTTAGTATACCTCTTGCTTGCATCTTCCAGCTCACATTACTTACCTTGCCAGCAATATTAACAATTTAAGCAAATCATCAATTTATATCATTCCAGGTAAAGCCTGGGCCTAATCATTACCTTATCTATGCTCATTCACTAACCCTATTTACAGTACATAGCTATCAAAGCTTTTAACCTTGCCATTTAGCAATCCTTCCTTTTTATATTTGTGTTTTATTAGGATAAGTTATCCCCTCATCCATTGGTATGGGGGAAGGGAGGAATTTTGGAAAACAGTACACTTTCATGTCAGTATTTCTTATTTCCTTTAAACATGGGTTTTCAAAGCCTTTTTATTTGAAATCCAGTTTTGTTTTGTTAATCATTACGCAAAAAATTCATTAATTTGTTTCCTGTGTTGCAGTTGCTTTTAATGGTTCCCCAACAGTCTGCTGCTACTCAGTTGCTTGCATTGTTTTTGGAGGAGATAGGAAGATTTAGAAACAGCTGGATCTCCACCCCACAGGGAGTGGGAGAGGGAGAAAAGCTTGAGGACAGGATCCTACCCCACAACTCACCGGTGCAAGGCAGACCCTTTCAGAAAACCTGCCCAGATATCCATCTTAAGTCCTTATATGGTCTCTGTGATGGTGGCACATCAGAGTCTTTAATGCACCCTGTCCACACTGGGCTTTTATTAAGTCGACTTAAACTGTTCTCAGTGAAACCACACCCAACACATGGATATGTTGCTTTATTGCAGGGGTCCTCAAACTTTTTAAACAGGGGGCCAGTTCACGGTCCCTCAGACTGTTGGGGGGCCGTATTATAGTTAGAAAAAAACGTGAACGCGTAGCTATCACGTCTGCTGCTGGCCTGTGTTTCTGGGTACTGGGTGGCAGGCAGTAATGCATCCACACACTTTTTGTTGGTGCTGTGGGCTCCGGCCAGGCCCAGAGTGTGGGACTGACTGATGTTAGCCTGCTGGCCTGCTGTTGTGTACGCAACTAGTAGCCAATGTTCCCTCTAGGTTTGGTGGCTTGTGTGCAAAATTTTCAAGCCGTGTGAAAAACTTTTTCAGAATAAATTTTTGGGGAAAACTCACAAGACAGAAATTATAGGCATTAATTGAAGATAAAGTGATTGTAAATAGAATTAATTAATTGTGTTTAATTAATTTAATTGGAATTAATTTGGAATTGAAATCTAATTTTAAGAAAGGTTTTTATTTAAAATTAATTTTTAAAAAGTTTTAAAAAAGAAGGGAGAGAAAGAAAAAAGAGAAGGAAGGAGGAGAAAAAGAAAAAAAGAAAGAAAGGAAGGAAGCAAAGACAGAAAGAGCAGGAAGGAAGGAAGACAAAGAAGAGAAAAAGAAAAAAAGGAAAGGAAAGGAAGAGAAAGAGAAAGAGAAAGAAGAGAAAGAAAGGCAGGGAAGAGGAAGACAAAGAAGAGAAAAAGAAAAAAAGGAAAGGAAGAAAGAAAGAAGAGAAAGGAAGGCAGAGAAGAGGAAGGAAGGCAGGGGAGAGGAAGACAAAGAAGAGGGGGAAAAAAGGAAAGGAAGGAAAGGAAGAGGAAGAGAAAGAAGAGAAAGGAAGCAGCCCCGGGGGTCTGGAGGGAGCGGTGGGGGCTGCCGGCCTGCGTGGGGGTCCCTCCGTGCTGCGTGGGGGTTGTGACGGCCGCTGCACGGCCACGCACCCACGCAGCTTAAAGGGAACACTGGCCTCCACCCCTCCCCAGCCCCCACCAGTCTCCTTGTCCCCCCCACCCCTCTAACCCGGCCCGTCTCCTTCTCCCCCCCACCCCTCTAACCCAGCCACTCTCCTTGTCCCCCCCACTCCTCTAACCCAGCCCGTCTCCTTGTCCCCACCCCCACCCCTCTAACCCAGCCACTCTCTTTGTCCCCACCACCCCTCTAACCCGGGCTGTCTCCTTGTCCCCCCCACCCCTCTAACCCAGCCACTCTCCTTGTCCCCACCCCCACCCCTCTAACCCGGCCCGTCTCCTTGTCCCCACCCCCACCCCTCTAACCCGGCCCGTCTCCTTGTCCCCCCACCCCTCTCCAGGCCTCCCTCCAGCGCCCCCTTACCTGGCCGGGGGCTGGGAACTACAGGGACGGCCGGCAGAGCTGCTTGTCGGCCAGGCCGCTCCCGCCCTGAGCACACTGTATCTGCGCATGCTCAGGGCGGGAGATTTGAATCTCCCCAGCCCGGCCGCAGCCTGCACAGCTGGGAGGGAGCACCGGCAGGGACCGAACGCGGCCCGGCAGGGCAGACAGACCCCGGCAATGGAGACCGATCCTGGCCCCGTGCCGGGAGGCCGACGCTGTCGGCAGAGCGGGGTGGGGTCGGCTCTGGGCCGGGAAGTCGAGGCGGCCGGTGGATGGGAGACTGGCAGCCTGCCCTGGCCGCGGCCACCCCGCTGCCCCAGACGCATGGGGCAGGCCGCAGCAGGGGCGAGGGCCGGGTAAATAACCTTGGCGGGCCGTATCCGGCCCGCGGGCCGTAGTTTGAGGACCCCTGCTTTATTGCAATGATATAATAAGCCAGTCAGCACTTTAGCATTATGGAGTATATGTTACCCACAGGCAGCAAGCAGACAAGCAGTGTGGATGCCCTAAGTCAACTTATTCCATAAGTCGACCTAGGGTGGGGTCAGGGGGGACAAGGGATCCCCACATGGCTCCCTTGTCCCTGGAGGAGTCCCTGCTCCCTTCTCCCCGGGGCCCATGGCTTCCCGGCAAGAGGATCTGTGGCTCCTTTTTTGCCGGGAAGCTGCAGTCCTGAGGAGAAGGGAGCTGCCGGGCTCAGCTGGGGCTCCAGAGGGAGGGAATATCCTGCTGGGGCTCCGACGGTAAGGTATTCCCCCCTTGTCCTGGCTGGGAGGCGAGGGGATCCCCGCCATCTCAGCTGGGGCTCTAGCGGTGAGGGAATCCCCTGCTGGAGTCCCAGCTGGGGCGGCAGGAATTCCCTCGCCGCTGGAGCCCCAGGCAGGGCGGTGGGTGAATCCCTCCACGCTGGAGCCCCAGCAGCTCCCTTCTCCCCGGGAAATGACTCGCAGCTTGCCCTGGGGAAGCCGCCTCTCCCTTCTGACAGGGAGTAGACTCTCTAAGTCGACTTAAAAAGATTGACTTAAAGTTGAGTAAATAAAGTCGACTTAATAAAGTCGACTTAACTTTCTGAGTGTAGACATAGCCTTACTGCTCAGCAAATTGTTTATATTGGGATTGCCCCTGAGACATATTCCACTCTGCTTATCCAGAACACCTCGTACAGTTCTGAGAAGACTCTTCATCCAGTTCTCTGAGATCCATAACTACACAGCTGGCTTCTTTGACACTTTAACAACACTCTACTGACCAGTGTGGAGCGGAAAAAGGGAAGGACCACAGCATGTGGGGTGAACTTTTTACACAGTATGAAGAAATAGCACATCATTAATTGTTGACTTCACTAAAACTGCATCACTCAGGTGAGAAGGGAAGAGGGATAGGAGAGTGTCTGTTATATGTAGAGTGTATGATCATATGTGAGGATGAGTGATGGGTTAATGTGTGGAAAAGAGGGACAGAGACAGATCCTAAATTTATGTAAAATGGAAAAATTGAAGAATATTTTAATTTTCATGCATATTAGCGACATTCACTGTGTCAGCCACACTGCACTGATAAATACTGTAATACTGCAAGAACAATCCCTGACTATCCTTGAGAAGCACTTTTATTTGTGTTGGTTTTCCAGAACACACATCCAGCTACACTTTTCCAACAGTCCAGTGTGTTTTATTAATCTGATACCTGTATACTCTAGTAAAAATAGTATTTACAGCACTGGGTAGGTGTTAACTTTGTTTTCAAAACTGTTTACAATGATTAAATGGATTAGTCTAAGGCACAGAGTTGATAGAATTTATTTTCTCTAGTCCCTTTTCTTCAATGCATCAGCTGTACATTGCACTCAAGCTTTTTGTGTGTGCACAGCAAAATTCCACACTCATGTATTGTCATTAAGCAGAAAACAGTGTAATAATCCCTAATATTATTACCAGCACTGCATTTATAAATCACTTTTCATCTTCAAAGAGCTTTACAAACTAGAAGATAGGTTTCATTCACAGGTCCACAGCCTTGACAGAAGAATATCTAGCCAGGTGGTAATGGAAGCTATTTCCTACCTTTCCAGTGGGGAATTCACAGATTCCAAGGTCAGAAGGAACCACTGTGGTCATCTAATCTGACTTCCTCTATAGTACAGACCATAGAACTTCACAAAATAATTCCCAGACTTGTTATTGATTAAACAGGGTCAGTGATGGAGAAGAGGAAGTGTAAAGAATATGTGGTCCTGTCTGGAATAGAATGATTAGGGGAAGAAAGAGCAGTGGTATAGTTTTTGTTTATTTAAACTAATCTAGTTCTTAAACCCCATATTTATTTTCCAGTGGGAAAAAAGAGTGGGAGGAAAGGAAAGTATAAATCAATCCCCCTATACACACATTTTTCAGTTTTCATAAAATCAAAATCACTATTATTTTGTTGAAAAAAATCCACAAATATATCTGTTTTCATTTAATTTGAAATTGACTGTGGAAAACAAATACTATTTTTCAGTCTAATCACTGAAACACTTCATAAGGTTGAATAATCCCATTTAGTTTATCATTATCCCATATTTGAAAGTTGACAGTCAATACTTTTATATAACACATATAGTGCTTGACCCTACTCTCCTTGATTTAAACACAAGCAATTATCATGATGATGGTCTCAGCCATATGTATTTAGAACAACATTAACCAAACAAATGCTGAGTGTTTTTATTCAAGGAATTATTCCTGCTTCTTAAATTTTTATATCAGTAATTGTCCAGATTTATTTCAGGGCATGTTACTATCCCACATGGGTAGTTACAGTTTTACAATATATACAATCTTCAGCTTGAAAATTTTGAAGATCTCTTTGCTTTGTTTATGCAATGTCTTCACAAGTCAAATTGTTTTCCAGTGACCAAAAATATGTCAGCTGATTTATACTTGCTGATGTTTCATAAGAATTAACTCAATTATGGGATCCTTGTATGTCTTCTATTTGCAGTGAAATGATGTTGTATTTAAGTTTATTTGCAAAGATATAATCGATAGATGGTTTGAAATGCTGTTAATTTTGTTTAAGTATGGTATATAATAATTGCATGCAAGCTTAAAGGGTTCCTGTCCTCTATTGTATGCATAAATCTGATATAACTTAATTAAATTCACTGTCATTATTCCAATTTTATACCCACCTAACTAAGGTTAGAAATAAATCTCATATATTATGCTTAGCGTATGACTACTCATACATTTGGGTCTAAAATAATGAATTAGACAAAAAGTCCTAGCCAATGTTACTAATAATACATTAGATAATTAAAACTGAAGGAATTTTTAAATCCAATTTTCGCTTTACCGTTTTTTCTTTTGTTTACCAAGTGTCCATAATTCTAAAGCAGTTTAAAACTGGTTCATAGCTATTTTCATTTTGTTTCTGAATGTACATCCTCATTGTCCAGTCAGCACTATTCAAGAGTTTTTAAAAAATCGACAATAATTTATTTTAATTAAATTAATTAATTCACATCAATAGTTTTAAAGTTTTATATTAAGTAGAATTTGGGGGAATATTGATATAAGTATTATTTTTTTATTTGCAAGAATGTTTATGTAAAATGAAAGTCTTGAAGATTCCCATGCAAATACATATTCACATGCAGGTTCATGCTAAATCATTCACTTAGGCTTGCCTATTTGCACTTATGCTAGCAAAATTTATATCGTCTGGGGGTGTGTTTTTTCACACACCCCAAGCCACAAAAGTTTTGCCGGCTCAAATGTGAGTGTAGACAGGCCCTCAATCAACTTGAAATCTCTTCCATTACTACTTAATAAATCACAGTTGCCAAATGAAGGAGAAAACACAATACCATGTGACAAATTATCCATTCCAAAGAGCAAGTTATGAGTTGCTGAAAATGCTGTCAAAGTGAATACTCTACAAACAAGCCATAGGCTGAAATATGTTTGTATTAATTACTCATTGAACAATCATGACCAACAAACTAATTGTTAAAAGTCAAAATCTGTTTGTATACAATTTGTGAACAGACTAAAAGGGCTCATACATTGAATGAAATATTCACTCTGAATAGATCCAAAGGGGTAGCCGTGTTAGGCTATTGCAGAGAAACAAACAGAGTCCTGTGGCACTTTTAAAGACTAACAGATTTATTTATCGCATGAGCTTTCATGGGAGAAAATCCCACTTCGTCAGACGCTTTGAGGATGGGAAATTTACAGAATGGGAGGAAATTAAATGCAGGGATGTGTATGACATAGGGTCAGATCAGGCTGTAACAGCAAATCAAAATAGATGTTAGGATTCAAACACTGGGGAGCAACATATAGAGGAAGGTGAGGTCAAATCACCTGTTGTAATGAGAAAAAAAAAATCTGTGGTCCCTGTTTAACCCCAAGGCAACTGAGTTGTATTTGCATATAAATTCGAGTTCTGCAGTTTCTGTTTGAAGCTCTGACTCATTATTCATCTGTTTCAGCACAGCTATTGCAAGTCATCAATGGAATGAGCAGGGAGATTAAAGTGTTCCCCTATTGGTTTTTCAGTGTTGCAATTTCTGATGTCAGACAACGGCAAAACTTGTGGCTGAACTTTGTGACTTAGTACTCACCCACAACCATTTCAAATGTGAAGATAATTCTTAATTGCTGTTTTCTGAAACATAGGAAATGTTTTGTTAGAACTAATTTGCAATTGCATGTCTATATTATCATATTTTCAATAGATCTTATGGATGTTAATATTGCTTAATTGTTATAGTCAAGATTTTAGATCATGCAGATCCAGCGGGCATGATTCAGCAAGGTACTTAAGCACATGCTTAATATTAAGCATTCTCAAGTCTTATTGAAATCAGTAGATATACTTTGCTGAATATGGTAGGACTAGCGTATGTGCATCACTGAATCATAGCTCAATTCAAAAAGGCGATGAGAGGCAAAATTCTCAAGAACATGGGTTGGGTCTCAGTTATTACAGAGAATTGTTTCTTGGGTAACTGACTGTTGAGACTTGCCCACGTGCTCAGGGTTAACTGATTGCCATATTTGGGGTCGGGAAGGAATTTTCCCCAAGGGCTGATTGGCCGGGCTCTGGGGGTTTTTCGCCTTCCTCTGTAGCACAGGGCATGGTTCGCCTACCGGTGAATTCTCTGTATCTTAAAGTCCTTAAATCATGGTTTAAGGAGGTAAATAACTCAGACATAGGTTGGTGGCCTATTGCTGGAGTGGGTGGGTGAGGTCTTGAGGCCTGCATTTTGCAGGAGGTCAGACTAGATGATCGTGCTGGTCCCTTCTGACTTTAAAGTCTATGAGTCTATGAGAACTTCAATGAGAACACAAACTTGTATAAGATCTGGGTCTTAATCAATAAGTTTTTCAATATATATCCATGTCACTAGTGCATTAATTTCTCTGGTGTTTACCTGCCAGATGCTGGAATTAAAAGTCTTGGTATACGTCTCTCCATCCGTGTGGACTATGATCTCACTGTAAAATCAGAAGGCTGATTTTTATCTTATTTACACTAGTGTTAATCGGGAGTAACTTATACTTGTTTTACACTATGAATCAAGATCATGATAAGGCCCTAAGTACTCACATCTCCATCTCTATTAATGGAGAGGTTTCATTGCATTTGTTTTCTTTATGGGGGGAGATATAAATTGTCTTGGTACTTGTTGGCTGAGTTAAATCAGTTTAGCATGATGCTAAGGGGAAAATAAATAAACATGATTTCATGGCCATGAATTGCTCAAGGAGACAGTGCTCAGCATTCCTCAAGCAATGCTGCTTCCTATTTTGATTCTGGTGCTCTGTTACCCTGCTTGAGTCACATAGAACAGAGTTATTTCAGCCTTTGGCACAGCCACAGATTTATCTTTAAATGTACAAATGTGTAAATATCACTGTTCTGTATAGCATTACATAGAAAATATCATTGTTAAAAAAGCATTATTTAGTTTTCAAAGTCAAACTCTTGAAAATTAGGAAATGGCAGAATTCAAGCTGCCTAGGCAACCCAAATTCTGCCTCCTTCTATATACGCCATTTCGTTATATGGTCACGTATGCACCTAGGTCTGAGCTGGAGAGAGACACCTATCTCAACTCAAGATTCAGATCTGTGAATCCTCTCTGGGAGTTAAAAACCTAAGCCCTTTCTTATAAAATATGGAGAAAGAGGTGGCTGCTTTCCTCCATAAACTTTAGCCCAGTAGTTAGAGCACTCACCTGCATATGAGAGACCTGGGTTCAAATTGCTTCTTTTCCTGAAGTGAAGCATGGATTTGAATCCTCAGGTAGAAAACCCCAAGCTAGAATACTCCAGAGCCCAGTGGCAGAGGACTTTCTTGGGAGAGGAAAGACTAGGGTTCAGGTCTCTGCTCCACATCAGGCTGAGGATAAGTTGATGAATGCCTTCTTTGAAGCTCAGCAGCAAAACATCAGGATTTAGAGAGCTATGTGCAAGCTGAGCAAAAGAAATTTAGAGGACTTTTATCGTTGACAGTTGGGCAGCTGAAGGGTTAGCTAGCAGCTGGGTGAGGGCTTTGAGATCTAAATTTTGGAGTTATGTCACTATTTGGTTTGCAATCCTGGGTGCCTTACATTGGCTTACTTCTGTAACTCCCAACCTGGAGGTAGCCTACTAACATGTCGGTCACACTCTGAATGTCCATCTTCTATGCAGATAACCCTGGTTCAGCAACTCTGACTATAGCAGCCTGTCTATAGCCCTACTCTGGTTTCCACCAGCCTTGGTTACAACCAGCAAGGTGACTCCAACATATATCAATTCCCAATTTCCCCCCAAATCCTATGCTTTCCAATGTCCAGCCCTCTCCTGGATGTTTCAGAGAAAGAATAATGTTTGTCTGTTCCTCCAAAATGCATCATCACTTATTAACTTAATGGGTAAATATACCCTTCTATTTAAAAAAACAGCACTGAATTGGTTTATAGTGCAAATAAAATGAATTTATTAACACGGGACATAGATTAAATTAAACCAAGTAAAAGGAATAAAGTTAGACAGGATTACAAGCAAATAAAAGTAATAACACATATCTAAAGGTCTAAAACTCAGTCTAGCAAAGTATAGGCTTTGTTCAAGATGGTTTCTCATCTATATTCACTTTCCTTTGGTTGAAGGACCCATCTTTCTCAGTTTGAAAGAGATCCGTTCCCTTTTGTCTGTCTAATGATGAATGTTCAACGATGGTTTCTTCTTGCTCATCTCTTCCAAAGTTCAATGATGTTTGTTTCAAGACCCAGGATGACTGCTTCCTGTGGGCTTTCCATCTCCCTGTATATAAATGGGATTTCCATTATTGTGGATTCACAGTGCTTAATTTACATAGGAGACATGTAAATAACTCTCTTCTCTCCTGTCTGGAAGTGAATCTGTTTCTCCCTGTTTGGCCATAGATTTTAAAACATAATATTATTAAATATCATATTCCTTGTACAGTTCCTACATTTCCTACTACAGACATTTCACAAGTATATTAATTGCCAATGTTTCATTAGCTTTCAGGAAAGACCTTATTTTGTACAATCAGTTATGTTGTACACAGTCAGTTGATTGAACTATGTGTCACATGAGGTTCAGCCCCTCTGTCCCACATCTTTATATGTCAGTAAAGCTTTGAAATGAATTCTTTGAAAAGTAAATCCCAAACCAAGCTTCTATCTCCCGTGGGATGTAAACACCATGCTCTCCCCTATCCACTTGTCTGCTGCGTAGCTTTGTTTACCTGATACTTAAAATGAACATTATATCTGCTGACTGAGCTGGTCTGAGAAGCAAATACACATTTCTTTGCCTAGGGTAGAACTGTTTACTGACTCCCCCTGACTTGTCTGGTTTAAACACACTAGTTATAATTCCTTAATGCTTAATACAACAATGTGCACTTAAATCATGCAAGAATAAAATGTTCAGTGAGTTATTAGTTTTCAAATGATACCTCACAAGGCATATTTTGTACAAAGATTATTACAATAGTATGTAGGGTGTGAGTGTGGAGGCACACCTCCCCCCTTACGAAACTGCTACTAGGGTTTGTCACTAGCTTACCTGGAGTCAACAGGTGAGAGCCTTCTTTCCTAGAGAGAACATCTTCCATCATATTTTCTTTTCCATTTATACAGAAAAATATCTATTTGGTCATCTTTTGTCTTTTTCAGTCTCCAAGACATGATATCAGAGTATCCATAATTGCACTTATCAAGTTGCTACAAACATTTTCCAGTGATGTTAATGAACTGTGTGTTGTTGGATTTTCAATTATATAGAATCATAGAATCATAGGGCTGGAAGGGACCTCATGAGGTCATCTAGTCCAACCCCCTGCTAAAAGCAGGACCACTCCCACTAAATCATCCCAGCCAGGGTTTTGTCTAACCGAACCTTAAATATCTCCAAAGACGGAGATTCCACCACCTCCCTAGGTAACCCTTTCCAATGCCTCACCACCCTCCTAGTGAGAAAGTTTTCCCTAATATGCAACCTCAACCTCCCCAGCTGTAATTTGAAACCATTGCTCCTTGTTCTGTCCTCTGTTACCACTGAGAACAGCCTAGCTCCCTCCTCTTTGGAGCACCCCTTCAAGTAGTTGAAGGGTGCTATCAAATCCCTCTTCTGACCTTTTAAATAAATATCATGAGTCCATGTGTAAGGTGTAATGAATATCTCAGGCCAGACTAAAGTTGCCTCTTGTCATACTTCCCTTCTTCCAAATTTCAGTGGCCACTATTGCTGGTAAATGAGCTTTTCAGACAAATGATGCAAAAATCTTTTTATGATGGAGATTTTTAGGCTATCCTAAACATAAGGGTTTCTACTAGCTCTTCCTCAGATTACAATACCTTTAGCCTTACCCCACACCACCATTAACTCATGCTTTCATTTTCTATGTGTGAGTTTTTTCTAATAGTCTCCTTTATAGCACTCTCTGCAGACAATATTCTGAGTGACAGGTGATCACACCTAAACGGTAGTATTACATTTTGGCCTTCTTCTGTCTCTATCTTTTTAGCATCATTGCCACCCATGATGTTGTAAATGTCCAGCCTTTTCATTTTATCCAGCATACGCACTCTGTACCCTTTTGATCACCTACATCACCAAACCAACAGAATCAAGTTTTCACTGGAGAATCACTCAGTGCTGTTCAGATTTGCATGCATTTCATTGTTTATTTAGAAAACTGTGGTGATTATTGTCACAACATTGTTTTCATCGAGATATTAATACAGCCGGTGAGTCATGGTAATTAACCATCAAAACTTTTGTCCATTTATGGCACTTAATCATTGTAATCATGTGTCTTCTTAAAATCACCATACAGCAGTAACCTGGGAACCCTCAAGTGCTGGTAGAATCAGGCAATCCTTGAGCTGCTGTACAGCATGACAAAAAGTTGGATCTCTAATTATAAAAGGGTATTGGATATGACTGTGTGTATATATGCATATGTTCATTTTAGCATCGGGATTTTGTTCTCGCAAAAGATAGCTACGGAAAGATGATGACATTTGCCAGCTGATGTTGTAGTGGTATCCCTAAGTGCCACAATGTATTGATTTTGGACTGGATTTTCCTCCATACAGATAGAGTGCAGTCTTTCAGTTCTGTAAACATATACTGTCTGATTGGAAGCCCTTTTTGTCATCAAGCATTTCTTTCATCTATTTCTTCAAAACCACTAATGTCTGTTCACCAAACTTTGTTATGCTGAATAAAAACATTAATGACAGAGAGATGACAGCAATGTCAGGCAGTCAGTGCTTGGACATTAGCTGGTCTGTCCTTTTGCAGACTGTACGATTAATTTGCTATGACTGCAGTTAGGAAAATGAGTAGCAAAATGTCACATTTACAAATTTATTTTGAACTTTAAGAAGCAGAAAACATATTTAAAATGGCATTGTACCATGAGTAAAATGATTATGGCTGCTCGTTATAGTCATTAGAGACTTCTAGAATAGCCCTTTATTGTATCTTCTAGTTATTGTACTGGTCTATTAACATTGCCAAAAGAGCCAGAAAGTTTACAGTCATCTAAGGAATGCTTAATGTACCCTGCAGCAGAAAAATGCAGGACAACTCTTTGAAGCATCTATTTCTCTTTTTTTGCTAGATGAACTAAATAATACATCTTTCTGCTGAAATCCTGAAGAAGGAAGTGTTTTGCTATTTTTATTGAGGATTTTCTTTGTTGCCAAAGAACAGGTTTTAATTAAGCCATAACAAAAATTAAATGGGGCTCTAGTGTAGCATATACAGTGGCCACCCAACCTTTTGCAAACAAATGCATTCATGGTGCTTAAAAGGCCTCATACAAGAAGTCTGACCAATCTGAATTATTTCTGTACTAGTTTTCTCCCTTTTAGTGTGTTGGTTTTAATATCGTCTGTTCTAAAAAACTTGTTTTTTTATATTTTTTTATTTAGTTATTTATCATCTTTGTTCTGCTGTTGAACACCAGTGATTTTATACTTTTTAGACTATATCTCCTTGTGAGCAGTACTTTTTAGGGTTTTTTGTCATGACTTTGAGGGCTAGTTTCCAAATGAAGCACACTGGGGTTTGCTTTGCTTGGTTTTTGCTGTAAACTTGAAAAATTGAAGTAATTGGTCATTTTCAATGCACATTGTTGGCATTGCCTCTGAATCTCCTTCCATCAGCTGTGTGTTTCACAGCTTGGACAGTTTATGGTTGCTGCTGGATTTTTGAAAGAGCTGGGCACTGTGGGACCCGATGGTATGATAAAGCATTCTACTCAGTAAAATATTTCCACTTCCTACAAGGTGTGACAAAGTGATCTCTGTGTGCAGGTTTCTCCATTGTTCTAAGGAGAGTTGAGAAAATAAGTAGGTCAGTGGTTAGGATATTTGCCTTGACCTTAGCTTCGGTTTCCTCTTCTACCACTGGGTTTCTATAGATAGATCACTCAGATCTAGTCTACGGTGAGAGCTATGCCTGGCAAGCCACACTGCAGCACAATAACTGGCCATATGGAATCTGCTAATGTGTAATAATAGTTCCTTAGTGTGGTAGATGTACTCCAGTTTGAAATGGGAATATGTCAAGTGCGAGGCAAGCTAATGGACCATAGAGTCACTCCCTGGCTTCCCTGTCACCAACTCTCTGTGTAGACAAGCCCATAGGTCTGAAATCAATGGCTATGTCTACACTTGCTAAAATTAGTTCGAATTAGTTAGTTCGAACTAACTAATTCGAACAAATTTTAGTTAGGTCGAATTAGCTTAATTCGAACTAGCATGGCCACACTGGAAAAGTTAGTTTGAACTAAATTAATTCGAATTAGCGATCCCCATTCACTTCAATGGCCGGTTAGTTCGAACTAAGAAATTAGTTCGAACTAATATGGCCACATTGGTTAATTTGAACTAGTTAGTTCAAATTAACCCCTTAGTTCGAATTAAGGAAGCCCTTGATTTGAACTAACTAAAGCCTCCTTAATTCGAACTAACTTGCCAGTGTAGACATAGCCAATGGGAGTTAGGCGCCAAAGTGCTTTAGAAAATCCTGCCAGGTGCCTTTCTGAATCTGTAGGCCCTTAGTCTGTCTCTGCCTCGTGCCTCATCTGTAAATTGGGAGTATTAATTCTTATGTCACAAGGGCATTGTGAGAATAAAGACATTAAAGATTGCCAGGCACTCAGATACAAAGGCAGTAGGGCCATATATGTACCTTAATTATTAGAATGGGACATACTGCACCTCACATGAAGCTACCAGTACCAGGTAGGATAGGACCCTCTCTTCCTTTTTTGGCTCAATTTACTAGGCAGGCCGGGAATGCAAGTAATAACATTTTCGGTTGGTTTTCTTCTCCTGACTTTTTCATAGACAAACTCTCACTGAACTAGGAGAAAGACTGCTTTTACTGTATATAGGCATCATTTTAGCATAATGCCTTTTTAAGTAGGAAAAGATATTTCACTTAGCAGTGATCTTTTGATATCAGCCTGGGAGGGGAATAAGACTTTCCTCACTCCTTATTTTTTCAAAGGCATTGTTGTAAATACAAATAAACAGCATCAATAGCTAATTCATAGAACAATGTCAGACTTAGATGCTCTGTGTAATAATAACAAAAAATAGAGGATTTACTCTTAAGGATACTACTTTGTTGTGGTTTATTTTGGTTGTTGATGGTCTTTTGCCTGAAAAGGAGGTTTATATTTATGTGTTTATATTCAGTGTTGCCAAATCACTTGCTGACCTCTTTGCCCTAAAGACTAGTGATGAGTTTGTCAGTTCCATTAAGCACCCTCATGTCAGGCCATTTTGTACTAATGCAGTTGTCAGGAAGAATCTGTTACAGGCTCTTACGTTATTCAGTTGTTCTCCTCTATCAAAGGAAACAAAAATAGAGATGGGTACAATAGGAACGGGAGAAAACCAGAACAATATATGTTAACCATACAGAAAAATAAGTGATGTCTTAGATCCACAAAAGCTTCTATGTACTCTGCATTGCCATAAGACAAATTCAGAGGGCAAACACTTAGCTTTGTCTATTATATTGACAGAACGTAGGCAGTATGCTGAGAGACATTAAAAGCATAGTTCAAATATTTAGAGGGATGCAATGGAATGGGGTACTGTAGGTGTACAAAGAAAGGATTTCCAGTCCCTCTCTTTGTGCTTTTCATTCCATCCCTTCTCAACTATTAACATCCCTTGGTCCTATCCTTATGCCCTTTTTCCTAAACATCTCCTGTTTGAACTGGTGCCTTTCCCCTTTCCTGTTTAGCCACAAATTCATTTAATGGCTTGTCTACAGCAGTGTGTCAACTTTCCCACTGCCAACTTGCTACTAGATTATTTCTAATGTATCTTAATGTATCTTCTTCTCCCATGCCCCCCACCCCCTTACCCAACTTGACTGAAACTATTCACACAAGAGTCTCCAGTGACCTTTTCCTGGCCAAATTTAAAAGCCTCTACCTCATTATTCCTGAACTTTCTGCTGCTCTTGACACTGTAGATCATTCTTTACTGGCTTTCATTCCCTTGCCATTCCCTTGTTCTCCTCCTATCTCTTCAAATCTCTTTTGTGCTATTAGTCTTTTCTCCCCAACACTCCCCACTTGTCTGTTCTCCATTATGGTTGACAGTATCTCCAGTATCCTTGTTCCTAAAGCCTGCAGTCTTCATTTTATATATTCCACTCCTTACTTGCTTCTCTTACAGTATCCAGCTGTGAGGGAATCCTAGCATTTTTCTTCTTGACATATATTTCTCCTTACAACTAATTTACTTGTCTATGCCCTAATTCATACTATACTTTGACTACTGAAACCTCATTGTTCCTGATATTCACTGTATTGCAAAGTTCACAATTTTATCACAAGTCTTGTGATATTGATGTTTTTCTTAAAGCCCTAACTCCTGGAGTCAAGTTACAACAAGAAAGTCTCAGTTTTTTTAAGAAATGAAAAGTATGTTTCTAGATATTGCACAAGTAAGTCTGTAAACATGACCTGAGTGCACACAAAATAATCAGAAACCAGGCAACAAATAAAAGGGATTGAGAATGTAATTCTCTTTGTAATTGTTTTCCATTTCCATCATGAATGAAACTAATTCTCACTTCAGGCAAAACAAGAGATTCTGATTTTGAAGTGATGTTTCCTCCTCTAAAACAGAGATATAATGGTCTGAGCTAAACTATGAAAGAATAATGAGATAGTTCCCACTAACTGGAAGAATACTGAAGGTTAATAAATTACTAGGCAGCAGTCTACCATAGTCTGATGAAAACAGGGCTAAAAGAAAAGAAGTCTGGTCATTCCAGTTAGATCAAAGAACACAAAATTTCTCTCTGCAAAATAAAGTGAAAATGACTTCTGTTGAGCAAGAATGAGCCTCTTGATGACACGGGGTAGTTTCAGCTATGCACCTGACTAGCTGCTCGAGAGAGGGAGCAGTTCCAGAGACCTTATCAACAAACAGAAATTCCCTGTAAGTCGCCTGAAGACAGACGCCCAGGAGCTCACTGCTCTCAGTGAATTCCAGAACCCCAAGGAGGAGTAGATGACAGTTGCTGCAAGAGGGAAGAGTGGACAGCCTGAAGCCCCAAGGGAGGACTTCTACAATGATCTGGGTGGGAAATAGCCAAGTAATGTGCACAGAAGATTCTCTAGTACCCTTTATTGTAGTGCTGTAGTACTATTTAAAGCACACTATAGAGTCTTTGGAGTGCATCAGCAGAACCTATATGGACCAATTAATGAATGACACATTATGATGCTTGAGAAATCACACTTATGTAGTACATATTGCTGTGCCATGTAGACAAGACCTTTCTTTCAGTGAAAACTTTAAGAAAGATAGTGCCAAAAATGAGTGTGATATTTCTTTCTTCAGTACTTATGGAAACCGCATATTTATAATCTAGAAAATATGTATTTAATGAGATAAAATGTTTACTTTCAAGTCCTTCCCCCTGTGCACAAATGACTGTTAAAAAAACAACTTTTCTCTTTTGGTGAATGCACACACCTCCAAGAGCTAAAACAAAAAACACAATGGTGGTGTGCTTTCAGAAACTGATGATAAAGCATGAGTGTTGCAGGAAGGAGTCTAAGCTATTACCGCCATGAATTAATGATGAGGCAACAACTTGGATGCAGCATCCAAAGTACACACAAGACTCTTCCTATCTGCCACCTCATTTCAGAGCTCTTCTCAATGAGGAATCAGTAAAGAAGAGGTGAAGGGATGAATTTTGGATTTCCATGTGCCAACATATCCTCAGGAGTTTGTTTTTGTAACATACTCATTCAGAAATTTGTATTCAAATATTAGGCAAATATGTTATTTTCTATTGTGTTTATGGTTCCACATGGCATTATGGTCGTAGTAAGAGAAGGTAAGTTTTGAGTTTTATCCAATAGATGTATATTTTAGAGTCTCTCTCTCTCTCTCTCTAACTCTAAGATTAACATATTCTCCCCTCCAGCTGCTTGACCTGCCTGGTACTAAGCACCTTCTATTCCCACTGGCTCAAATAGAAGAGGTGTGGGTGCTCAGCACCTCACAGGATCAAGTTCATAATCTCATAGTTCCAGGAGCTGTCACTTTAAGGGGAAAAAAAAATAGATGAAATCATGAACAATGACAATGGTGTAAAAGGCAGAGCTGTGGAGCACTTAGAAGCTTAGCAGGGCATGATCAAATTTGATACTATGGGAAATGGGAAGTGAGTAGAAGGATCTAGAGAGGAAGAGTGATGTGGACCCATCAGAAAGGAAGAAATTTTAATGCAAGTTGCTGTGGTATTGGTCAGATTGGGGTAAGGGTGATTGTGGGAGCCCAGAGAAGAACAGGTTGAAGTAATGAATGTGGGAGATGAACATATCATGGAAAAATATTTTAGTTATTCCAACAGATGAAAAAGGCTAATATCTCTCTATCTCTCTACCTGTCTTGCCAGATGTGGCAGTTACTGAGATCAAAGATATCAATAAACATTGCATATGCCACCCAGAAAAAAAAGGAAATAACATCTACCTAGAATCATAGGCTGCATCTACACTTGTAAATTAAGTCGACTTAAGCCTGCTTAAGTCGAATTAATTTACTCTGCGTCTACACTACAATTTCCTTAAATTGACTTAAGCTGCTACTTAAGTTGACTTAAGAAATTTTAAGTCGACTTTATTAAACCTACTTTAAAGTCGACTTTACTGGCTAAATTGAGTTTATTAAGTCGACTTAGCCAGTGTAGACTTGGATTAGCCCTAAATCCACTTTAAGTCCACTTAAAGGACTCCCAGGGGTCCCCCACTGACCTCCCTGCCAGAGTGGCTGGCACAGCCAGAGCCTGGCGTGACCACCCACAGGGCAGGACACAGTCCTGCCCACCCCGCTCCTATGCCGTGCCATTGTCCCTGTCCTGCTCAGCCTTCATTGTACCCTGGTACAATGGGGCAAATGCTGAGCCCCCTGGCACTTGGCAAGGGGTGTCCCCCTGCCACCGTGGACCAGTCCCAGGTCCACCTAGCCCCTACAAGTTGACTTAGATGTCCAGTGTGGATGCTCTAAGTTGATTTGGCAAGGTCCACTTTAAGTCGACCCAATTTTATAGTGTAGACATGCCATGTTGACTTAAAGTTGACTTTTAAGTCGACTTAGCAAAGTCGACTCATTTGGCCAAGTGTAGGCATAGCCATAGAAACTGGAAGGGACCATGAGAGGTCATTAAGTCCAGTACCCTGTACTCATGACAGTACCAAGTACCCTCTTAAACCATCCCTGACAGGTGCTTGTCTAACCTGTTCTTAAAAACTTCTAATGATGGAGATTTCACAACCTGCCTAGGCAACTTATTACAGTGGTTAATCACCTATCACTTAACACCTTATTCTCTTCTAGATCTTTGCTAATTGAGTCCTTAATTATTTGTTGTCACAGGGAACACATGCCTACACAGGTGCTGCTTTCTCTTCACAGGTTAGCACCAGGGCCAGATTAACCAGCCTGGAGGCCCCGGGCTGCTCCCAACTGCAGGGTCCCGCTGCCTGCCCCCCCTGACTATGGGGGCCCCCCTATTGTGGGGGGACCCTGAGGCCAGAGGGCGCGTCCTCCCTGTCCCCACTCTGGCTGGTTGTCCGGGGGGGGAGGGGGACTGGCGGTCCAGGCCAGCTGTCACACAGCACGGGGTCCCCCAACGGAGACACAGCAGTGGCAGCATGGGTGGGCGGTCTCGCTGCAGCTGGCCTGTTGGAGCCGCCCCGGGCGGAGTGAACAGGAGCTGGCCCACCCCGCTCCGCCCCCAGGGGCGGGCCAGCTGGCCCAAGCGCAGAGCGGATTACAGAGCCTGTCTTCTGGCTCTGCTCCCCTACTCCTGCCACCCTAGCGTCTACAGGGCAGGAGTGCTCTCAGTGCTCCTGCCCTGCTGGGGCTGAGCCAGGCAGGGACAGATCATTGCAGGGGTTTTAGTGGCTTAAGCCCAGGGTCCCTTCTTGGCCGGGTCCAGGTCTTAAGCCCCTAAAGCCCCTGTACTAATCCAGCCCTGGTTAACACTATGCACAACTCTGAGCCCTCCAAGAATCTCTTTGGAGGTTTCGGCTGCTGTTCCAAGGGACACTTACAGTATTCACAGACTCTCAGCTTCCAAAAAAGCAGTACACACTAGTTTACCACTTGCACCTCAGATCTCTGCTCCGTGAACACATTACACTTTGGTGCGGTTAAGGTAAAAACCAGTAAATGTTTATTTACCAAAGTATAGAGATTCAAGTGATAGCGAGTAAGAGTAGTGAGGAAAAAGAAGGTTAACAGTAAAATAAAATACCTTCTGGAATGTAGACTTACTTTACAAGATACCATTGTGTCTTCTAACGCAATACTCACCCAATGTCCTCCCAGCATTTTACAGCCAGGTTTGGCTATGAACCCTCTGTCTACAAGAGAAACCCACTGTTAGGCTATGTACACACCACAAACTTGTCCTGCAATAAGCTATTGCTCAGCTAGAGCAGTGAAATTGACATATTTGACAGCTCCAATGTCCCAGAGTGGCCTCTACTGGCACTCTGGGACATTTCCGGAGGCTGTCTCATGCGCAAAATGGGTACAGCTGTTTCGCAGTAAGGCTAACCACTCTCGATTTGAGTGGTTTAACTGTTGTGCAGCAAGAGGGTGTTGCCGTGCAACAGGAAAAATACTTGTGTGTACGCTACCAGCTGTATTGCACAGTAAGGAGCCTTATCGCGCAATAAAGTGATCATGTGTACATGGCCTTAGCTTGCCTCCTCGGTGATGGATTCAGAGTGTACCTCTGCATTCACAGATATACCCCAATAATCCACTTACTTTACTGATAAACAGCATCTCCTCCCTCTGTTTATTTCTTCCTGTAAATTTTTTCTCTTGCAGTTTCACAGTCTCCTGATTAGCATTTTAGCTTTGTATGCAGACAGCTATCCACTGTGAGACACACACACACACGCCCAGACAGGATAAGTGTCTGCTATCTCCTGCTTGAAAGGAAACTGTCTGAGACACTTACTTAAGGCAAGTAACCCAAAGGAACAATTTTCAGGAGAAACACAATTCCTTAAATGTGACCCCCTACATACATTTTACAGAGATTATGATGACTAGTGGGCAACTGGATCTCGCTAGGGACCTCACATGCCACTCTTTAGTGAATTATTATACTAATATCTTACATAGGGAATCCCTGTAAAGCTCTATACTCCCTGTGCTCTGTGTAAGAGGTGCCTGGATCCCTGTATGCGTGTATGTAGCTGGGGAGGGAAGAATGGGCACGGTAAAGATTGTTGTTCAGATTGCTTTGTTTAGAACCATTTGTAAATGAATAATGAAAAGCCCAGAACAAAGGAACTGTAATGGAGCCATTGTATGGAGTGGGATTTCACCTTCTGTGGTTTTTGAATCAAGGCTGCAACCAGTTTACTGGCCAGCCCTGATTTGGTACTGTATACACAATTAGAATGTCTCCAGGCATGCAGTATGGATTAGAGAATTTGGGAACTAGTGGTATGTAAACATAGTTGAAAAAAACAAACAAGGAAGGATTCTTTGTCATTAGCTGTGCAGTACTTTGAACATTTATTTTGATGAGCTTAGTTTAAGTAATTTTATAAAAGATTGTATACTAATAAAACTGTTGTAATATATATATTTAAAGCAGCAAGTCATTAATAATAGGAGACTGCATAAGAGTGCTTATATTTTTGCTGAAAGTTAGGAGACAACTGTCACTTCTGTATTGAAATTATTGAGTTTTACAGATTAGTGAGGTTCTGGAAAATATAAGATAATGGCTTTCTTAATATGGGTACAGAATTAAATACAAGACCATATCATCTTAATCCGCACTTAATGAAAATTATTCATCTTCTGGGTTTGGGTAGTAACTGCACATGGAAAGATAAATAAAGAGAGCACGTGAAGTAAAACAGATTGAATCCTCGTTGTTAAACTGCTAATCCATTTCAGGACCAAGAATACCTCAGACAGCTAGCTACAAGAAAATTGGCTGACTGTTGATCTCTGTTTCCAAAGGGGAGCTGTGTTAGTCCATTGCAGAACAAGAAGAGAGTCCTGTGGCACTTTTAAAGACTAACAGATTTATTTATCGCATGAGCTTTCGTGGGAGAAAATCCCACTTCATCAGATGCTTTGAAGATGGGAAACTTACAGAATGGGAGGAAAATAAATGCAGGGAAGTGTATGACATAGGATCAGGTCAGGCTGTAACAGCAAATCAAAACAGATGTTAGGATTCAAACACTGGGGAACAGCACATAGAGGACGGTGAGGTCAAATCACCCGTTGTTATGAGAGAAAAATCAGTAGTCCCTGTTTAACCCCAAGGCAACTGAGTCAAATTTGCATATAAATTCGAGTTCTGCAGTTTCTCTTTGAAGCTGTGATTTGTTATTCATCTATTTCAGCACAGCTATTGCCAGTCGTCAATCAAGTGTGCAGAGTGATTGAACTGTTCCCCTATTGGTTTTTGAGTGTTGCAATTTCTGATGTCAGATTTGTGTCAGATTTCTTTTGTGCAGAGACTGTTCTGTTTGCCCAATATATAAGGTAGGGGGCATTTCCGGCACATGATAGCATAAATCAAATTGGTGGATGAGCCCTTGATGGAGTAGGTGGCTTGATTTTGGTCCTTGGCTTAGTCACTGAATGAATGGGCCAATTCTTGCTGATAGCATTTCACCTATTTTTTTCTATATATTATTAGTAATATTAAAGTAGCACCTTAGTGCCTCAGTGTAGATTGTGGTCCCATTGTGCTAGGTGCTGCACAAACACATAATAAAAGCCAGTCCCTGCCCTGAAGAATTTACAGTCTAATTAGGCACATCATAAAAACCTTGGAGGTAAAACCATTGGGTCAACCAGTGTATCAATGGTAGTGCTTGGAACAGAATCCATGTCTCCTGATTCCATCCATTAATCAATGCTGCCTCTCTGTCTAAGGCAATAGTATTATAATATCCAAAGCCACAGATTTATCTTTAGAGATGAATGATTATAAGATGAATCTAGGTCTCAACACAGGGTGTGTTATAAATAGGCTGACATGAGTTTGTTTAAAAAAAATATCTAAAAGTAGACTGGAGGTTAGTGCTTTAGCTCTGAATATTATTAACTTTCTTTCAACCCCATAGAGGGATGTATTTGTCCTTCTCTTGAAAACTATTAGTGTATCTTTCATTCCATTAGAGATGCCCATATCGAAACATTTGCATCCTAAAACCTATAATTTGCTGTGTAAACTCTGGAAAAAGCTATTGATGATTTTCTGCTTTTGAACTTAATAACAGCAATAGTTGCTTTTTACTCTGAATAAAATCTTGATAAGGAGACATTGCACTGTACAGTATATAGAGTGGCGAGTCACCATTAAAGTGTTCATATATTAATTTAGTAGAAATCATTACACAATATGTTATTCAAAGAATATATAAAAATAATGTTATAGGCATCTCTTCCCAGCCATTAAAGTCAAAGAACACAAAACTCCAACTGTAATACTGATGTAATATTCGTAATATGATTTTTTCCCAACAAGGTGAAAATGATCAAACAGTCACTTATATCACAACATAAGTCAGATTTTTTTTCAATTATTTCCATACATCAAAGTATACAAAACCAACATGTTCAAATAGTGAAAAAAAAGTCTTTTTTGAATTCTTTTTGACATTTTTATATCCAGTCAGCTAAACTATGGGCAGGTAAACAGGAATCCTGGATAGAACATACAACTTTTATTTGCTTGTTTTACAGAACACCAAGAGGTCCTAATCAAGATCAGAATCCATTGTGCTAGATGCTGTACACACGTATAATATAAATCGCTCTTGTCATGAAGAATTTATAATCTAAATACACAAGAGAAAAAGAATAAGGGAAAGGGAAGTATTGTTACTCCAATTTCTCAGATGGAGACCTAAAGCACAAAGGGTGTTAAATGACTAATTTAAGATCACACAGGAAGTCTGTGGCAGAGGTCAGATTTGAACTCATGCCTCTTGTGTTACAATCTTCTGTTTAGCCACAGGAAAATCAAAGCAAAGAAAGTTGTCATGGGGTAAGAGGAAAGGTCCAGCTCTCTTGTTTCAGTAACTGGTTAAGAGATAGGAAACAGAGGATAGGAAGAAATCGTCAATTTTCAGAATGAGGAGCACTAAATAGTGGTGTCCCCCCAGGGTCTGTACTGGGACCAGTATTGTTCAACATATTCATAAATGATCTGGAAAAAGGGATAGATAGTGAACTATCTATTCAAGACAGTTAAGTCCAAAGCATACTATGAAGAGTTACAAAGGGATCTACAAAACTGGATGACTGGGCAACAATATGGCAGATGAAATTCAATGCTGATAGATGTGAAATGATGCATATTGGGAAAACATAATCTCAACTATCTATATCTTTATCTATATCTATAGATATAGATATATAAAAAATGATGGGGTCCAAGTTAGCTGTTACCAATCAAGAAAGACATCTTGGAGTAATTGTGGCTAGTTCTCTGAAAACATCCATTCAGTATGCAGTGGCAGTTAAGAAGGCTAACAAAGTTGTGAACCATTAGGAAAGGGACAGCTAATAAGATAAATATTATATTGCCTCTTTATAAATCCATGGTACATCCGCATCTTGAATACTGTGTGCAGATCAGGTTGCCTCAAAAAAAAAAAAAAAAGATACAGAAAGAAACAATTAAAATTATTAGAGGTATGGAAAAGCTTCCCATAGGAAGAGAGATTAATAAAACTGGGACTTTCAGCTTGAAAAAGAGATGATGAAAGGGAGGTATGATATAGATCTATAAAAGTGGGACGAGTCTGAAGAAAGTAAATAAGGAAGTGAAATTTTCTCCTTTTCATAACATAAAAAATAGGGGGTCCCCAAATAAAGTTAATAGGCAGCAAGTTTAAAATGAACAAAAGGAAAAATTTCTTCATGTAACGCACAGTCCAAGCTGTGGATCTCCTTGCCAGAGTTGAGAAGGCCAACACTATAAAAGGCTTCAAACAAGAACTCGAGGATAGGTCCATCAGTGACTAATAGGATGGGCAGAGATTGCTGTTTGCCACAGACTGTTAATGGCCGAAAAGATGGATCACTTAATGATTACTTGTTCTGTTCATTCTCTCTTAAGTATCTGTCATTGGCCATTGTCAAGAGATAGGATACTGGGCTAGATGGACATTGGTCTGACCGAGTATGGCCATTCTTATGTTTTTATATTCACACAATCATTCCGGACAATTTCTTTTCTCCACACTAGCTTTTAGTGTTCATAGATCTTAGGGAAAGATAATTGCCCCCGCTGTCCTTTAGTGATTTCCTCCCCATTGCTACCTGCTGTGCTGCACTCAGAAGTGGAAGCAAAGCCTGCAGAGAGGGACAAAGATGAGGCAACCACTGCATCCAGTATATTAGGAAATGCAGACAACACATTTTATATTCCCACAGCCAAGTTTCTGTGGTGGGAGCTGTTTCAAAGAGTGCAATATTGGTGGCAGATGATTGCCATATAAAATGTTTGTCATGTGGTAGTTCTGACCATCCAGCAGAGTGATCTAATTAATGTTTGAATTCCACAAAACATGAGGAAACTGTTATATATCCTTACAGACTGTGTATATTATATACAGCTTCTTTGATGGGACTTACCCCTCCGCCTTTCTACACCTTGTTTAATGTATGTATCCTCTCAAACCCCTATGATCTAGGAGACTATTATATTTTTTTTTTTTTTTTTTTTTTTTTTTGTAGAAGGGAACCTAGGCACAATAGATTATAAGGATTAAAATGTAAGAAAACGCGATTTTTAAATGGATCTGCTACAAGTTTTACAACTGTCCAGTCTTAATATATCTTATTATAGATTTTCTCTTCCCTCTATGCACATATATGCTATGTAATGATGGATGTGATGCATACTTGAGTTCCAATATGAACACTGTGGATGAACAAGCAGATTTAAGTAAGATAAGGACCAACCCTAGTCTCCACCCAGGTTCATGAACCATATCAAACCCGTTTTTTTTATTATGAGTTTCAGATACTTATGGTAACTTAAAAAAAAATAAAATAAAGTATTGTATTTCCTGGTATAACCCTTCTGGATAGGCACAAAAGCTGAAGGACTAACTTAGAATAGGAAAAGCTGTTCTGATGGTTTTCCAAGACAAATAAGAACCTGAGAGTATACAACATCTTATGATAGCTTCATTACTATTTCCTCATAAATTACAAGGCACTTGATCAACTAATTTGCAAATTCTAAATTATTGGGGACGATTAATCACAGGGCTAGAGGGTAACCTAATTTATACTCTATGGTGATAGAACACTTTGCCTGATACATGGCTTGGTGGATCTTGAACTGAATTGTCACATTTAATTCAACTTGAAAGATTTGGTTGGAGCAAGGTAAACCAAAGGTTAAAAAAAACATGCTGATGAAAAGACTAGAAGTATGATACAACTCAGCAGTAAGGGAATGGTGGTCTTTTTTCTAAAGGTCAGATCAACAAGACATTGACTAGGTTGGTCATGTCATTGTTGATTTTGTTTTATTTTTAATTACAGTTTCCTCCAATCTTTTTCCCAAACCACCCATGTGTATTCTTTAAGTTATAAATGAGGATCCATTTGCATGAGAGCAGGCTACAATATACTAAATATTACCTAATGGCATTCTCAACACTAGAAATCTGGTTGCAGACACTAATAAGATCAAAAGAACCTGATCTACTAAAATGAACTAAAAGCTAAAATGCAGAGTAATCTACACCACTATACCACTTGGTCTCGAATTTTTCATAGCAACCTCATTACCAGAAAAATAAACAGGAAATGAAAAGATTGTCTTTTGCTGAGAGGCTTATAAAATTTTGCAATTCCAGTTTATATTTCCAAACAGAAAATTACCACTTGGGGAGACTGACTATGGCAAGGCAATTAAAAATAAAAATATTGAGACAAGTAAATATATACCCTAAAGGATTCATCATACAACACAAAGCAGTCTTCTTTTTATCAGTAAGATTCTTTCATCTTAAAAATTGAGAGCCAAGTCCAGCTGTCTTATATGTAACAATGAAATAAGCAAACACTACTAATGTCCAAAATCTTAAACCTTCAACTGTGCCAAGTCTTGGTGTATGAAGATCTTATCTATATGTAAAATTTCAAAATTCACATTTGATAATAAGAAGTGTTTATGTATGAGGAGCCTTCATGTTTGGAATCCTTCTTGTATACAGTCTTTTCAGTGACATGTAGGAATGACATGAAAACTGAATGCTGGTTATCTTAAAAAATAAGCCATCATGCAGTTTACAAACTTGAAAAGCCAAGGTTTCATTTTCATAAGGAACTCTGACTATACAACTATATATAAAGAATGGAGTTGGGTGGCGTATGGTGATAAGATACTTATGTTCAGGTATTCTAGCAGTATCTAACTCACACACAATTGCAGGAAAGTAGCTCTGAATCTCTTGCTTTAGAGAAATAACAAAGCTATGTTTGCAGCACTGAGATGGCAGAGAACAGGCTGTCGAGAACATCCTATCTAGCAGGGCTGAGAGAAAGATGAATCCAACTAACCAGTTTTAGACTATCAATCAATCGTTTAAAAAAAGGTTTCATGAGACACTGTAAATAAGTGTTCCAATAAAGTCTTGGTAAGTTACATTTGCTGTTCATCTAGTAAATTTGTAGTTGGATCAGAAAAAAAATAAAAAAGCAAGTAAATGTCTACTATGATTTGTTTTTTATAAGTCTGCTGTTTATAGGGCATGGTTCAATTATTTTCTATGTGTGAATGGATTTTTTTTTTCTCTTGATACTTATTACATTATTGTTCTGGGAAGGACTTGTGCTGGTGGCGGGGGGAGGAGAGGAGAAGGGATTGACATTTGTCTTTTACTTATAAGAGAACAGGACAATAGTCACCGGGTTTGTTTTTTACTTTTTTTATTCCATTTGCTTTCTATGGTCCCTTGGTATCAAAAATGTATCTGCTTCAGCTTTTAAATAAACAAACAAATAGTTGCTTGCTTGCTTCCAGTATTGCCCGATAGACTAGTGATTGCTAAATATTTGGAAGAGTAGCTTTCCTAGCATCCTCAAGATCTTTCAATTGTGCAGTCACCTTCTCTGGTTTTCCCTCAAGCAATTCTTTCATTCACTCATCAACAGATTTCTTCCATAACACTAATTCCATCTTCCAGTTCATCACCCCAACTCTGACATTTTGTTGTGTGAGAAAAAGTTTGCTGCCAGTGAGTTCCACATCTTTCTTTCCAAAATATCAAGCATATTTTAATCATTGCTTGAGGAAGGGCTGCTATGCGAAGAAAACAGGCTGTGGAAATGCTGTTATATGCAATACTAACATTGTTCCATAGGTTTTATTCCCCCCCCCCCCGAGGCTTTCTTTCATAACTGAATTTGAAGTGCTCACAGAGTCATTAAAAACACAATGCTGGCACCTGCTGAAAAATTAAGTTCCTTTTTTATTTATGTCAACGTAAAATTTAATAAATCCTTACTCCTACCCAGATTTTTATGAAATACCTAGTGAATGACTTTGTCACACTGAATATTTAAAACAGGGACACTAAGCAATACTGATTAGGAAGCTATAATGATGTGGCACATAAATAGAATTCTTTTTCTTTTAAAAATATATTCATGTTTTTCTTGAAAAATGAATGAAGAAAAACAATGCAATACGCAAAACCATTTAAATTACTAAGGCTATTATTATTACTGACATCAGGACAGTAGGAGTGCAAGGAATGGAATCATATAATAATAAACATAAAATCTAGCTCTTGTATAATATTTTTCATCCATAGATTTCAAAGCACTTGAACCACTGGCTATACTTATTCAGCAAAGCCAGCTCATGGAAAAAAAACCAAAACATTGGCAAGTAAACATAATAACATGCATGTTTAAATTTAATTTACATATATAATTATGATGCTTAAGAACCAATCCACACCTCTCCCTTCACTTCTTGACCTAATCATGATATTTGGATACCTGTCTGGATATGAAATTAGCAGGTCAATCTAGTGGATATCTCCAATACCAAAGCCTCTTACATAGCCTTTTCTTCGTAGATATCAAGTGCATTTTCCAGAAATTGGGTGTTGATTATCACGTTTTACAGATGGGAATAATGAAGCACAGAGAGCAGTGAACTATGCAAGGTAATAGTCAGTGTCAAATCTGGGAATAGAACTCGGGTTGTTTGTCTTCTGTATCAATGCCCTAATATCTGGATGTTGGGAAAAGGTCCATATAGATCTCAAGGTGCTTTTACTGACTCTGGCATTTACCCACTTAAAGCATGTAACTAAGAACTGGTGAAGTAGTTTGTAAAACAAACCTGAACTTCAGCCCAGATCTTGAAATATACTGATTAATAAATGTATGGTGGCAATTTCAACCAAAACTGAAAAACTGCTAATGGGCTGGAGTTTTTAAAAAAAGGGGATGGAATGTCTATGGCTGTGAGCTGGAGAGAATGAATTAGGGTACTAGATTACTGAAGGAAAGAGGACTAGATTGGTTGGTTTGGGGAGAGGAAGGAAAGAATATGGAATATAATAAAATGGGAGAGAAAACAGTGAAATCAAATGGTCCAGGGAATTCTTGAGTTTTAGAGTAGAGCTTAGACCAAACCCCAAACTTCTCCAATCACATCCACTGGAGCAGGTTTTATTGGAACAGAACACTAAGGGTGCGTCTACACTTGAAAATTAAGTCGACTTAAGGTTGCTTAAGTCGACTTAATTACCACACGTCTACACTACAGTTTCCTTAAGTCGACTTAAGCAGCTGCTTAAGTCGACTTAAGGAAATTCAAAGTCGACTATATAATACCGGGTATAAACTCGACTTTGAGGCTTAAGTCGACTATTTAAGTTGATTTAAGCCAGTGTAGATGTGGGGTAGCCCTAAGTCGACTTAGGGCATGGGTCCCTTCTCGCCGGGACCACTCAGGTCCCGGCGAGAAGGGACCGTGGGGCTCGCTTCCTTCTCCCCAGTACCCGTGCTCCAGCTGCTGAGCAGCTGGAGCATGGACCCTGGGGAGAAAGAAGCCCCACACTCCCCACGGTCCCGACAAGGAGGGAGAGCTGGAGAGCCGCGCTCCAGCTGCCCACTGCTGAGCAGCTGGAGTGGGGATCCCGGCAAGAAGGTACCTCGGGGCTCCCTTCTTGCCGGGACCTGTCCGGGTGAGAAGAAAGCCCCGCGGTCTCTGCGAGAAGGAAGCCCCACGGTCCCTTCTCCCCAGGACCCGTGCTCCAGCTGCCACTAACTTTACTAACTCTTGCCCTCCGCCATCCTGGCATGTGTATATAGATACCGCTCCACTGTGATTTCCACTTCATGCATCTGACGAAGTGGATTATAGCCCACGAAAGCTTATGCCGAAGAAAATCTGTTAGTCTGTAAGGTGCCACAGGAATCTCGTTGTTTTTGCTGCACACAGAGTAATACGGCTACCCCTCTGGAAATGATTGCTTATGAGTGTAACTACATAGTTTGCCATAAAACACTGACATTTAAGCTTTCAAGCGATTAATGTTATGCTGGTATTCACGCGACTCCTCTGTATCAAGTATGAAACAATTGTGTGAATACTGTGACAATGTTACTTCCTTGAAAGTGCTAAATATCAACATTTTGACAGGGACTAATCACAGTGCATTTACCCTAGTATGAATGTCTTACAGGTTACTGTATCAATATTCATGTACAAATGTGTGGGTAAACATTTGTAGGTTGTAGTTCTAATACTTTAAGTAAAAAATATTTGCATGGTAGATAAGGGAATGCTTAGAGCAGTGCTCTACTCCCTATGCAAATCCATTGCCACTTGTTCAGGTCTTCCATATGTTATGTAAAAGGTACATTACTGGTCCAATGCTCAGACAAGAATAAATATATAAAAATTGCCCTATACTACCTCTATTCTTTAGACTTCCACTATTCAGATATCTCTGAAACTGTTATTATTTCTTGACATTTCTCATCATTATGTAATGAGACCACTTCACTTATAATGAAAATTGATGAAAAACATCACAAGAAACCAATTTATTCTTTCCTTTTCTTCCCCCTTGACTTTAACTTAGATTCAAGGTAAATGTGGATTTAGTTCTGACTCTTTTTATATCATCAGTGTAAGGTTTTAATAGTTTCATAGCTTCTTATGGCTTAGCATACCAAAGGAAAAAATGCATTAATGAATTCATTTATATCATTCCGTTTCCAAGAAGTCCTGCAATATAGATAATGAAAAGTAAAGCAGTATCTTTTTAAAGCATGAACTCTACTTCCTCTGATCATCTTATAAATATATTGGTGATGGATGAACCTCAAAAGTTCAGATAAGACTGCCACAATTTGGAGGCTTAGAGTCAAATGTGATTAATCCCATCCTTGGGTACATCCACACTGGAGCCTTAGGTCAACTTAAGGACGGTTAAGTCGATCTACAGACCGCCGCGTCCACATTGGGTGCTTATTAAGTCAACTTAAGCGCTTCCGTAAGTTGACTTAATAACACCACCTCTGAAGGTCGACTTAACGCTTAAGTCAACCTTATTAAATTGACTTAAGCCAGGATGGATGGGGAGTGCCCTTAAGTTGACCTAACTGGCCTCCAGGCCCTGGTGCAGTGTGGGACAGCTACTCACAATGCACCACTCCTCCGTCGACTTAGCACCTGCCAGTGTGGATGCTGGCAGTCGACTGGAGTTTTCGGTGTGGACTCTCTAAGTCAACTTTACAAGGTTGACTTTAAGTTGACTTAAAGTCGACCTTGTTAAGTCAACTTAACAGAGCCTCCAGTGTAGATGTACCCCCTGTTAGTAAAACCCTATAAGAACATGCTTGTGTCTCAATCCATTTGTACATAGAATCCATAGATTACAAGGCCAGAAGGGATCATTGTGCTATTCTAGTCTGATTTACTAGGTTATAGAACTTCCCTGAAAGTTCCTTGAGCACTGAAATCTCTGGAGCTATACTGATTTGCACTGAGAACCTGGGCCCTCCTCCCCTTTATTTTGCCCCTTCATTTTAATCCACCACTATGAAGTAGTTGTGCTAAACCGTGTTAACTAATTGCTGTAAATATAAGCAAGAACAAGATGGCATTACATCTGTTGTGAAGTGGGAGTTGATTAATTTTGGAAAATGCTTATTTTTTTCCTTTGATGCAGGGTATCCTTTTGTACTCTTTAACACCCATTTGTATATTTATATTATTATGTGGTCTCTCAGGTCAGCAAAGCATTTAAGGACATGCTTTGCTTTAGCATGTGCTTAGATCCATCGCTTTCTGTTTTATATAGATTTTTATATAGCTCTCATCACCACAGTATCAGAGCATCTTCCAGTAGTGCATTAAGCAATATGTCTACAGATGTGTTGTATTGTTTTTTCTCTTAGTCTCTCCCATGAGGGGGAATGTGTGCGGAGGAGTGACTTAGTTTAATTGTTTTTGTTTGTTTTCTCAGGAAAACATGAATGTGCTTAACAATATGCATGTTATGTGTAACAGTGAATGCCTACGAAAGGTTTAGAAGGTGTGTAAAAACTCATGCTTCAAGGTTTAAGAAAATCTCTAACTATTATGAAATAAGATAAGACCTTCTTGGCAGGCAGATTGTCCCACTTCTGCCTCTAGAGATGTTCTGGTAATTTCCCCAGAAGCATCAAGCTCTGGCCACTTAATAAAATGGGATTATGGACTAGATGGATGCCAAGTCCGAATCAGTATGGTAATTCTTCTCTCTCTTTGTAGTCAAGGAAGGATTAGCTAATGGTTAGGGCACTAAGCATTGATTGGTTCAAGTCCCTGCTGTGCCAGAGACTTGACCTTCTGCATGCTACAAGTGCTCTATCTCAGTTGAATAGGGATAATAGTATTTCCTTACTCAGATGGTTCTGTGAGGATAAATATATTACAGACTATGAGGCACACTGATACTATAGTAATAGGGATTGTGTAAGAACCATAATAGCAAGATCTTATGCCCCATTTGAAGTTAATAGGAATTAAGCACTTTCTTGACATTAAGTATGTCAAGGCCACAGCCATAGGTCCCATATTGACTATCCTACTTAGTCTCCAGTTCACATACTTAGATATGAGCCTAACTTTAGGCACGTGAATAGTCTCAATGACATAAAGGGGACTACTTATCTCATGTGTTGAATTAGCATATTCTTAACGAGTTTGCTGAAGTGATCCCTAAACTTGTATGCAAGGAAACAAGGAAATTATGCCTGACCACATCTTTTTCAGTGCCTTCCATCAGATATGAGAGGTACACAGAGGACTATTTACTTTATTAAGTCTCTTAAGAGGACTGTCTTTGACTTTTACATAGCTAATAAGTTTTAGTACTTGAGGTGATTTTTCTTTAAAATGAAGTATTTTTCCATTGATGAAATGACATGATATACTATCAAAGTCTGTACTCAGTAAAGCTAAAGTTTTATATATCCTTAACATAAGCCATTTTGTTCATCTAGACCAGTGGTTCCCAACCTTTCCAGTAGTACAGCACACTTCAATGAGACAAACAATTCCATGGCACCCCCACTTTTTTTCAGCTGAATGATTACTCATAAACATCACATTTACTTACAATTACAATGATTATAGTCTTACTGGAGTGGTTTACACCACAATGCATACAACAAGCTAAAGAGGGATCGCATTCATTAATGTTTCAAATCCACTGGAAAAAATAGACATCATCTCAGTTTTTCCCTTTGCCCACCTGCGTTTAGAATGTTCATGTTTTAGAATTGAAAGACCGATATCTCACTTTTAATTTGATGATTAATTTTCATGAGTTTTATGAGTTGTAATTTTGGTTGGATAGAATATTGTTTAAGATGAAACAATGTTTGTTTTACATTGATTTTCATTATCTTTGTACAAAATTTCATGGCACACTAGGACAGTTCTCACGGCACATGGCACACTGGTTGAAAACCACTTATCTAGACAGGTACTGAAAAAATGGTAATGGTGCCCCAGAAAGCAAAGCTACTGCTTAACGTATTCCACATCAGATGCATAATTTTTGACTGGATCAATGCAGATTTTTATCACATAGGTTTACATATAAATGGAGTCATGTGTTTAATCTGAGAAAAGCAGTTGTAGAATGGAGCTTTGTAACTAACAATAGACACATTACCTTAATTGCTGTAGTAATAGCCTTGAGTTTGATTACAACTAAAAATTAAATTGGTGCTGCCTTTCTCTCTTCGCATATATAAGTATTGATACAATAATGTAGATCAAAGTGCTTGGGTTTTTTTTTAAATTTAAAAGCAAAAGCTCAAACTATTGCAATTGCTTCATGACAAAGGATGTGTAGGATGCTGAAAATGTATAGGGGCTTTTGCTTCTACATCAATTAGTTGGAAAACTCCTGCTGATTACATAGTATAGGAATAAACACTTAGTGAGTGCATAAATCCAAAGCCTCTTGAATCCAGTGGGAGATTATCTGTTGACTGCAATATGATTTGGATAAATTTCTAAGTTCCTTCTCTCTTGTATATTCTTTATGGCACTCAATTAATTATGTGGCAGTTCTTAATTTACCACATAATATAATATTTAGGTGTATATATTAGAAGCACAGATCAGTGTTATGTGTGTATAGTGACACCAACATAGAGTTTCAGTTGGTCCTGCTTTTCTATAAATTATGGCTCTAAAAATATGATGCTACTCTAAAAAATGAATATATAATTTTGGCTTCATAGAATTCCATGTTTTTCTCAGTCACTTCCACAACAAAAGTGAGTTTGGTATACAAAAAATCAGTTGACTCTAACTGCAAGCTCTACAAACTCATCCTAGAAGAGGAAAATAAAGCTGTATTCTTTTTTGACTTTCACACAATGGAGATTTTGCAATCAGATCAATTCAAGCTACTATATAGTTCAGCTTCCTCTTCCATAGCATTACAAAGATGAAACAGCTAAGACAATTAAAGAAAACCCAGAAAAATAATTTATGACCTAATGCATAGAAGGAACTGATAATTTGAGTAAAAAAATACTATTTTTACTGTGCTGCTTTTCAAAGGGGAATTGAATCCTCAAAGTGAGTCAGTATTTTTCCTTTATGCCTCTTCTATGAACATTTTCTAAAATATTTAATTGATTAAAATAAATAGGCTGATTAAGATGAAGTCAGATTTTTTTTTAACTTATCATTGGCCCAGCCCGTTTTATTATAGTTCCTAAAAGGGCTAGTAAAATATTTCTAGTGATATTCTTTTTTAAAAAAAAAGGATTTTTGACAAAATGATTTTTGTAAGGTTTCTGCTTTGTTTGGATAATTTTATTATATAGAAAAAGCAAAGGCCTCCACACAACAGTCTCAACTGAAAAGTGAAATATTTTGATTCAGATCTCTTAGCATGGTGACTTCTAGGAGTTGTAGTTGAACTTCCTTAGGCCTCCATTCTCCTTGTGGACTGGGCTCCCCCTCCAGACTGCGTCTCCCAAGAATAGCAACTGCTCAGCATTGCTCAGAATCAGACATTAGGTATATAAATATATCTAGTAGTGGGAGCCTACGTCTCTGGAGTAGATCAGTGCCACATGTGGGCTTGACTCAAGTGTAGGTGTAAAAGTCACTGTATAGGTCATCATTGTTTTTCGGTAGCAGTTAATGTACCACTATAAAGTCTCTACATTTAAAGGATAAAGGATATAATCACGTTCAAAGCAAATGTTCAACATCACACTTTCTTTCATACTACACTATAGATTTAGAATGTATTCCCACTTAGCATGGGAAAAGCATCCTCTTTCAATTGCCAGCTTACATTCTTCTTTCACAAGCTTTTCCGTGTTACTCTCCTCTTTGATAAAATTTCCTCACCTTTTTTCTGAATGGCAGCTCTCAATATTTCCAGCTTACATTGTAAATGCTTTAGGATCTAATCCATCTGTTTTATAAAGTGATGTGTACACTTACAGTTTTATATAAGTAATAGCCAATTAAGTGGAAGATCATGGACAATTTATTGGAAAATTGT
>ML685867.1:2969935-3001105 GCA_007922175.1 Pelusios castaneus
TTCCCCAATTCCCAACACTTGTTTTCCCTGGTTTGTTTTCTTAAATTTCATGCAAGACAGTGCTGTCTCAGTGACCAGCCTGTGAATCTGAAACTCAGTCCCAAATGTTAGGCCTTCCTGAAATACAGACATTTCAAAGGAAAATGCAAAACTCCATTCCTTTGGTCTACCCCATAATATCCCATTACAAAAACTGAAGGAAAAAAAAGGCATTAAACCACAGAAAATAAGCAAAGACCAGTCCATTCTATCTGAAAAGGTCAGAGGGAGAAAAAGCCTGCTTCAGTGGCTCACAACTGTTAGTGCCTGTGTTAGGGCAGACACCCCAAACTGGTGGTATGTTCTATAATTAGATTACACCAAGCCAGTAACACATGTCAACTTCAGATCACTATGCCATTGAATCACAGCCAGTCCCCTTAGATTTTCCAGTCCATCTTGCCACCTAAACAAACTGAATTTTGTGATAAAAGGTTAATTAAACCCCAAATCACACCATGTTGCGCTTTCTCCCAGTCCAATAGACCAGTTACTTATCCAAGATTGATACTCTGGATCTTTCACCAAAGTCAGTACTGGCAGCCAAGTCTATAGTAAATTAATTATAGATTTATTAGCTAAGAAAAGGAAATCAGAGTTATTGAAAAGTTAAAGCAGGAAAATATAATAACAAGTGAGTCACAATTTGAACTTCCAAATGGTAGCAAAGATGAAGTAATTTGTCAGTTTTCCAAATGTCTCTCAGGGCTACCCAGAATAATTTTGGAATCTCCATCTTCTCATTCAGTTATTCTGCCTATTTTCAAAACAGTCCAGAGATAATCTGTCTTTGAATCCATTCTTATAAATTCTTCTGGCAGAGGACAAACTAACTGTGTCTCTACCCTGTATGAGCTTTTCTTTTGATGACAATGAGTGAGGAATGCACTTATCCTTTTCACCTCTGACCATATACCTAATGGGCACTTACTCTGAAGTTGACATTTTCTGTTAAAATATTTAATTCCTTCATTAGAATGTCACAAGATTCCTTCGATAGGTAATTTGGTTATAAGGGTATACACAATATAAATATTTACTATTACATTATAACAGGAACAGATAAGTGATAATGCAAATAACATCCCTTTAGTTTTCATGAAGTTTAATCGCCCACTACACTCTAATGCATCTAACCATTACTTTGATCTATATTAATGAACAAGTGAATTGATCTGAATATATTCTAGCATGATCTGATCAGCTAGCATCACATCAGGGCCAATGGATTGGGGGTTAATGAGATTATTTTTTGCTGTTGCTGTAGCCATCAAGTGATAAATCTAAGACAAGACAATTATAAGTGAGAGCAATCGGCATCAATTTCATTATAAACATCAAAGTTTGCAGACATCCAACAGATGCCTGCGCTTTAAGTCATGTGATTTAAAACAAGTCTTAAAAAAACAGGAAACATTTCCCAGGGTTCAGAGACCTAAACTACTGTTGTGCACATCAGGGATTAGGTAAAAAATTTCCCATAAAGGGTGTGCTTTATGTTTATACTTCACCTATATCCACCCTTATCTTCTAGATGTGATATACAAAAAGCACAACTGCACTGAGTTGTCAGAGATCTAGACGTAAATTATGATCTAAGCTGATTAAGGCATTTGTACCACAGCTCCTACTGAAGTAAATGAGAGTGGTCTATCTTCCTCTCGGTTTGGAAAATACAAACCTAGGTATAAATAATACAATAAATTCCAGGGATTTATGTGTGAGAATAGTACTAGTCACATGCACAACCAAACAGGAATGTAATAAAACACATCACTTCATTGGACATGTACCCATTTACACCACGTCTGAATTCTTCTCAAAGGATGTAATACAATGTCTTTTAGTTTTTTACTTAGCATCCAAGCCAACGCAACATAACATGATAAATTACTTAGGTTACAGAGCAAGATTACAGTGATCACAAGCAAAAACCAGGAGAGCAGTCATCCTTGTCCACTGGGATCTGATTCTTTCCTAGATCTGACAGCAATTTGCATAGTTTGATCCTGATTTTCCCTCCCTTTTACAACCCTAAGGTTTCAAATAAAAAATGGAGATGACAAAGAAGAGAGAAGATGGGCATGAAGACAACATTTTTCAGCAGACCTTATACTGTACATAATTGGCTTGCTAAGCCCAACAAGTTGTGACCCTCAGGTGAACCAGGCATCAGCATTATTTCACAGAAGCACTGCAGTGCAACACTGGATATTTCATTTTTACCAGTGATTCATACGTTAGCATCATGAGTTGCACACTTATTTCTAATGCATCGTCTAAGACAGACAAAGCTGCAGGTTTATGACAGTAGTTGTATTTGCATTTTGCAGATGTAAATACTTCTCTAATTATGCTTTCCACTGCTGAATTTCTAAGGCCCTTAAATTGTGATATTACCTTCAGACAACATAAACATGACAATGTCAAATTATATCTTTTACAAATATTTCAGAATTAGTTTTCCCAATACCTTTGAGTCCTGCTCAGGAACATTTATAGCTGCTTTTTAAATTCAGTCAACAGCAATCATGTTCAGTGTGATTGTGTAACCTCTGGTTGGGCTGGAATTCATTCAATTACCCTTCTCCAGTGCCTTAAAAGAAATAAACCCCAACTCGTATGGAGAAGCAGCTCGAGACCCAGGATCCAGTCTGTAAGTGTCTCACTGCAAAGATTGTTCAAAGTAACCTCCCTACATTAAAATACTACTTAAGGACAAATATAATGAACTTTATTGACTACTAACTTAATAAATATTATCATAAGAAAACAAAATGAAGTTAAACAGAACAATCCCCACAGAAACATTCTGAGAAAGAGATCCAAGAATCCCAAAATTTAGGTGGAGTTCACCCAAATCTGTTACAGTCTCTGCTCAAGTCCAAATGATTGAGTTGAAAGAAGCAGCTCCTTCTTTTTCCTTGGTTGCAGGAATCATGCAGGCTACAAACTCTGCTACAAAATGCTTCAGAGTAGGGAGAAAATATCTTGCTGTCCACTCCTGGCTCAGCTTCTCCCAGTCACATGTTGAGCACATGGGCTTTTCTCTTTGCAACTCTTGTGGCTGCTGCTGCTCTCAGGGCATCGACCACACCAGCAGCAGAAAACCTTATGGAGCATGCTCACAATACCACACCCAATTTCCAGAAATTTCTGGCTCTTGGCATCTAAATCTTCAGAATAACAGCAAATCAGCCCCAAGAGATCCCTTAAAGAGAGAGAGCTCCTTTAGGCATATGGGTTACAACTGCATTGATCATGTGGCTGGTGACAATCTTAGTTGTCATTTTTTCTCATTGCTGTTAACTTTCCAGGTATGAGGATGATACTATATAATGAAGAGTGTGAAAAGTCTTCAATTCAAGTCAACATCTTCATTAGCTTGCTCTGAAATTTCTATCTTGTTAAAAGCTTTGTAGAAGGGTCCGGTTACTTTTTTCCACCATTCTACATGTTTCCACATTTCAGACCACTGCAGATTACGGATCAGATTCCTAGCTTGTATAAATTGGTTTGTCTTCATTGATGTAAATACAGCTAAAACTGATTCATACCAGATGATAATCTGACCCCATGTTTGTTGGAAGCAACTTTTCATGTAGCTCAGGTGGCTTAAAATACATTCACTTATTATGTTGATCGTAAAGTATTTTAAGTTCTGCTGTTGAAAAAAATATATGAGATGGTGTTACAATTTTATTTCTTTAATTTAAAATATCAAAACAATTTAAAAAGTTGCTAAAAAGTATTATTTCTCAGTCCTACTCTTAGCCTCATCACATAACTTTTTTCAAAGTTAAAATACAGGATCAAAACAAGCAACTGTCTCAGGATATGACCTGTCAAGGTAATAAGTTTTGCTCATCTTTGTGCTAGAGTAGAACCATTGTATCCTTGTAGTTTATTTGGTAAACCATGTGTTTTGCATAAGATAAAATATATTAAAATCCTCAAAAGCCAAATAGCTGTTACCATCCTTGCTAAATTAATAAACTCTTGCTGTTGTATTATATAAATTATATAACTTTCACCTTTGGATTTTTTTTTTTAAAATTCTGTGTTGATGGCCTTTTTCACATCACCTTTCAATAAAAAAGAAATGCTAACATTAAATGAGATAGTAAAATAATTGGGTAAGAAACCTCAGATGCAAACATACCCCTTTGTTTGCCTTTAAATCTGAAAATATACAAACAAAAATGATATTATCAATAAACTATTTTTATAACACAAGTGCCAAAATAGCATTCTGCTACAAGCATGTCTAAGCATTCGCTCCCATCTCCAATCTCTCCTGCCTAGGAAATAAGAAATGCAGCCCATCTAATTTACACCAATATCCTGCACCTGTAGTCAGTGCTTTTATCTAGTCATATGACACATTAGTGACATGCTAATCTCACTGGTGGATTCTCCATCATGGAAAGTGGGAAAGCATCCATGCTGGTCCTACTATAACTATTCATAGTCTATCATGAGCTATTGTTAACTCATCTGAAGAATATATCAGGAACTGAGAGAGCTGCTTCCACATGGCCACTCATTGTTCTCAGACAGATCTCAGATGGGCCACTACTCCTGATAACAAAGAGCATTTTCCTGTGCAGTCTCAAAGGGATTGATCTTTTCCCCCTTTTTAGGTCAACATCAGTGTTAAGACTATAGAAGACATGAGATGCTACAGGCTCAAAAAAACCTGCCATATGCTGATGCACAGCTGTGCATGTTTGTTTTTCTAGGAAATATGCAACACTATCATTCATATTCTTCACTGCCTGGAAAAAAAATAAAAGCCCCAGTATGAATGACCCAAACTCAGGTATGATGGAGGTGATGCTAGAGGGCAAAGGCAAATATCTTTAAGATCCAACGATCACTCCCTCTTTGGAAAGCATCCACACATCAATTGCCAGGGAGCTGAACAGTATGGAAATCATACTAGCTCAGATCCTTAAAGATACTTTAAGAGCCTCTTTTAACATCTACATCTAGATCAGGACTTGGCAAAATTGGCACCCAGCTAGGCACCCAGCTACACAGCAAGGCGCCTAACTGGGCCTGTATGCCTAGACACACAATCTGCAATTGCAACTAAGAATTCAGCTAGTCGTTTCTACTTGGCAAGAAAAATGTACCCATTCCTGGCATACTGGCCTGCTCTCTGACATTCACAACGCCAATGCCCCCTTCCACCCAATAAAACCTCCACCATAAAAAGGGAAAATAATAAGATTTTAAAAATCCCAAACCCTACCTCAAGCAGAGATTTTACCCCAACAAGAGACAAGTGCCAAAGACAGCATGGAATCCATTAGAGTCTTCTCTACTGCTATTGATTGTACATACAACTTAGTCAAACACAATGATGGGCAGAAGTCTAAAACTCTAGCTAGACAGATTCATAACTGAGGCGGGATAAGAATGTTTCACACCAATACCCTTCCCACTCCATTCACTCCCCATTTAGTTCCACTTCTCTGCAAATACATCAGTGAGCTGGCTTGGCTGGAGGAAAGACCCACTTCTCCCTCTGTAGCACCACTAGGAGACTATTAGAAGAGACCATGGAATTGTGAATACAACTGAGCAAAGCTAATTGGAGCTGAACACCAAGTGTTCTTGTTGAAGGCTTGTCAGATGTGGAATCCTCTAAATGGAAATACAGATTAATTTATAAATTACTTCTGTCAGAGCAGAATCCAAGACTCCACTTGTTTGAGTACAGGCCTTTCTTCAGTAAAGGCAGATACATGCAAAATAAAAGTGAAACATAAAATCTTTAAATTTACAAAAATATATGAGAATTTAGTCTTACTTTACCAAGGACTGTAGTGGGATAGTAGGAAGATCAGCCGGACTAATGGTTAGGCAGTGGCCTTATAGTGTTTGCCAACCTATTCATCTCAGATATGTTGTTGGTAGTAGACCTCAGTCCCTCCTGAGTGATCTTGTTCCTCATAAGGTTCTTCCACTGCAGAGGAACTGGGGGTAAAGGTGGAACCTGAGTCTATCCATGCCATCAGATCCCAATGCTTGGCCTTAAGGTTTTGTCAAAATGTCCAGAGCAATTATTGATCCAGGCCAACTTACACTTGCCCCTGGGTCATTTCTTACCAGATTAGAGCTCCCCTTTAGGGGCATGGTCGTGGTAGTAGAAGATTCCCCTTGGTCTGCTAGCGCAAAACTTATCTCTCTTAGGACTTTCAGCTTCCCCACAGGGGAGGAAAAATAGCTTCAGTAAAGCTATTGTACAACAGCTCCCAACATTTGCTTTGTATTTGTATGCAACCTGTAACTTCTTCTATTTCCTTTTCCTGAGCTACCAAAGTCTTTTAAAATTATTACTCCACCAGGAACATGCCCTGAAGCTAGCCCTGTATAGCTCTACGCCTTGCCCTAGTTCAATGTGGGACTTGTCCACCCCCATTACAGGGCCATGCCAAAGTTTAAGAATCAGATAAAAACTGTATTAGCCAGCAATTGGCAGCCTGGATGGATGAATGCAGATACGTAACTATGTAAGGACAGCAGCATTGTCCAATCTATAAACAATGAATAGTTTAGAGTGAACGAAAACGTGTAGGTATTTCTCTAGATCAGGGGTCGGTAACCTTTGCCAGCCCCTGTGCCAGCCCTGTCCACTGCACCCTCAGCAGGTGCCAGGGGCGGGGCCAACAGAGGGAGGCCAGGCTTCAGGTGCCCTGCCGGCCAGGGCCTGGGCCTGGGCCGGCATCAGCCGGCAGGCAGCCTCCGGTTCGCGGCCCCGGGGCCGGCTCCTGTCCACAGGGACAGCGCGGGGCTGATGGCCCCCTGTTGGCCCCGCCCCCTGCTGGACTGCAGGAGGGAAGCGGAGCGGGTCGCGTCGTGTCGCTCTGGCCCGCCCAGAGCCGTGCCGCTGCCGGCAGGGTGGAGACAGCCCTGGCCAGGGCCGGCAAGAGGGTGAGTTGGCTCGGCCCACCCGAGCCCTGGGAGCTGGGGCCAGGAACTGGAGGCTGCTCGCCGGCAGTGGCAGGTCCGGCCAGGCCGACCCGACCCGCCCTCTTGCCGGCCATGGCCAGGGCAGTGGCGCGGCTCTGGGTGAGCCGGGACAACATGACGCGACCCGCTCCCCTCCCTTCCCCATCTGCTGTCCAGCAGGGGGCGGGGCCAGCAGGGACTCTCAGCCGTGCACCACAGCTGCTGGCTGCGCAGTTTGCGGGGCCAGCGGGGGAGCTTGAGCGGCTCTGCGTGCCAGCTCTGGCCCGCGTGCCTGGGGTTGCCGACCCCTGCTCTAGATACTATATATTTGGAATGAAGCTGATGCTTTAATAAGTGATAGCAGCACCCTACTTACCACGTGTCCCAAGGCATTTGTTCAAGGATCAATGCTTGGATCACAGCATACCTATACTTTTTTTTTCTCATTACAATTACAGTATCTAGACAAAGACAAGCTGCAACAGCATTAATAGCAGAAAGCTCGCATAAAAGCTGCCAACTTTGTCTGGCTGTATGCAGTTTCTCGCACTCCGCACTTCTAAGTGTGCTTATATTAAAAGGAAACAATAATACTGGGCTAATAAACCATTAGCTTGTTTACAGGACAGAATCACTATGATATCAGAAACCCTTTTTCCCCTTGGTGTCATCTTGAGGGTATCAAGTGTAGTCAGGTGTATTGAATTGATTTACAATAGGACACATGAAGGGATAATTGCCACAGGTATGTTTATTAATGGCATTTAAGAAATTTAGTGGGGAGGAAAGGGTAATTTTTTTGATTTAGAGAGCCACTGTGGCACTTGTATCTTTGGCAGCTCTGCTTGTATTTCTGGGTATAAATTGTTAAGCTTTTGGCATCACTACCACCTCAACAGAGAGTTGATAGCTAAGCAGGACACCCCTGTCCAAACGACTCACCCACCCACCTAGCATATCCAGACCCACACCACGCAACACACACTGTCTGTCCCAGAGAATCCCAAACGAAAGCACCTTTTTCAGCATTCACACTTCAGTCCCCACAATTTCCTTTTTGAGTGAAAGGTGAACATAATACATTAATTCTCTAAAATAGGATTATATACTCAGTTAGGCTAAAGTTAGTGAAATTGACACATCCAAACAGTTTCTCAGGACGGTTAAATCTTTGCTAGAGTGCTTTTGTGTTTGGAATGAATTCACGAATATAGTAGCAATAATGATACTAACAAAATAAAGAGCGTGTAGAGAGTTTAACCTATACATAAAGTTTTAGAGACCCCTGAGAAAATGAAACATTGTTTGGCAATGAATAATTGCCTTTCCGCAAAGAATTTTTAAGGCCAGTCCTTGGAAATGTATTGTTCACAGTGATAATACTGTCATTCAGCCCATGTTATTAAAAGGTTCTTTCTGTGTTTCTCTACCAGTATTCATCGTTAAATATGTAAACGCACCTTTAATGGTATCAGAAATGTTCACTGATTGTACAATGGAAGCTAATGACTCAAATTCAGTTCCTGAGTTACAATTACAGTCACTTATGATAGATTATTGAGTCGGAAAAAAGTAAAAAGAAATGTTGCAATGAGCTATTCCAGAGTTTTGAGTAATCCATCAAAAGTTTTGTTTTTTGTTATCATAAATCAGAAAATAAATTCTATTGCAAAAGAAGCAGTAGTGTGGACCACTTACTGAATAGAGGAGGCAACCTAGTGACAGATGATGTGGGAAAAGTTGAAGTACTCAGTTCTTTTTTTTGCCTCTATTTTTGTAGACAAGGTCAGCTCCCAGACAACTGCACTAGGCAGCACAGCAATCCTCAGTGGTGGAAGAACAGGTTCAGGACTATTTAGAAAAGCTGGACATGGCCAAGTTGATGGGGCCAGATGCAATGCATCCAAGGGTGCTGAAGTAATTGGCTAATGCGATTGCAGAGCCATTGGCCATTATCGTTGAAAATCTGTTGCAATCTGGAGAGACCCCCTGACAATGTAAAAAGGCAAATATAGTGCCTATTTTTTTTTAAAGGAAAACGGAGGATCTGGGAAATTACAGGCCAGTCCACCTCACAATGAGTAGGCCCTCAAAGAAAGGCCATCGAAGAATCCATTGTGAAGCACTTGGAGGAGAGGAAGGTTATTAGGAACAGTCAGCATGGGTTCGCCAAGGGCAAGCCATGCCTGACCAATGTGACTGCCTTCTCTGATGAGATGACTGGCTCTGTGGATGTGGGGCAAACAGTAGATGTGATATATTTTGACTTTAAAAAATCTTTTTGTATGATCTCCCATATTACTCTTGCCAGCAAGTTAAAAAAATATGGGTTGGATTCCATATTATAAGGTGGCTAGAAAGTTTGCTATGTCATCAGACTCAACAAGTAGTGATCAACGGCTTGATGTCTAGTTGGCAGCCAGTATAACGCAGCATACCCTAGGGGTTGGTCTCTGGGCTGGTTTTGTTCAACATCTTTACTAATAATCTGGATAATGGCGTAGATTGCACCCTCAGCAAGTTCCTAGATGCTATTAAGATGAGGGGAGCGGAAAATATGCTGGATAGTAGGGATAGGCTACAGAGTGATTTAGATAAACTGGGGGATTGAGCCCAAAGAAATCTGATGAGGTTCAACAAGCACAAGTGCAGAATCTTCTACTTAGAACCAAAGAATCCCATGAACAGCTACAGACTGGGGACCAACTGGCTAAGCAGCAGTTCTGAAGAAAAGGACTTGGGGGTTACAGTGGATGAAAAGCTGAATATGAGTCAACAGAATGCCCTTTTTCCAGGAAAGCTAACAACATATTGGGCTGTGTTTGTACGAGCACTGCCAGCAGATTGAGGGGAGTGATCATTCATTCCCCAATATTCAGCACTACTGAAGCCACATCTGAAGTACTGTGTCCAGTTTTGTGCCCCTAACTACAGGAAGGATGTAGAAAAATTGGAGACTCCAGTGGAGGGCAACAAAAATGATTAAGGGGCTGAGGCACATGACTTATGAGGCTAGGCTAAGGGAACCGGGCTTATTTAGTCTGCAGAAAAGAAGAGTGAGGAGGGATTTGATCAGCAGCTTTCAACTACTTGAAGAGGGATTCCAAAGAGAATGGAGATAGGCCATTCTCAGTGGTGGCAGATAACAGAACAAGGAGCAATTGTCTTAAATTGCAGTGGGCGTCTAGGTTAGGTATTAGGAATAAGCTTTTGATTAGGAAGGTGGTAAAGCACCGGAATGGGTTACCTAGGAAGGTGGTGGAACTCTATCCTTAAAGATTTTTAAGGTCCATATTGACAAAGCCCTCGCTGGGATTATTTAGTTGGAGTCAGTCCTGTTTGAGCAGGGTGTTGGACAAGATGATCTCCTGACATCCCATCTAAGGCTAATCATGTATGATTCACAACGAATTACTCACTTGTTGAAAAAAAAAAAAAAAAGAGTACAGGAGGGAGGGAAAGAGGTGAAATGAGTTTCTGCAATGATGATTATGTAAAAAAATCATCAAATACAATTTGCTTATTGGGTTGCCTGGGACAATTTATTCGTGAAACAATTTCCTTATGGATATTTCACAATGATTGTTTTTCTCCATATTCCAGACACGGAAACTACATTATTTCTGGGCACACTTGTTTCTTATCAGTTTGCATCTTCATAGAGCCATAGAAAAGGGCCAAAAGGGAAATCATCTAGTATGATTTCCTGTATAATACAGGCCATAGGTCTTTCCTGAATTAATTCCCATTTGAACTAAAATATATCCTTTACAAAACATCTTGAAATTCTGAAACATTTTCTTTACAGAGGTCCACATTGTCATTGGTATCATGCACTACAGTCTATGTCTCAGATGCATATGTGGTCTTCATCACCATAGCACCTAATAATCTTTAATGTATTTAAAAGAAATCAGGTAGATTAAAGGTATAAAATAAAATAATAAAAAAAACCTCAATAATAATGAGGTATTTCTGTTATCTGCATGTTGACTGAGTACATGTCTCCTCAGGATGGGATGGAGAAATAACATTTCTTGATACCTTAAATAACATCTTCTTGGAGCAGCTAGTCCTGGAGCTGTAAAGAGGAGAGGCGGTTCTTGATTTCGTCACCCTGATTAGAGCCCTGCAAATCTGCAGATATCTGCAATATATCCATGGATATCTGCATCTGTGGTTATGATGTGGATATCCGTGGACCATTTCCTGTGGATGCAGATCAGATGCGCATACACATAGTTTTAACCACACTGATTGAAACCCCTGAAATGTAATATCATTTACTGATACAATTACTTTATTCCCATTTTCACTGGCAAATTGTAAGTAGTACCTTGATTACTTTATTTCTACAATCAGTCCATTAGTTCTTTGCATTGTCATTTGTTATATTGATAATTTTATTTTTTGATTTTATCCATGTCATATTATAGGATTCCAAATTCTGAAGGCTGATTCCTCCATGTGGAATATCAAAAATTAAGGTCATCAAGAATTATAAAAGTACTGTCATTTTAATGTGTGTTGTGACCACAGCATCTGTGAGTTATTCAAAGAATAACATTTGGTCATCTGTATATGGACCATAGAGAAAAAAAAAGACTTTTTGACAAATAATGGTAATATTCAACCTCTCATGTTATTTCGAAAGCATAGTGCTCCTATCCACTTTTATGATACTCTTTAAATTAAAAATAAAGTTCAGCCATGATTAACTTAATAACTAGGTTACCATCCCTCAGTTATCTGAAATCTTGATTATCCATATGTTATTTACTACTCTTCTCATTCAGTCTCCTTCATATAACTGATGTGAATTTAGAGCAACAACTATAATTTTACTGTCAGATCGGTAAATCAGATAATTGCATCTAAGGAAGCAGATTGTACTCCTGTGATGCCTCCACTGTATTTGTGAATCAGGCATTGAGTTGTTATGTGTTCCATGGTCTGTTCTGGGTGACTACAGTTCCACACTGGATAGTGTTGATTTTCCATTTGTCTTGCAAGTATTCTCATTTGCCATGCTTTGTGCAGATGCAATTTAGGCCTGCCCTTGAGCTTTGTGGATGATCAAAGCCAGGGAACTTCTGCATTAGGTTGTGCACAAGGTGTTTATTTGTGACTTCTTGTAAACTCCATTTTGCTCTCCAGTCTTCATCAGCTTTGAAGTTCCATTGTTGAAAGTTAAATCCATGATCCAAAAGAGCTTATGTGACTTCAAGTGGTTGTAAGGGCATTGCTAAGGTCCTGGTGGATGGGAAGATGTTCATTTTCCACAATCCTGTGGAATTCCCAACAGGTTGCAGCATCACTGTGAATGGATGGAGGAGCAATATTCAATAGTGCTGCTGGACAAGGTGTTGGGGTTGACTTGAGGGTTCCAGTGATGCACTGTATTTTAGTGTTCAGTTAGATATCAACAAATCGAGAGTGTCTACTTCTGCTCCATATTAGTGCATCCTACCCATCTATGGAGTACAAAAGCCATCACTGATGTCCATAACACTGATGCTGATGCTCCCCAGATTGTGCTTGCCAGTTTCTGGACCAGTGTGACCCTTGTCTTCATCTTTTCAGCTACTTTCTATCGATGGTCATGGAAGTATACAGTTTTGCCAGCCTATGGCCTGGTTGATGAAGAAATTTCAGGAGAATACTTTCTCTGCCAGCCTCTTTCCCTTTCTTCATTTCAGCTAAACTGCCTTTCACTTAATTTGTACTGATGACGATGGGATCTTCTGGAGAGATTGAGATCATTGTCTGATATAGAATCGTAGAATCTTAAGGCTGGAAGGGACCTCATGAGGTCATCTAGCCCAATCCCCTGCTAAAAGCAGGACCACTCCCACTAAATCATCCCAGCCAGGGTTTTGTCTAACCGGACCTTAAATATGTCCAAAGACGGAGATTCCACCACCTCCCTAGGTAACCCATTCCAATGCTTCACCACCCTCCTAGTGAATAAGTTTTTCCTAATATCCCACCTCAACCTCCCCACCTGAAGCTTGAAACCATTGCTCTTTGTTCTGTCCTCTGTTACTACTGAGAACAGCCTCGCTCCCTCCTCTTTGGAGCAACCTTTCAAGTAGTTGAAGGTTGCTATCAATTCCCCCCTCAGTCTTCTCTTCTGCAGACTAAATAAGCCTAGATCCTTCAGTCTCTCCTCATAAGTTAGACATTTGGATGATGTAGTTTGAACTGTAATAATTTTATGTAGAGAAGTTGAATGCCATGGTAGCACATTTTTGGGCTTCCTCAAAAACTCCTTAAAGTTAATAGGAAGGCTTCAAAGGAGACTTCAGATGAAACATAAAATGAAAGTAATGCTTGCCCAATGGGAAAGTACTGCAATCCTTGTATGAGATACTGGCTTCATCAAAGTCAATGGCAAAAGTCTCATTGAGTTCAATGGAGCTAAGTCTTGATTCCATATTTTTTGAGCTGGGAAGAGGAGGATATTTTTTGTAAGCATATACATATAAAAAGAGCTGATTTACTAATTTCAATCAGTAACTATAATTTATGAGGTGACCCATTTGATGGTATGTCTGTTTGGTTTTCCTTAAAAATTAAATATTTTATATATAAATATGAATTTGTCTAGGCAGGTTGTGGAATCTCCATTGGAAGTTTGTAAGAGCAAGTTAGACAAACACCTGTCAGGGATGGTTTAAGATGGTACTTGGCCCTCCATGAGTGCAGAGGATTGGACTCGATGACCTCTCATGGTCCCTTCCAGTTTCTATGATTCTGTGGAGAGGCACGGTAGAAAAAAAAAAAAGCCCTCTCTTTCCCAAGTAGAGTATTATCCATGATTTATACAAAATGCAGAAGACATTTTCAATAGCATTAATAAAACATCCTTTCATTTGCTTTGCTCTTGGTTTATAAAACTGTTTTTTATTAATTTGGTGAATTTCACTTCAGTCACCGATTTAAGGGAGTAAACAGCATTAACTTGAGCCTGGGATAATATGGGAAGCTGCTGCACAAGTCTCCCGGTATCATTTTTTTCAGACCAACTGAACCACAATTTTATTGCTTCTGTACTTCAGCCTTTTTGCTGAGCACAGGCTTCCACTTGTGCTCAATTGTGTTAGAAGTGGTATGATTTTGTAATTCGGATAAATGATGGCACCAAGGAACTTGACGGAGAGACCATTAAATACTTCTGTTCCACTTGAGAGCTTATCCTAGGCTGAAATTAGGGCTCTAGAAGTTAAAGACCCACAACAACATCCTTCACTTTTCATTTAGTTCTAAAAAGATAAGATCAAACAGCAGACTAAATCCATATTCCTAGCTACGTGTCTAGTTCAGTGGTTTTCAAATTTAGGATCAGGACCCAGTATTGGGTCACAGACCCTCAGAGACTGGGTTGCTGCACCCCTGCTGCCACTGCCAAAAGACTGGAATGCATTGCTGAAAGATGTAATTATTGAGTCGCGGGCATAAATGATTTTTTTCAACTAGGTCCCAAGGAAAAAAGTTTGATACCTACTTGTCTAGTTCACTAAGCCACAGTTCTCCATGGCAAGTTAAAGAGTGAAATCCTCGCATCCCTATTCTCAATATTAAAACTGCCATTGGCTTCAATTGGGCCAGGAGTTCTTCCAAAGACTTTAAGCGATATATAAAATTGTAAAGGGTCCCTCCCCATTGGGGCCAAAAATCTCTCAGTGAATTGTCACCTATTATGTATTTATTTTTGTGACAAATATCCAACAAATAGCTACAGTGTTGTATTGGATACTTTGGAGAGATGCTCTACGGTATAGCATCTACTCCCCAGATATCACAGGCAATGTCATCATTTAAGTCCTTTCATAAACTTATCAAACTCCATCATAAAAGTTTTTAGGGTGTTTGCCTCAACTCCTACTGGAAGAATGTTCCAGCACCTAACTTCTTGGATGGTTAGAAACATTCCTAATTTCCAGCTTAAATTTATTTATGGTACGTTTATACCCATTTGCTCATTTGCCTAGTCTCTCAGTTTGAGGCCCGAGTTCTTAGTCATGTGTTTGTAAGAATCTCAGGTGTTTATTTATTTGTTTGTTTGTTTATTTTTAAGTAAATTTCTTGCTCTCATGGTTTCAGAGAGAATCCAGAAAACCTGAACCTTAAAGGCCCTGACATCAGAATACAAAATTACCCTGAGCATTATTATTTTTTAAAAACATTTTATGATTGTTAAATCAGTCTCGTTATTTGATTCATGATTTTTAAATTATTGGATTGGCACTATTGTAAAATATAGTACAGAGAAAACAAATTAATCCCATCAGTGAAAATAACACTTACTTATGCTCTGAGAATATTCACATTTTCTCAGAACAATGCATGAAGCAAGTTGGGGCATAACACTCATATTAAGAGAAATAGTCATTGCATTCTGTTACTCCAGGATAAAATAGAGATAGTTTCTAAATATAGTACTGCTGGTTGGGTGATTAAACCAAACAGTGTTTGTACATTTAGCCTGGCCTTTTGTGTTTCTGTTCAGTAATTTAAAGAAAATTAAACTTTACTCTGCCTCTGCCTCTGGACAAGCAAGAAAAGTGGAGAAGCTAGGGTTTTTGGCCCAATATCCCACTAACAGAACTATGCAAATAACTCATTTTTGGGTTGCTGCATGAACTAAACCAAATGTTTTGTTCAACCTGAAATGAAACATTTTGTTTAGTATGAGTATTTTTAAACTTTAAAATAAAATTGAAGTATAGTTCAAAAAATGCAATTTTGGAATAAAAAATATATCAAAAGGTATTATTTCAGAAATGTTAGAAAACATTTTTTTCTGATCTTTTGGTTTTGTTTTGATGAAAATATTCATCAAATTTGACACAAATTTGGAAAAAAAATCTTTTTGCTCAACATGAATCAGCATTCGTTAGCAAAAATATTTCTGTCGTAAAATTTTGCCCAGCTCTCACCACCACTATTCCCAGAGGAGAGAAGTCTGTTCAACATTCAGCATTACTTTGAACTTAATCAAAATATACATATATCTGTATATCATATTAAACTGTCTGTGCCTTCAGATTATTCCAGAAAGATGATGTAAGAACACATTTCTTATTTCTTCTTTTAAATTGGTATCCTGTTAATTGAATCAGATAAAATGTGAGATGCTAAAGAGAAAAATAAGTTCCATTGATCTGGAGTGAAATTATAAAAATGTTTATTTTCCAGTAGGACTAAGGAGGAACAGCCATGCTCTCAGTGATGGCAGATGACAGAACAAAGAGCAATTATCTCAAGTTGCAGTGGGGTGGTCTAGGTTGGATATTAAGAATAAGCTTTCAGTTAGGAGGGTGGTAAAGCACTGAAATGGGTTACCTAGGCAGGTGGTAAAATCTCTGGCTGCGTCTACACTGGAAAATTAAGTCAACTTAAGCTTGGCTTAAATCGACTTAATTTGCCCTGTGTCTAACTACACTTTGCTTAAATCGACTTAAGCAGCTTGCTTAAGTCGACGTAAAGAAAATAAAAGTCGACTTAATGAAAATTAAGTCGACTTTATTAAACCTGCTTTGTACTCGACCTAAGGCTTAATTCGACTTTCTAAAGTCGAATTAAGCCAGTGTAGACATGGGGTAGCCCTAAATCGACTTAGGGCTACCCCAGGACTACACCACTGCCCTCCCTGCTGGGGGGGAGAACAGGGGGAGCCTGGCATGCCCCCCAAAGTGCAGGCAGACCCCTGTGTGTGATCTGTCTGGATTTAGGGAAGCATTTATGATATTATTTTCAATGGATATCTCATAAATGCTCTATAATCCATAGGAACTATGTCACGTTTGGTATCAATAGAAAGGTAGTCATTTGCTGGGAATGATTATATAGTTTATGTCTGGGAATTTTATTTGGATTAGAAGTTAGGAATTGGGTATTCTATCTGTACTTTAACTTATGTTATTTTATTGAAATACCTGAGAGAGGTGGGTGGGTGTGTCAAACCATTGTGTCCTTAATGTTTAGGAATGTACCAGGGATAATGGTCCCAGGGACTAAACGGATGAGCCATTAAGGACACAATGGGTGTATTCCTTATGTCCTTAATGGCTCATCAGTTTAGTCCCTGGTACACTGTGGACCTGCCCAAGGTCCCCCTAGCCCCACAAAGTCGACCTAGAGCATCCAGTACGGATGCTCTAGGTCAACTCTGTAAGTTCCCCTTTAAGTCAACGTTAATTTTAAGTGTAGACACACTAAGTTGACTTAAATAAATCAACTTTAAGTTGACTTTGTTAAGTCAACTTAGTTAAAGTCGACTTAAAAGTGCAAGTGTAGACATAGCCTCTGTGTTTAGAGGTTTTTAAGGCCTGACTTGACAAACCCCTGGCTTTGGTTGTAGGATGATTTAGTTGGGGTTGGTCCTGCTATAATCAGATGGTTGGACTAGATGACCTCCTGAGGTCCCTTCCAGCCCTAATTTTCTGTGATTCTATGTTCAGACCTTTAATCTAAAACTGGGCAAAAATCTCTGTTAAAGATATAGGCCTTTGCAACACCTTGCATCTTAGACACAGAATCATAGAAGTGTAGGGCTGGAAGGGACATTGAGATGTCATCAAGTTGGGCCTGCCGTGGAATATATTGAGTTTTTGAGGCTCTCTAGAGTTATGAAAAATTCTTCCATCCTAGGCAAGCCTGTGTTGGTGACAGGTGTGTGGTCACAGGGAGCATACTTCCAGGACTGGTCACATAATCCTCATGCCTAAAAAAGACAGCAAAAAATTGTCAGGAGGAAGTGCCTGAGCCAGAGGCCATAGGTAGCAATGAGTGACAACATCAGCATCTTAATATCTCCTGCTCCATTCCGCACCCTATTCCAGAGGAAATGAAACTATTCTGATAGCCCTCCCTTCTCATAGGAGGACAAGTGACAATACACCCTCCAAAGTGTCACTAGCTATCAGTGTCTCTGCCTCCCTTAGCCCTTTGGGAGAAGGTTACCCTGTCCTACACACAATGACCATCCGTGGTTCCCCAGAAGCTGCAGCTCCCAGCAACTCCCTCTTTTCAGTGAGTGTGGGAAATGAAGATTCCCAATGCCCTTCCCAATTTTTTCTGTTGCATTGCTGAGCAACCAGAAGCAGGAGCAATGTGTGGAGGGGAATAATGGTTTGTATATGTAGGCATTTAGCTGGAGTGACAGGATCTGACGGGTTCAGGAGTGTGTGGTGGGGCAGGAAATATTAATTGTGCTAGGAAGCGGGTTTATTGGAGGTGGGTTTCATGTACATTGGGGAAGTAGTAATTCTGCTCTGTCTCACAGACAATGAGAAACTCATTAAGAGAACTGAGACATATTTCCAGCTAATCAGACTTCCTGAACCTTAAAGAGAAACTGCAAAGCAAACATAAAAATTGTGTTAACCATAGATTTTTGTGGAGTATATCATCATTAACCAAGCTGTGAGGCCATACAGCAAGGAAATAAATTTAAACTAATTGGTTTACACTCATATTTAAATTTCATACATTAATGATAACCCCAAACACACTAAAATTCCATCCTTCTCATTGCAGCCAATGAAAATCTTAATATCTGTGATGTCAGTGTAGCATATTATGAGTTATGTTTAACATCTTCTATGATTCTGTGTTCAGACCAAGCACCAAGAGGATTTCACAGAGGAGAAAATCCAATTTGTAAGAGATTAATTGAAAATATTTCAGGGCTAAATGCTTACCACAAATTGGTTAGTGGGGCAGACTTCTGTGCTCAATTCAGTTTTCATCTTAGTGTTGCAGTTTATCTTTAGTAGTTTTTATTTAACAGTAATTCAAAACAGTGAAGAAAAAATTCACACACACACACACACACAAATAAAACCTAAATTCTGAATATACAAAGACTTCTTCCAGGGACTGGTGTGCAAGAAACTGGTAAAATTTCTCTCTGGGTTAGTGTAGCCTGTGTGATAAACTTCCAGGTATCTTTTAAACAACTACATATATTTAAGGTGCATGAATTCATGTTCAAGCTTCAATATTGCTAGAGCACGGTATTTTATTCATTCAAATGTTGTGCCACACTAGAATCAGCTCCTGAAATAACTTGTTAACTAGTGTCCTGGGGCAGCAGATACATTCGTAATTCAAAAATGTTCAATAGTCTACATCAATCATAGGCTACAATTTCTGAAGGCATGTGCGTATAAATGCATGTTAATAAGTATACTATAAAATATAACTAGAAAGTGCAATGTCAAGAAAAATGAATCTACCAATGTCAGGGTCATACAGGGAACAGTCAAGGGTGCTGGAGGTCATACTGTACATTTCATTATTAATTTAAAAACTGGTGGGTAACATCCTGGTCAATTATTGTAATATTTATATAATATATTCATTAAAGAACAAAAACACTGGAGAACCTTTCCAAAGGAGTTTATAATTTTTGAACAGGTTACCCAAAGTCAGCTACAAGTTGGAGTGCTTCAAGATCCAGGCCTAATTAAACCTACAGCCCGTGTGTTTGTATCCAGGACTCTGTTCTTTTGTCTCAACCCATCACATCAAGTTCTTTTTATTGACCATGTGATTAGACTGATATTTCAGTCACAGCCTGGCAAATTGGTGCAGTTGTCAATGAAAATCACCTTTCAGCTGAAAGCAATAGATTGACCTAGGATGGAGAACTTGATGAAAAACATTCCAATAGTTCAGTGAGAGTTGTAGCCTGGACAAGATTCCAGTAGCCAAGAAAAGATTAAACTATTTTTTTCTTAAATTAGATTTACTTTCCACATTTAACAGTGGTAAATCAGTTCTGCCCATCACATCCTTGACTATGTCCATTTTAATACCAGCTGCCCGGTTTTAGAAGTTGTTTAGTAAATTTCCCCAGTATAGATAATAGCTAATTTGTTTGCAAAAATGAGCTACTTGACAACTCAAAATTGTATCCATTATCATGAATTTCATAAACCTGCTTTTCATGCTTTCAGTGCTGCAACCTTGTTATTGGGTGCGAAAACATGCCGATGATTACCTAAACTTCTCATGTAAGGGTCAAACACTTGATCATTAAACCGTTAATGAATTGTGAAGGCTCACAGCAACATTTAACCACTCTTCAAATAAGGTTTCCTTCTATCTCAGACATGTTTTAGTTACTTGTCTTTACTGCATGTATAATCTGTACCTTAATTGTGAGGCCTTTGAGAATGTGGGATAAAAAAGGCCAGGTCTTCACTATAAGCTTAATTTGGAAATACTACATTGCACAGGTGTATGAAAAAAATCCACATCCCTGTAGAATGCAGTTATACTGACCTAAACCATGGTGTAGACAGTGCTGTTTTCCTATTGGCACAACTACCACCTGTTGTGGATGGGAATTAACTAAGCCAACAGGAGATGCTCTCTCATCAGCATAGTAGCATCTTCACAGAAGTGCCACAGCGGCACAGAAGTACAGATCTGCCCAAATTCACAAAATACACTCATCAGATATTCAAAAGTCTGGCAGTTGACAGTGTAGTTAAAAAAAGCTCCTACCTGTCTACATTTTGGAAGTATATACAGCAATCTGCAAAGCTAGTGTAAGAGTGCTGAATCAGTTTGTGTACATTATTAGAAGGTCATTCTGCCCTAAAGCATTTTTCTCTGTCACCCATCAAAGGTAGCAGAAAGTCTCTAAGGAGCATATGTTTGCACAGAGTAGGTCACCATTTGGAAGGGTAAATCTTTACATAATGAGAAAGAAATCCTATGATTTAATTTAATTATAAAACAAATATTATTTCCCACTTTTGATTCCCCAATGCTATCTGTCATTTACATCTGTCCTTGTGTTTTATCTAAGACCAGGTGTGTTGTTGACATTAAACAAAGAATAATATCCGTTCTGATGGATAGATATTATATATGGGATATGTGTAGTAGTGCAGTGGCTCCACCCCAGTTAACAAGGGGTTAACTGGGTTAAAGGAGGATTAAAAAGGGTCCTGGTGGCAGCAGCCAATCAGAGGCCAGCAGGCACTATAAGTCGGCAGGCAGCAGAACACAGTCTTCAGTCTGCAGGAAGAAGGTGTCTCTTGGTCTGGCAGGCTGCAGGGCCAGGACCCCGGAGAGCTCCCAGTGCAGAGCAGCAGGAGGAGCCCAGTGGAGCGGAAGTTCCTGAAAGGAGCAGACAGTGGCAAGTGGTTGGAGCAGCAGTCGGAGGGCAGGGAGTTGAGAGCAGACGGTGGCTGGATCCAGGCTGGTGAGAGAGTGGTGCGCAACTGGGGACTGTGGAGAAGTGGCCCAAGGAGTCGATGCCCATAAACTGCAGAGACTGGTGGGAGGCAAAGCCTCCAAGGAGGCATCTAGGGTCCCTGGGCCAGGGCCTGATGTAGAGGGCGGGCCCAGGTCCGTCCCTGCTTCCCCAGAGTGCTAGGAGGGGTACAAGCTCACTGCCCTTAGACTGTAGCCTAGAACGACGAACTGGACTAAACCACAGGAAGGCAGTAAATGGACTAGGCCTGGCCACTGCTACAAATTGGGCCAGGAACCTCGTAGTACCCTGGAAGGGGTGGACTTTGGATCTCAGCAAGAGGGCTGAGGTCCCTGAAGAGTACTCAGGACAGAAGCAGGGCACAGACGGCCAGCAGGGGGACCACTTGAGTTTAATTCCCCAGAACCATCACCAGGAGGCACCCTGCTGGTGAGTCCTGTGCACAGACCTGCTACACTATTATGGTGACAAATACAACATTAAAGCAGTGCCTTCTATGGGAGCTCCTCCAGGGCAATTTCTTGGTCCTCTTAGTCAAGTGCAGTATCTTAGGAACTTTTTCATTCCCACCATAGTTTTCTGCCACTGGCCTTTGATATTTGGCACAGCAGAACAGGATCGACCTCATGTAGCCATTTTACAAGTAGCTGCATCTTTCTTTTAGCTGGTGAATACTTTAGTTTTTTCTTATTGCTGAATAGATGGCATGGTTTTACATCCTTCACTTTTCAACATAATTTTGATAAATTAAGTATATTAATATAATGTGTTAAGTTTAATAAAACAGGGTGTTAAAATGTCCCATCAATGAGGCTGTTGTTACATCTCCTCATAGGTGAAAAAGAAATAAGTTCCTTTAGTGAACATTTAAAGTAATCTGAAATATTGTCTTTAAGGAGAAGGTGTGTTTTCATAGATGCTTTGGACTTTGAATCATCTGGGGAATTAGTAGAAGGTCACCAAGTCTTTTTATTTAAAGAGGAAAGGTATGTTCTTGATGCTCACTTTGCAGTCCTTATGCACTGGATTCTGTTCCCACTGAGTTTGGATAATCTCAAGATTACAGAGTCTGATCCTGTAAAATAGAAAGTGACTAAATGTTTACAGAGGTTGAACCCAACTCTGAGCTGCACATAAGAATGACCATAATGAGTCAGACCATTGGTTCATCCAGCCCAGTATCCTGTCATCCGACAGTGGCCAGGCACTTCAGAGGGAATGAACAGACAGGTAATCATCAAATGATTGATCCCTTGTCAGCCCTTCCCAGCTTCTGGCAAAGAGAGCCTAGGGACATTTCAGAGCATGGTTTTGCACATTACCTGTATAGACCTATGAAACAGAGCATCTGGATGTGATGGACTTTGGCAAATGAAAGTGTCAATTCTACAGAAGGAGTTTGGCAGATGTAGTTTTTGAAGTTCTGGCTGCTCCCTTCCCCTTATCTAAAATCCAGAGCCCAGCAGCTGAGCTAGGTACTGAAGTAATTCAACAGTATTTAGAGACGCCTCCCTCCCAAATCCCATATGGTTTTTAAAAAAGCCAAAAGTTGCATATTTGATAAGCCTCCAACAGAAAAGGTTTGAACAGGGGTAGATCTTAGTCAAATCATGCCCTATCCTACCCCATCTTTCTTCTATGCAAGGCTATGTACCTCTTCACAGCTCCCTAGATTTAGCTCCCTTCTATCTTTATAGAATAGAATTACCTTTTCTGTTGGCCTGGGGACCCTCTGTGAGCAGAGGACATGGCTGGATTTTCCTTTTCTGTAAGCGTACAGGTTTTGGTGTTGGTATTTCCCAGGACTCTCTTTGTTCCATGTTTGTACTGATTCATGATTAGGGCTCCTAGTTGCTACAGTATTAATAATAAACACTGTCCTTTTCCAAAAAATGACAATAACTCATTGCTTGGCTCTGAAGCTTTCTTCAACTTTCAGAAGTCATGGCAATGTGCTCACTATTAAAGAGGATGAGAACAGAGCAAATTGATTTTGAAAGTCCCATCTCTCCTCCCTCCCCCCCGCCACAGTCACTTTGCTTCAAATCAAAACCTGCTTTTGTTTTTTCAATAAAAAAACTGGAAAAAATTTGTAACATTTCAGTGTCCAAAACAATTCACTAAATTTAACCCAGATTTGGTAAAAGTTTCCATGCCTCAAAAATAAGTTTTTTGGAGACTTTACTCTTCACCAAAAAAAGTTTTGTCCAGCTCTAATACCAACTAGTAAAAATATATATTAAAACAGGTATGAGAGCATGAAAAAAACATGACTAGAAAAGTTCATTTTTTAACTTCTTTTCATGCTGTTACTAGAATGAATTGGAACTGTAGCTTGATAGCTCTGTTTGTGAGTAATAATAATAATAATAGGAAGGTAGTCTTGTAACTAGAACACAATAAGAAAGATGTGTGATTAACATTCACGACTGCACTGGAATACTGGTTAAAGTGGTGTCTTGCACCAGACACACTAGCAGGGCACCTCCTGGCAATGTTTCAGGGAATTACTCAAGTGATCCCCCTGCTGGTGGCCAGCGCTCTGCTACACACCAGACTCAGTCCTTAAGTCCTCTTCTTGGCCCTCAGCCCTCTGGCCAAGACCCTCAGTCCACCCCTTCCAGTGTATCTAGGTCCCCTGGCCACTTCCACAGACCACTTCCCAGTGGTCTAGTCTGGCCCGCTATAATCCAGCCACTAGTTAAAACAGTCTAGCTTGTACCCCAACTACCACCCACACCACTCCTGGCAAGCTGGGGAGAGCAGGGAGGGACCTGGGCCATTTTCTACACCAAGCACCAGCCCAGGGACCCTATATGCCTCCATTGAGGCCTTCCACCTCCCAGCAGTTTCTTCGCTTGACAAGCGTCAATTCCCTGGGCCACTTCCCCACTGTCCTAGTCACACTTCTTTCACTGGCTTGAATCCAGCTGCTGCCCGCTCCTGGCTCCTTGCCCTCAGGCTGCTGTTCCAGCCACTCACCGCTGTCCATTCCCTTCAGGAGGTTCGGCTTCTCCAGGCTCCTGCTGCTTTGCCACACTCAGAGCTCTCTGGGAGCCTGAGACCTTCAGCCTGCCAGCCCAGGAGATTGACCTCGGTATTGACCTAACTTTGCTATCATTGAAGTTAATAGTAGTCCACCACTGGATTTAATGGGAGCAGAGTTAGACCTAAGCTGTGGAAATCCTACCCTAGAGCATAAAGTTAGATCTCCATGTTTCTTTTTGGGATCCTGCCTTGCAGCTATAAATTCATGTCTAAGCTACTCTGTTAGTTCAGCTTAACAGCAACGTTTAGCACATGCACATCACATAGAAAAGAGAGATTTACGATCTAGTTTTTTGCATCTCACACTACTTTTGCCCTTGCATTGGAACCATGGTTTAGCGAAAAGCTAGGCTGGATGTCAGTAGGGATTACTATCTCCATAATATTTCCCATTGATTTTTATCATCAGAAAATAAATCTCAGAAGCTTTTAATCAGGCTGATAGGTAATTGATATGACCACATTTTCCTATCACTTTACTCTCATCCTCTTTTCCTCATCTCTGCTATTTGTTTGTTACACTTACTTCTTGGGCCTTGTCTTAAATTAGAACCTTAACTTGTATACTCATTGAGGCAGGTACTTTTTTTTTCTATGGGTTTCTATAGCACCAAGCACAATGGGGCCTCATTTCTGATGGGCTTCTAGGCACCATTAATTGTAATACAAGAATAAAAAGTTTAGTAGGATCACAAAGTCTGTTAAGATATTGTTAGGGGGAGGTATGGTGGCCTGGCTCAGAGGGGTGGCCAATTCATGGGCCTGTCAGCTTTATGCCTTTGGAGGAATGCTAGTTGAGGGTGCTCTGCATTGCTAAGACCGGTGCTGCCAGGTAGAACAGTTCTTGTATTATTTGGTTAAAACTGTAGTCTTCATCTTTTTTTTTTCTTCTCACAAGTTGAACTTTATAATTTGATATTGTCCTATATAATGAAATACAATTATTTCTAGCTTACTAAAGTTGCTTCAGTCTGGTTATTGTAATGATTTCAGTATATTGTCTGTCTTTGCCAAGGTGGGGGAAAGGCTTCATATTATATATACACATTCATGTCTCACAACAGTTAATGCAGCAGGTAACAGTAACTGAGGCACTAGATAATGGTGACGGCAATCTAATTAGGTTTAACATGCTAGGTGGAGATAAGCTACCACAAAGTTTCAGAAGAAGAGATTTCAAATAAGATGTTGCAGATTGAGAGGGATGGAAAATGATCGAGTGTCTGGGGAAAATTCACATATGAAAAGTGATTGAAAAGTGGGATTGTGTGACTTAGATGATAAAAAGAGGTGACATGATTAAAGTACATGAAATAATGAATAGTATAGTAAAGTTATATTGGATACTTCTGTTTTCCCTATCTTATAACACAAGAACAAAGGGAACTCATGAAATTAAGAGTTGGCAAATTCAAAATGAATAAAAGGAAATACTTTTTCTGTGGACTTTATCACCACAGAAAGTAATTGAGGCCAAGATTTTAGCAAGATTCAAAAAGAACATGGACATTTCTGTGGATAATAAGTATATTTAGAGTTATCAATGTGAATTTATAAATATTTTGGAAGGACTATTAAACCTCATACTTCAGTGTTTAAGCCAAATTCTAACTATTACAGATTGGGATAAAAGATAATGTAAAGGTCAGATTTCCCACATCTCTCTAATGTGGGGTTTTTACTTCTAAACTAGGTATATTTGGTAAACGAATCATTGAGGGACAATAGCATGAAACCCCAAGATGCTATTTTTTAGAGTTACTTTTCTAAGAACTGCTCTTTCAGGCTTTTAGAGATTTTGCTGTTAACAGAACTGAAATGTCTTTATTGGACATCACTCTTCAGTTTTGTTTTGCTTTTTTGTTGTTGTTAAGGGGAAAAAACACTATAACAATACATTAATGTGTATTGCACTGCAGTGATGTCAGGAAAAGTCATGTCGTGGACAGGAAGAAAGTCTCAAAAACAGGGCAACATAACCACTCAAATTCATTTCTGCAGGGCATTGGTGTAACTGATAATTTAAGAAAGACCTCTTTCCTTTCTGTTCTCAATCACGTTTTCAACTTTTGCCTCTGTCAACCTGCTCCTTTTGACCTCATTTAAGCTTTTCGAGTCGAAAGCTGTCCCCACCTACCCAGCCTCATACAGTGCACATCAAATACCAGATACAAGAACTTGTTGTAATGGACTATGTCTTCCAGAATGTTTCTTATTGCAACATCGGCAATATTGGAGAATGAAATCCTCGATTCCATTAAAACACGGGCTACAGAAATGTATGGGTTGGGAAGTGCAAGCTTTCCCACAGATATTAAAACCAGGTCTGAATAAACCATAGTCTTGAGAGGTCTCATCAAAACACGAGTAGGTAATTTAATTTCTACATCTATCCAGTTCTTAGTGTATTGAATGAGATTGTAAAGAATAATCACTTAGCTGTTCATAATTTTTGTGATGTAGAATTAGGAATTAGATTATGATCACTAAATAATTTCACACTGGCTGTTTAACAGCCTTCATGTGGTAAACACTTTGTTTACTATTGACCGAGGCAAGTTTTAAATCAAAACTGCTTGAATTTTCATCATTAAACACCTTCTGTATTGTTCTGCAAATTGAATTGTCATTGAAGTAGCACCTCCTGAGTTGGTGCTGGGTCTGATTTTTCTACTCTGCTACTCCACTTTTTGTGGCAGACTTCATCCATTTCAATGGAGCTACACTGCAACGACTCTGGTGTAATACAGTGGAGAACTAGATCCAAAATGTATAACTCTTGCATTTCTTTCTGAGGAAAAAGTATAGGCACAATAAAAACTTGACACATTTTCAAGAGGTGTTACTGATTTGCTAAAACATTTAGAAATCCGTAATAGCATAATGTTTGATTGTTATTGTCAGTTGCTGTTTATTTTACAGGAGCAACTAGAGCAGTGTTTCTCAACCTTTAGTGAGCCAGGAACACCCAAAGGTATTAATTACTTTATGTGGAACACCTGATGAAAACATTCTCGAAAAGGCTGGTAACAGTGGTGGGAGATTTAAAATGCCTCAGTCGCAGCAAAGCTTCCAGGTGTGCGTCAACGTCTGCTGCCATGTGCCAGGAAGCTGTGCTGCAGCCAGAGCATTAAATTGCTCCTTTCCCCTCCCCACTCAGTCCCCCCAATGGGGAGAGGTCACAGAACACTTGCACTCTGTCTGAGGAGCACCAGTGTGCCACAGAACATTGTTTGAAAACATTGATCTAGAGGTATCAGTCAGGGCAGGGCCCCATTGTGTAGGTAGTAATCATGGCCACTGATTGCTACACACAAACAGTATTATTTTTTCATGGGATGCAGAACAGAAGGTATGATTTCTGTTGCTCACCCGTTACAGGGAAAATACTGTGAACAAAACTGTAATCAGGATGTTGTGTTTGTACACCTGACAAAAGCCTTTGATATTGTTAATCAGGAAGGTCTCTGGTGGAGCTTGCACAAAAAGTCAGGTGCATGCACAGATTCTTCACCATCATATCCCCGTTATGTATGTCGTGCTGACCAGAGTGCTGGAAAATGGTATTTCATCAGTTTCTTTTTTAGTCACAAAGGACTTTAAGCAGGGTAGCATGCTCACACCTATACTATTCAGTATTCTCTTTGGCTATGTCTACACTTGCTGAAATTAGTTTGAATTAGTTAGTTTGAACTAACTAATTCGAACTAATTTTAGTTAGTTCGAAAAAGTTAGTTCAAATTAGCAATCCCCATTCATTTCAATGGCCGGTTAGTTTGAACTAAGAAATTAGTTCGAATTAACATGGCCACATTGGCTAATTCGAACTAGTTAGTTTGAATTAAAGCCTTACTTCTGAAGCCCTATTCGAACTTATTAGTTTGAATTAAGGAAGCCCTTAATTCGAACTAATTAAAGCCTAGTGTAGCCCTGGCTTTAATTAGTTCGAATTAAGCCTCCTTAATTCGAACTAATTTGCCAGTGTAGACATAGCCTTTGATGCTATGCTGCTAGATTCTTTCAAAGACTGCAAATAGAGTATATGCATTCAATTCTGCACAGATGGGAGCATTTTCATTCTGCAGCCTCTTTTGCTTACACTTAAGTGATTGACTTCCTGGTTAGGGAGTTCCTCTTTGATGCTGTGCACTCATAGCATATACATTAGAAGAAGTGCAGCATCTAACTGACTGCTTTTCTAGATCACTAAAGTGATTTGGACTCTCTATCAGTCTCAAGGAAACTGAAATGCTTTATCACCCATGGTCCTGGAAAAATGTGTTCTGCCCCTGAAATCACAATTGAGAACAGGATGCGATGCAGTAGAAAACTTTTGCTGTCTTGGCAGCACTTTATCTAATAACACCATGATTGAAAACAAAACCACACAGCACATTTCTAAGGCCAGTTCTGCCTGTGGTCAACTTTTTCATTGCTGGTGAAATGTGAGAAGCATTTGACTTCACCCCTCAGATTAGAGTATTTTGTGCAATTGTGTTAAGCATTCTTCTTTACAGCTGTAAGATTAAGTAACATCTACTCTGCCCTGATTAGGCCTCAACTGGAGTATTGTGTCCAGTTCTGGTCACCTCATTTCAGGAAAGATGTGGACAAATTGGAGAAAGTCCAGAGAAGAGCAACACCAGTGATTAAAGGTCTGGAACACTTGATTTATGAGGGTAGATTGAAAAAGCTGGGTTTGTTTAGCCTGGAAAAGAGGAGACTGAGAGGGGACATGATAACAGTTTTCAAGTACCTAAAAGGTTGTCATGAGGAAGAGGGAGAAAAATTGTTCTCCTTAACTGCCAATGATAGGACAAGGGCCAAATTATGGCAAGGGAGGTTTAGGTTGTACATTAGGAAAAAAATTCCTAATGATGAGGGTAATTAACCACTGAAATAAGTTGCCTAGACAGGTTGTGGAATCTGCATCCTTCAAAGTTTTTAAGAGCAGGTTGGACAAGCACCTGTCACGGATGGTTTAAGATGGTACTTGGTCCTGCCATGAGTGCAGGGGTCTGGACTCGATGACTTCTCATGGTCCCTTCCAGTTTCTATGATTCTAAGTAGACAGACATGATACCACACACTGTAGTCCTGGTAGACAGACATGATACCACACACTGTAGTCCTGGATCAGTGCTACATAATTAACATTGAATCCTTAATTATACAGGTCTAACTTCTCTGATCATCTTGTACATGTGGATGATACATGAATCCCCAAAATCATATTTTATGGACAGTTGAAAACAGGAGCACTTACACTGGGATGCTAATAAAAATGGTATCAGAACAGCTCACCTAAAAATGTTGAAATCAAACTAAACATATGGGAAGCTGCTTCAGAAGATAATCCAGGATGGCAGCAGCCCAGTTGGACTGTGGCTAAAGCCATCAAGAGCAGAACAGGAAGAGTCAAACAGAAGTATGAGTAAGGAAAGCAGGCTGTGGCAAATATATATGGCCATCTGTGCCCAATGTGTAGATGTACCTGTAGATCCCTCATTGGGTTTGTGTTTGCACGAGGAGATGCACTGAAACAAACTCTTTCTTATATGTCAGATGGGAGACTCTAACAACCACATGCAAGGATAACAGAGATTGAATCATGGCTCAGAGTAACAATGTGGTCTCAGCTTCCTCCTTGTTCCATGGGGAAATTAAGATGTGCCAATCCCTTTCCTACAGCAGCACACTTACTCTGGTGCATTGGTTCATCTGTGGTGGCCAGCACATTGGAAGAGTGGTAGAAGAGCCAATGGAAGGGGGACAGTGGCCTGTGTGGTAAGGTCCTTTCTGTATGTGGTGAGTAGGCTGAAGTAAATCACTCTCACTCAAAGGGTTGTTGTGGTTCCCCCCCTCTTATTTTCCCTCTTTACTTGGGTTTTGTTGTTCAGTATTTTACTAGCTGGACCTCAGAGTAGACCCAGCCAGGACTCTTCAGCCATACCAAAGAAACAAACTAATTATACAAAAAAAGGAGTATCTTTTCCTGTTCTCTTTTCAGGCTGCTGCCTTGTTACACTGGCTTCTGGGTGCCAGTCCTTCCCCAAACCAGAAGTTAGCTTGCTTCCTTTCGCTGTAAGATGGAGAGCAGACTTCCACCCAGGAAAAGCATTTTTTCCTCTCTTGCCACAAGCCCTGCTGCAGCTTATCTGTCCTCCTCCCTCCCTTCCTCCCTCTCACCAGTATAGGAGTTGTTAAAGGTCACAGGCAGCCCTTACTGCTCTCAAGTGTTCCTAGTTGCCCTGAGAGAACCTCTTTTTAGCTAGTGGGGAAAGAGCCTTTTTACTATAGTTGAGCTGATATACCTACCTTCCATCACTCTCGTACATCCTGGTACCCAATAGGACCACTCTCTTACAGCTCTCTTGTTTGACTTTAGCAGCTGATGTTCCCTAGATATTGTGATGGATGGTGCACATCTTAACAAGCTTATTGGGAGAAGTAAGCTATGCCAGCAAAAGATATGATACATCTTGCTTTCTCCATTGAGCAAGGGGAAACTAGGGACTCAATTGTTTCTGAGGCTATGTCTACACGAGAATACTTGTCCCGCAATAAGTTATTGCGGGACAAGTAAAGCGCAATAAGTATTGCGCTTTCTCGTGTACACATGTGCTCTTTGTTTCGCAAAGGAGCATTCACCCTTGGAATGCTCCTTTGTGAAAGAAGAGCAGTGCATGGTGGGCACCTGTCCCACCATGCACTGCCCACAGCCAGCCCCCTAGCCCAGCTGCAGGGCTTCCGGTGGCAGGGGGGGCTGCATTGCCAGCCCCTGCTGTCACCCGAACCCCAGCACAGCTCCCGGGCTCCGGGACTCAGCTGCGGCCACGGGGCTTTAAACCGCGGCCGCAGCTGATTCACAGAGCCCGGGAGCG
>ML685867.1:3001505-3018317 GCA_007922175.1 Pelusios castaneus
TGATTGGCACTCTGGGACATTTCCGGAGGCCAATCAGTGCGGGGTAAGGGTACACACGAGCTCAAACGCGCAACAGATGATCCGCAACAGCTGTTACCACTCTCGTCGGAGTGGTTGTTGGAATGCGCATCAACAAGGCGCTTAGTGCGCAGCAACAACGTTTCACGTATGTACAGTTTGCTTGTTAATGCGCGGTAATGTTTTTTAATGCGCAATACGGTGCTCGTGTAGGCAAGCCCTGAGTCACAATTCAGTCTCTGCTCTGCTCTTATAGATTATAACAGCTTAAAAATGTTGCATTTGCTTTGTTTAGAGATGTGTATTTTAAGTGCTTTGTTAAATACATCTGTAAGGTTTTTAACTCACATGTTGTTGCTTTTTAAATAAATGCTTTGTTAAACAGGTACGAGATCAACAACAGTCATTACAAGTGCATTTATTTTCCTTGACAAACTCACAACTTCCCTTGGGCTATGTATGTTAAAGATTTATGACTCTGAGTCAAAGCCCTCCCCCTCCCCCCCACCCCAGCTTGGAAGTCTGCAAATAAATTGTTGCTCTAAATTTGAAAAGAAGTTAACCAAGCTATTTTGACCCTTCAGAAGGTTTTAGCTGAAGTTGAACTAGCTCTTGAATTCAAATGAATTATCTTGTTGTTCTAGTGTATGGACATAGCCAACTGGGCATTTAAAGGGGCTTTATGTAGGGATTGCATTAATAAATAAATTGAACACTGAGTTCAGAATAGAAGCTCATTTATCTCACTTTATTAAAGGTGGACAAATTTAATCAACTTACATAACAACTAATTAAAATGATGTTACGCAGCTCTAAATTTATTATTTTTAACACACACCCCATATAAAAATTATCTACACCACTACAGAATTGTATATTTCCATTGATACCAATGAGATCAGCAAAAGTACTTATCAGTGCAGTGAATATGAAAGAGATCAAGGATTAACCTATGTATTTCACAGCATAAACATCTATAGAATGAATATAATGTTATTAACACATTCTACCAAAAAGAGTTTACTCCTATTCCTAAATCAGCAATTTTATTTTCATTTCTTCCGTGTATTAAAAAAAAAAAAATAGTTAAAATTGTTTGTCACTAGATAAGATGACATAATTCACATTAGGGGAAAAATATATATTCTGCCTCCTACTGTGGAAATGTATTCATTACTAGAGCCAGCTTAGTAAATATCAGGATAATAATGCAATGGAAATCTACATCTCTCTTCCTTCTCTGGTACTGTTCCATGCTTGCTACCATATAAAATTCAGATGATTTACTATTGAAGTTTCTTGAAATCAATGGCTGTAGGAAGCAAGTAATTTAATGGGGAGTGAAGATAGGGAAATGACACATTTCAGACAAAAAAAAACCAAAAACAGTGTTTGGATTTAAATCAGTCCCACTGGTCTCACTTGTGAAATAGGGCCCTAAGATGTGGTTTGTTTAACACAGGGTCATTACATGACTTCCTTGCATCCATCTTCATCACAAAAGTACAGCTGAACTTAAATGTCTTCTTTTCACATCATAAAGAGGAGTTACTGAGATATCAAAAGGTAGTGCTAGAATGAATTTATAGATTAAGAACAAATAATCACCTGGACTGGTGGACCAAGAGCACTCAAGGAACTTAGAAAAACCAAATATATTATCTCTGATTAAAAATATTTACTATCATGGAGGCAAGGAAGGTAATAGATGTTGTGCCTAGCTCTAGGAGGACAGCTGGGGATGATCCTGGGTATTCTAGAGCCATGAGTCTTAGTTCAGTACTAAGTACATTAGTTTAGATCAGGAGTTTCACAAGTGCCTAAGGGAGTTGGATGCCCTACTCTCAACCATATAAAATAAGTAAGAAGCAAGTTGGTCCCAATCAACATGGTTTTTGTTAAGGAAACAATTGCTGTTTCAATCTACTGACCTTTTGTGTGTCAGATATCGTCCATAAAAGAGAAGGCATTGGTATGTTAGATTTTCAAAAACTTTTGAGAAAAGTCACTTTTGCACTTAAATAAAAAGACTATTGAAACTGAGTAATCCTGGAGTAAGAGGCAGGTGAGGTTCTGTCGTAGATTAGAAAATGGCTGTGGGACAGAAAACAAGCAGTATCAATAGGTAGCCTCTTGCAACACGTCAAAGGATTGACAGGATTGTGCCCCTTTGTCCTACATGCCCTTCCTTTACCTCACTGTACCCTTACCAGTTCTAGGCTGTACATAACCATGCCCCTCAGTACTTATCAGCTCTTATCTCTTCTTGTATCACTTCACCTTCTTCACATAAAAGAGTAGCTGTTTTTAGGACTAAGTAGCCTTTTTTAGGACTAAGATCAAGTACATTATCTTATCACTTTCTACTCCCCCCAAAAACTCGTGTTACAGTTCTGCTTTCTGTTTGACTTCCACTGTGTAAGCCCTTCAGAGTAAGGAGTGCCATTGTGGGGTATTTGGAATATGCCTAGCATGTGATAGGAGCACCCATAAACAAGCAAGTAATTAAGAAGAAATGTTGGAACAAATTGGTCATATTGAAAACAACAAGTCTGCAGGTCCAGATGGTATACAGCCCACATTTCTGAAGTAGCACAACTATGAAGTGTCTGAGCTGGTAGCAAAAGCATACAATCTCTTATTAAAAACAGCTACTAGATCAGGGGATTGGAGGGTAGCAAGCTAGATAGACTTGTATGTTGGAGGGGAAGAATTGTGCCACTGATACTCACTACAGGGTTCTAAATGAACTGTATCATATCAGGAAAGCAACCTGAGTATCAGTGGAGACAATTCAATTCAGACTTCTGTTTGGTGTGTCAATGCAGTCAAAAAAGCTAATACAATGTTAGGAGGCATCTGGAATGGGATGGAGAATAATACAGAAAATATTGTAATGCCAACATATAAATGAATGCTGTGGCCTCGCTGAGAATTCTGATAAGTACTGGTCTTCTTATCTCAAGACAGATTATTGCAAAATTAGAAGGGGTTCGGAGACGTGTGATGAGAATGATCAAGGTCATGGTAGAATTTTTATATGGAAAGAGATTGGAAAGACTTTACGTAGGAGACATGTAGGAGAACATGATAAAAGTCTATAAAACAGTGAATGGGGTACAGCAGGTAGATCAGGCAATTTCATTCATCCTGTTTCATAACACAAGAGCAAGGAGACCTTCAGTCAAATTAAAAGGTGGCAATAAAAGCAAATCAGACTTTGGAACTCATTGTCACAGAATGGCATTGAGGCCAAAGCCTTCACAAGACTCAGAACTGGACACTTATCTCAGTATTAAAAATATCTAAAACTGATATAATTCATTATAACAATATTTTAAAGGAATGTTAAATCTTGTGCTTCACAATTTAAGTCAATCTCCAACTATTATAGATCAAGATACAGCCAATGTGGGGATCAGATTATCTCACATCTTCCTATTGTGGGATTTTTTGCCTAAATACCTGGTTCTGGTCTTTTTGCCTGAGTACCTGGTTCTGTTCTTTCAGATTCCGATGGATCACAGATCTGATCCACTATGATGATTCAAAGTCCAAGTTCCTTCAAGCCAATGGCTCACTGGGCCGATGCAGTTAAGTAATGTCAATTTCATGATGCAGTCAGCATCACCTTTGACTGCCTTACTCCAATGGATCAGCTTCCCACTCCACAGCTGGGTGAACTGGTGGCGACCTTTCAATGTGAGATCAAGTGAGATACAAACCCTCCACTGTCAGGCTTATAGTTGAGCATCTTAACTATTTAGCCACTGCTCCTCAATTGTGGCAATTCTTTTATCTTTTTAAATTAATAATAGCAGTGAATCTATTTTGATTGCCTGTCTGAACTTCAAACCATCTGACGAAGCAGGATTATCTCCCACGAAAGCTCATGCAATAAATAACTTTGTTAGTCTTTATAAATGCCACAGGACTCCTTGTTTGTTTTGTCTGACGTAGGAGCCTTCAGACTCTGAAATCTTGACATTTTCCAATCACTATCAGCTACCAAAAGAACCTTAATTTAAAGGGAAAAATAGTAGCATAATAATAATCCTTCTTATCCATCTTTTTTTATTAGCCAAAAAATTAGTTCTCTCTCTCGCAAGAACATTATTGGAAGCTTTATCAGGATCTGTTGCAGCAGCAATTTACTGATGTAAAAAGAGAACATGGAACAGTGAATAGTGAGTAGGAAGAGGAAAGTTTCTGAACAGCGGTAGTAAATTCATTTTCTTTGAGGTTTGTATCTGCCTCCAGTCTCTTCAAGTAAAGCAAAATGGCTTGTGGCTTGTTCTGCACACAGAGCAGCAGTGGCATACAGAGGGTTGTGCACATCTGGCACATGAGTTTTTGACTGTGGACTTGTTTTCGCTTCAGAACATGGTGACTACTTCAATTTGCTGTCTGCCATATCAGTAGATTGGAAGAATTTTTAGCTTGTTTTGTCCAAACAATTATATTTCCTTATTTTATGATTGACAGTCTGAAAATATATTGATCCAACAGTTTATTGACTTTCATGTTAGGTGGATAACTGTGTGCCATACAGTATTGTGTTTAACCCATATGATGGGTAGGATATTCTTATGTATAATAAGCACATACTTTTTATTTAGCTGATAAATCATGTCTCACATTTAATTTAAAGTGCGTCATGCCCTAAACATTATAAATTCTGATTCCAATCATAGCTTGAAGGCATTGAGAGCTTGCTGTATTTTTTCCCCAGAACATTTGAAGGGCAAATACACCAACATAATATCACTCAGGCATGTTTTTTTTCTTTCTGATTACTAAAACTCCACCTAGAAAATCCTGCAAGAGATCTCTTTCATGGCTGGTCAGGCAGCAGTGTATTTTTCTGTCATGCAAGAGTTCAGAATTCAGGTTCAGACATTCCCTGCTGCTCCAGAGATCAGCAGATTCTGATAGCAATTTCTCTTCAACCCCCACTGGCATAGGAAGTGGCTGGTGTTGTTTTTTAGCAACTTTTTAAGAAAATACATGGATCTCCATTGATGTGATTGGAGGTCCATCCTCAATGAATCAACTTGGAGGCTTTAATTTGCAATCTGCAAAGACAGGTAGTATGGGTCTTCTAGAACAATCTGAAATTTCATATACATTTTCCAGGACTGGATCAAAGATCTTATGCACAATTGTTAAAGTAGCATTCCAAAGGCATCTATAGTAATAATAGCATAATAATAATAATTAATTATTAGTAGTAGTTAGCACATATATTTATCATTATTTTAATTTATGGTACAGATACTGTATGTTTATTGGTAAAGTCCCAATTTAAAAAAAAATCTCTCTTCAGATTCAGCCAGATTTTCCAGGCTCTTTGATTATAAGATAACATAAAAGAAAAAACTTCAAAACTGAAGTAAAATTTGTCAGAATGAAACATTTATGTCCACTCCTTTCCTCCCCTGGAAAAAAAAAATCAGAATTTCAACATTTTTGGTTTTTATTCTAATTCAGAATAAAATCAAATTTTGAAATCCTCCGTGAAACAGAGCTTCCATCTTCTGCCCAGTTCTAACACAGAGTAATAATAAGCTCTTCTTTAATAAAGTTTGATGTTGACAGTGTCACATGGGCACGTCCTATATACAACGGATTGTGGAAAAGATACACAGGAAGAACTTGTTGGCTGCACTATATGGAATAATTATGGTGACAGCCCTCTAAAGGGTAAAAACACTAGAAACTGTATTGTACAGCCACAGCAAATAAATTAATACCCAGAGGATTAACTCACCAAAGTCTAAAGTAATCAGTAATATAATAATTGCAACATACACACTGAATTCTGTTCCAGCTACACAGATATTCTGTCTTCCTATCATTTTGGATTGCTAACAGCAACTGTAATCTGCTAAGGAGAGGCTGTGACATTTCTATCTAATACTTGACTGGATTACAAGTGACCACAGCACCATAGGTAACTGATTATGATGTAAAGGCAATGTCTTCTGTATGGTCCCTGTTCCTTTGTCTTTCTATATTAAGCATTGTTGTTTCTATGTCAGTGAACAGTCTTATTAACTTGTGAATGTTCAAAAGATATATGGAAAAGTATTACTGTATTCAAGAAAGAGGTTTCAGTTAATCTATGTGAACTGAAATTTATAATATACATTTTAAATACAACAGCTTTGAGCTTTTTGCCTGGTGTTGCATGGGTTTCTAAGAAGGGGTTTCGGCAAGCAGAAATGAAAGACCATGACCTTGATCGCAATTCATGTTACACTATTTTATTACAAAGATCCTTGCGTTTTGTGGGAAAGATGCATTTAAAACTTTGCTGTGTTCTGTGTTGTTAAAGTCCTAGATAAAAATGAGTTTGTTTTGGTTTCAACGAGTGTGGATAAGTCTTTATTAATTATTAATATTATTATTAATAATAATATTTTAATACTGTAGAATGATCTTAATTAAATCTGAGAAATTGCTTTTGGATAATTAACTAGATTGCTTTTTTGTAATTTAATATGCTGTAGAAGGAGTTATATAATAACAGGACATTTGAGTTCAAATTTCAGCAGCGTATCAGGGGCTACTTTGGCATAAAACTGATCTTTGACGAACTGTAAAGAATATATGGCATGTGGAAATAGGCTTCAAGGCTGGAGAGCCTACATGCATGAGATGACTCAAATTATTCACTTTTTTTATTACTAGAGCGTAATTTGAGGTGAATCTTGCAATATGATGCACTAAAGCAGTCTCAGTAAATACTGGATTTACATATACATCATCTCTGCTGTACTTATTTGAAACATATCTGTTTTGTTTTGTTTTTACTATGCAGACCTTAATCTTTAGTAATATGTCAAGTTCAGTAAAATGAGTACGGAAATTGTGCCTGCATATGAGAAAAAGAAATTAATACCCAAAGGATTAACTCTCAGCAAAAGGTGATAATTATTATTGTAATAATTATTATAAAAGACACTTTGCACTGTAGCTTTTACAAACAGATTGTGTGTGAAAAACACACTTTCAGTACAGCATGAACAAAATATGCTGATTGATACTCACAATCCATCCTTACAGTATTCCCCCATCCCATTTGTATTTCTCTCTTACTTATCCTCACACCAAATTATTCTGAGCAGCACAAAATAATCCACAGCTGCTTATGTTCTCCATCATTATTGCTGAAAAGAATGCTGCTTGAAACAGAATTAAAATTTTGCAGATGAACTATTTCCCTGCACCAAATCTGTGATTATGTATAATGGTTCTGAAGAGAATCTTTCTCATAAGAATAATTCAGCTGCAAAAATGATATTTAACTCAGATCAGCCCTCTTTTCTCTGGTAACTGTGGTAACAGGTGCTGAATTCAGCCCTGAGTATAAGCCCTTTTATGTCAATGGAATTACATCAGGGCTAAACTTTATTTGATATGTTTCTAGATGAAGAAGTGTTTGATTGGACTAATTTATGCCAAGATTATACCTAACATTGCTTTGAAATTGTTTAGAAAGTGTTACGTACTCCTCAGATGTAAATAGACTTGGCCATCCAAGAGATATCCAGTCTGAGCTTCTGCTCCAGTTAGTTCTAAAGAATAAGTGTCCTGTAAGCTTCCAGTTTTGAATAATAAGTGACTGTATTATAGATAAACATTGTGTGTGTGTGATGAGGGAGGGGCTTCATACATGGATTACTGTTTCTTCTAAAGATAAGAGGTTTGCAAGAATACAGGCTAAAACAAATGTTACAAATGATAGCCATGGGCACCTAATAGGAAATCAGACTCCTATTTTGTGCCCTCAGCTGCACATTTTGCACATGTGTAATGAACACTGCCGAAGTTTCCTTTTAAATGTTGACAGTGGGTAAGAGACTATTAGCATGAACAAGCATTCCCTTTACTTAGAATAGGAAATACTTCTTCACCTGATAATATCTTGCATATTGCTAAAAAGATAAAAAGGCTACTTTAAACTTGCTTGCTATAACTACCTCTTTGTGTCTGTGTGCAGACTCCTGTTTGAATATCTGGTTTTACCACCCTCGTTTCCCTGGAGATCACCAAGAAAATGCATATTCTGACTACTTGAGTGTGACATCCATCAAAGTTCTTTTTCAGCATATTAAACAGAATCAGGTTTCAGTAGGCAAGGAAAAGTAATGCCATCCATTCACAGTTAATCTCAATAGTTATGAGATCATGTTGATGTATACTCCACCCAGTATACCAATGTCCAATACATACAGTGTAATCTCACTTCCCTAGTTTGGATGTGAGTCTTTCAATCACCTCTGTCTTGTCACTAAAAAAAAAGGTCAAGCTCTCTTTTGAACTCAGTCTGCTCTTTGATTCTCATTACCTTATTTTAATCTATTCCATCTCTTGATTTGGTCTGAACATTCTGTTTAACCATTTCAGGGAAATAGTTTGGCCTAAACTTCCTATAGACTCAAAAAGGAATATATGTCATTTAGCCTCTATTCTTGTAACCCTTTTAAGCTTTAGAAGAAATCTAAGTCTATTTTTGGACCCCATTTCCTCACCAAACAGTGAACAAAGTTAAGCTTCCATTCAATATTCAGGTATGGATTCTCGGCCTATTCAGTAAGGTGAATAGCTTATTGTAAGCAATGATTTTTTCCCTCGTTTTTCAATGTATTGTATTTTAGTACTGTATAATAAAGTGAACACTGTTTTTTCATGGAAAGCTTATACCCAATAAAGACTTACATATTCAAACAGTCCAAAATAAGGATATAGTTTGAATCTATAGTCAAAGTAGACTGAGCATACAATGACAGGGAGATATGCATTATCTATGAGTGCAAGTAAAATACGTTAACAATGTATCTCCTAAGGAGCAAGTGAATGAGGCGGGGGGAAAGGGGAGCAGGACTACGCATCTGTTAAAAGTTGAGTAGATGTTCATGTTCTTTCCCAGATCAGGGGTAGAGTGCCTATCCCCTAGCAAGTTCAAATCCTCTAAGAAGTTAGAGACAGGGCAAATCAGTGACCTAGAATTAAAAAGTAAAGAAAAAACATGATGAGGCTCAAGACTTTCCATCAGCAAAAATTATACTGAAAAAAATAAATAAAGCAACAGAATTACATACTTCATTCATTATCTTTTTATTTCTCGAGAGCCAGGGGCATACCCTGATTTCTGGCCGGGCCTTTGCAAGTGCGGGGTGGGCCCGTCCAGGGCAGCTTCCAGTCATGTGACTTGAATCTGCCCCCCCCTTCCCTGCCCTAGAGGGGGAAAGGCACAGCGCCCAGCCAGCAGTGACACGAACTCCTCCATGTAACCGTGGGGCTAGGCAGCAGCTGGTGGCCACGGCTGTGAGTGGGGCAGAGGTTCCGTTGTCTCAGCTCCACTTGCGGCTGTGCTGTCTGGTGGCCACAAGCGCAGCAAAGGCATCAGTGCTGGCACCTCTGTCCCACTCATGGCCATGGCCACCGGGCCCCACCGCCATGAGCGGAGCAGAGGTGTCAATGCCAGCACCTCTGCCCTACATGCAGCCACTGGCAGCCGGGCCGCCCTGCAGTCTCAGCAACTAAGATGGGCAGGCCTCAGAGCCAGGTAGGTGGGCCACAGACCAGCTGAGCCCACCTGTGGCTATGCCCCTATTGAGAACATTAAAAAGAGAAAGAAATTCATTCACTTTCTGTACTGGTACATCTTTAGAATTATGTGATGTCCCAGGAACAGGATTAATACCAGATAATAGTACTGAAATATTCGTAAAGACTTTGCTTTACTTTTTTATTACACAGTAAATATTCTGTAAAACACATGGAAATTGCTAGCAGGCATTAACATAGTACCTTGGGGCTGCATGAATTTATTTTATATACACCCTCTTTTTTACAAGCATTTGTCTAAGCATAGTTAAGCATTTACATATTATTAACATACACGCACAGGAGTCCCCAGAACCATTTCCAGGATCATTACTCTGTATACACCACTGTGGTGTATAAATGAAAATTGTCCACTACTTGCAACTACCAAAACAAATTTAAAAAAAGATGAACCATAAGAACAAACTACAGGAACGTGTTTCTCTTTTATTGTTAACTGACTTTTAAGAAGAAATCTGTTTTATCTTCTGTCATGGAGTAAGCTCACCCCATCCTTCCTCGGAAGGGAACTTAGGGGCGGTGATGAGGCTGTGAAGAATCCCCACAGTTACAATGTACCCAGTTGGGTGGCTCTTCCCCAGTTGTGTGGCTTCAGAAAATGAGTCAGGGTGACCGCCCTTGCATCAGGGTGGTGTGGCCTAATGGTCAAAGATAAGAGTCTTTGGTCAGCGCTGTGCGGATAGCAGACTACTGTGATAGCTGAGGAAAGTGCACTTCTCTACAGCCTGGGGTTCAGGCAGGGGACTTCTATCACCCTAACAGAGCTGTTGGGGGGGTAGGAGAATGCAGGGCCCCACCAACTCCACTGCATCCCAGCCAAGGGCCTTGTCCATGACAGGGGTGGTCTTCTCCTAGGTCAGCAGGGATGCTGCCTGAACACACTGACCTGCCACAGGCAGAAGATACTATTCATCTGAAAACCCTGGGCCACATCCTACTGTTTCCCCTGCCACTGTTAACTGGGGCTCCTTGGATCCTCTGGCTCCCCTCAAGTTGGGATCTCACTGGGTGTCAGCCTCTGAATCATTGATGAGATCCACTGGTCTCCAGAGTCTTTGGTTCTTCTGCCTCAGATCTGAAGCGGCTCACAGCTGAGAGTTCCTGTCAGGCGTTCTTCCTTCTCAGCAGTCTCCCCTAAAAGAGCTAGGCTGCTCCCTTTTATCCTAAGGCAACAGTTAGAGCATGCCCAGCAGAATATGGGGGTTGGGACTTCCGCTGCCCTACAGAGTATGATTAACTCTTTCAGTGAGGTAAGCCCATCCCATCATACCTTCCATTCTCTATCATATACACAGAGATTACAAAACACATCCAGATTTATTTCTGGAGCTGTTGTACTGAGAGTCTGTGCAGACTCTATTATAGAGCAGTGGAAAATTCATTAAGAGGGGGGATTTGCACTTCAAGGACATAGCGATTAAAAAAAGGGAACTAGTCTTTGTTTTCATCAGAAAGTTACACAAGCTTAATTTAACTTGGATTTTAAATTGGTTTTATTAAACCAGTGAAAATCCCTGTCTGTTCTTTCAGTTTAAGAGCATCTTATTTTGGTTTAGCTTAAACTAGTTCCTCTTAGTTGATTTAATGATAAAAATCATTCTTAAACTGAATACAAGAGTCCACACAGGAGTTTTCACCAGTTGATTCACACCTTTGGTTAAACCAGTATGATTTTCTTCCAACTACATGGCCCTAGCTAGAAGGGGGAGTTGTGGAGAGATACACTGAAATTGACTGAAGAAGAGAAAGGTGAGGAGGGCTCTGATAAACAGATGAAAAAGGAAGAGAACCAGAGAAAGATGTGGAAAGAGAAAGAGATCTTAGAAAATGGGACTGGTTGAAAAAGGTGGAAGAGATGAACCTAGAGAAGAAACAATTGAAATGTAAACTTCAAGCCAGGTTGCGGGTAGTGCTGCACAGTGGTAGAGAAGTAGAAGGGAAAAAATTTCTGGGGGGGAAATGTGAAGTAAAGGTTCACACAGACAATAACAAAAAGAGACAAAGGAAAAGAGGGAGAGGGAATTGAAGGCAATTGGGTGAATTAGGGGTGTGCTTGGCTTGAAGTAATAACAACTTTCAGCACTCTCACTATAAAAATAATTGCACTACCTCTGTAGATGAGACAGACCAGCCATTCTGGAGGATAAGAGGACATAAGTAAGAAGGCCAGATTATGAATCCAACAGGCACTGTGAGGTCTTACCTTAAAAATTTGGTAATTACCCTGTTACTCATTATTTCAATGAAATACAAGGCAACACATTTTCACTCAACAATCCTTGAACATTTTTTAGACAGACCATTATGGGCAATTGTTTATATTTCTCACAAAGGCTTTTAATCATATGAGTTCTCATGCTTCAGTGTATTCTGTATCCTCTATTATTTAGCATTTTCCCCTCTAGGTAAAAAGACAAGCAAACTGGTGTTTATATACTCTTCTTTGCCCAGAGCAGTTTTCAATGCTATTCGAGGCTTATGCTTGCTGACTGTGAGTGTATGCTCTAGGAGTTGATGGATTTTAATGCTCTTTTGAATGTCTCACTATGGAGAAATTCTAAAGTATTTCTAAAATGGTAATATGGATACATTTCATAGTTGTTATGAATACTTGGGACCCAGCACCGCAGTAAAACACAAAGTGTGATAAACCTGTTATGGGATGGCAGTAAAATGAATTCATATCATGCTATCTTCACTGTCTTTAAAAGTTTCGGATTATTGCTTTTTGTAACAAAAATATCTTCCAATTTGAACAGCTAAATATAATATTTCTTAGTGTATTCACCATGCGTTCTCCATTTCAGGGACTTAATAGATACTTCTTTTTAAACACTGATATTTTCATCTTTCAATTAATGCGTATGGAAGCATTTTTATTGCATATCTCTTGACCTTACAGTGTTGTGAGAATCAGTGAAAAAAAGTTTGAGGTAGAATGGTCTAGTGGATAGACCGCATGACTGAGACTTTAGAAGATGCGTATTGTATTCCTGGCTCTTTGCCGACTCTGCTGTGTGATACTGGTACAAGTCACTTCACCATTCGTGTATCTCTTTTTCCCCTTTGTGTCCATTTTCTATAGAATCATAGAAGATTAGGGTTGGACGGGTCTTAGAAGGTCATCTAGTCCAACCCCCTGCTCAAAGCAGGGCCAGCTCCAACTATATCACCCCAGCCAGGGCTTTGTCAAGCCACACTTTAAAAACCTCTAAAAATGGAGATTCCACTACCTCCTTAGGTAACCCATTCCAGTCCTTCACCACCCTCAAGCTTTTCCTGGTATCAAACCTAGGCTTCCCCATCTGCAATTTGAGACCATTGCTGCTTCTTCTGTCATCACCCACCACTGAGAACAGTCTAGTTTCATCCTCTTTGGACCCCCATTTCAGGTAGTTAAAGGCTGCTATCAAATCCCCCCTCACTATTTTCTTATGCAGACCAAATAAATCCAGTTTCCTCAGCCTCTCCTTATAAGTCATGTGCCCTAGCCCTCTAATCATTACTTTTTTTGCCCTCTTGCTGACTCTCTTCAGTTTCTCCACATCTCTTCTGTGGTGGGGTGCCCAAAACTGTACACAGTACTTCAGATGTGCTGCCTAATAAAGAGGAATAATCATTTCTCTTGATCTGCTGGCAATGATGCTGCTAATGCAGCCCAGTAGCCATTAGCCTACTTGGCACCCAAGGCACATTGTTGACTCATATCCAGTTTCTTGTCCACTGTAAACCCCAGGTCCTTTTCTATAGAACTGTTTAGTCAGTTGGTCCCCAGACTGTAGTAATGCCTGGAATTCTTCCATCCTAAGTGCGAGACTCTGTACTTGTCCTTGTTGACCTCATCAGATTTCTTTTGGTCCCATCTTCCAATTTGTGTCCTATCAACTCTGTATCCTATCCCTATCCTCCAGCATATCTACCACTTCCCCCAGTATAGTATCATCAACAAAGTTGCTGAGGGTGCAATCTTCCCAATCATCCAGATAATTAATGAAGATATTGAACAAAATTGGCCACAGGACCAACCGTAGGACATTCCGTTTGATACTGGCTTCCAGCTAGACATCAAACTGCTGACCATTACTCATTGACCCTGACAATCCAGCCAACTTTCTATCCACCTTATAGTCCATTCATCCAACACACACTTCTTAACTTGTTTGCAAGAATACTGTGTGAGACTGCATCAAAAACTTTGTTAAAGTCAAGGCATATCATGTCCACTGCTTTTTTCCTACATCCACACAGCCAGGCATCTCATCATAGAAGGCAATCAGATTGGTCAGACATGACTTGACCTTGTGTAGTATTTATACTGTGAACTTTTTGCATCCAGAACCATCTCTTACTATGTGCTGCACATAGCAGAACGTGACCCTGACCTCAGTAGACTTTTCTAGATGCTACAGCAATACTAAATTTATATTCTTTTATATTATATTATATTTAGTCCTCTTAAAGTATTTGGAAACACATGATAAAATAAATTGCCATCTAAAAACCGAATCTGCTAAAAATCCCACAAAAGAGTAGCACTTGAAAAATGTTTGTAACCAATGATGCAAGAAACAAAACAATCACTGAAAAAAACAACATATCTCAAACAGAATTAGGGTGAGAACACAGAGTGACACTCAATATTGAGATGGTTTGGCCATACTATTATACTAATTACATTAAACTTACACTGAAAGATCATTAAGGATGTAAAGTCAAGTGCTCAAAAGTTAAGAACTGCTGGAATTAAGGATTTTATGTGGAAAAATGCTATATGATCATGTAATTAAAGACTGTCTCAAAGGCATATACAAGAGGATGCCATCTTAAGTTTGCATGGACAGCCTTACTTCTGGTATTTCCTAAATGTTTAATGCTTAACTTTGCAACAATAATGTTCTTTTCCATCTACAATTAGGTGTTTATTTCTGTATGAGTACATGCTACATAGTGCAAAACAAATGTGAACCTTTTCATAGTCTAAATACACATGAGGGTTTGCAGGGTAGATGAAGACAACATTCACTTGGCAGAGTGGCTAAGACTGGCTCTGTAGATAATGGGCATGCTCAGAATACCAAGTGTTGTGGCCAGTAATATTGCTGTTTTCAGTGCCTGTCTCTCTCTAAGAACATTCAAAGTTTGTAATGTCCATGATACCAAGGCAAGTTGACTTGAGTTGGAAGTCTATGATGCAACTCCACAAGAAACACAGTCAAAGGAATACCAAATAGGCAAGAATTTTCAACTCAATTAATCCAAATTGTAGCGTGACTATGGCTTCATCAATGTGGATTTGGGAAGCTAGCACAGAAGACCTGTGCCGAAGAGCTCAGTCCTTCCAGGAAGCCAAGCTTCACGTTATCAACTTGGACATAAGGGGTAATTTTATATGCACATTGGACTTTTGAAGACCTGAAATACATTCTGTTTCAAATAACATTTGATGCTATAGAACTCCTGATGGCTTGAAAATTCTGCTTACTTGTTAGTCAGTTTCTTAATCTCATACATGAGGCTGATGCAGAAGAGGCAAGAAGCTATGTAGTTGGATGATGATGATTATTATTATTTTAAATCAAGTTAGCTGAGTCATGTTAGTTTAATACTGTTGAAAAACAGTTCCTATTAAGATGCAGGTTAACATCTTGTTAGCTTTTTGGGGAATTTTTGGTTTCTTGCAAAAAATTAAATTATTTGGTTTTCCACAAGCATGGTTTTGGGACTTTCAATTTTTGCATGAAAACCTGAAACATTAAAACAATGTTGTTTTTGTTTAATTTTTTCAATACTCAAAAGCACTTTTTGTTCTTTTCTTTTTCCTACAAAAAAGCTGAAAACATTTAACAAATAACACATTTACAGGAAAATTTCCAGTTAATCCAAAAAATATTCCATCAGTAAAGAAAGTTTTAACACAAAATGTATTGTTCAAGACTTGTATTGTTCAACTTGTTCAAAACCATGTAAGCTGATTGTGTTGTAGCATAGGCTGACAATAGGCTGCAAATTTGGCCTCTGAGGGTGTTTAATCATGGTTAGCTAACCCAAGTAAACTAATATATTTGCAGAGCCATCTTCTCTATCAAGGCAGGGCCCAAGTGTGTGCTCTGGAATAATCTGTGCCACCAGATAAAAACAACTATAAGTAACAAACTTAATTGCTGTGCTGTCCTATGTGAAGCAGTACGGTAATAAACATGCAAACGTGTTTTATTTCCTAAATTCTGTTTTGGGGTTTGTTTGGGTTTTTTGTACTGTAACACCATCTCAGCAGCCAGCGTATAACAGTGCTTATAGTAGAAAAACCTCTGAGATTTCCATGTCCAATACCAAAAAAAGAACTGAGAACTGGCCCATCCAACCTCTGTTGAATAACAATTAGAGTTTAACTACAATAACAGGGTCTTCTACAATGGTAATTTTTCAGGTTATCTGTATTTTGGCTTTATCGTAGCTGAGTACCGTACCACACGTCTCCGGCTATGTCTACACTTGTAAATTTAGGTCAACTTTAGCTAAGTCGACTTAGCATGTCTACACCTAAATTTAAAGTCGACTTAGGGGTGAATTTACAAAGTTGACCTAGAGCATCCACACTGGATGCCTAGGTTGACTTCAAGGGGCTAGGGGGACTTGGGCAGGTCCACGTTGGCAGTGGGGGCACCCCTTGCCCAGTGCCAGGGGGCTCAGCCTTTGCCCCATTGTACCTGGGTACAATGAGGCAAAGGGGGATAGGGACCCTGGCAGGGCATAGGGGCAGGGTGGGCAGGGCTCTGCCCTACCCTTTGGGGGGCATGCCTGGCTCCCCCCGTGCCACCCACCTGGCAGGGAGGACAGTGGGGGAGTCCTGGAGTAACCCTAAGTCGACTTAGGGCTACTCCAGGTCTACACTGGCTTAAGTCGACTTTAAAAAGTCGACTTAAGCCTAAAGTCGAATTAAAAGTAGGTTTAATAAAGTCGACTTAATTTTCATTAAGTCAACTTTATTTTCCTTATTCCAAAGGGGTAGCCATGTTAGTCTATTGTAGAAAGACAACAGAGTCCTGTGGCACTTTTAAAGACTAACAGATTTATTTATCGCATGAGCTTTCGTGGGAGAAAATCCCACTTTGTCAGACGCTTTGAAGATAGGAAAGTAACAGAGTGGGAGGAAATTAA
>ML685867.1:3018717-3076755 GCA_007922175.1 Pelusios castaneus
AAGTTGACTTAAGCAAGCTTAAATCGACTTAATTTACAAGTGTAGACTAGACGCACCCTCCCATATCTGTGAAATACAATATCCTGCTTTCACTTTTTGTGAAGTTGTCCACATGCAGCTAATATCAGCGGCTGATCTTCAGCACTTTCATCATTTTGTGTAGTGTGTCAAGTGTTTTATAAGCACTTGCAGTGAAACTAAGGCATATGACTGTCCTCTCACCTGCACCAACTGTAAACTGGAGCAACAGTATTGATTGCTGGGGAATTTTTTCCTGATATACACCAGTGTAACTGAGAAATGAATCAGACCCCGATTCAATTTTATAAGCAAACCCTAGCAGTGAAACTAGGGTATCTGATTACCCTCTCACCTGCACCAATCGCATACTGGTGCAACAGTATTGGTTGCCATGGAGGTTTTTCCTTATATACACCAGTGTAACTGAGAAAAGAATCAGACCCTGATTTACACCTGCAGCAGCTAGAGAGACCCTGAGGGATGCTTTTTTTCTCTTGAGCATCCCAGTCAGGTTTGATAATGGAGAGGAGCTGAATGGGACTGCTGAAAGAATAGCTAGTTTCTCAGCCTAACAAATGAATGTGTAATCTCCATGAAATATGAAGCTGAAGCTAATTTGAAGATTGCTGTCCAGAACATAAAGCCTCAGAGTAACAAGCTGAAATTTACTACCTGAATATCACTAGTGACAGCATAGGATACACTAAGATTTTATGATATTGTTTTAAAGCTGCATAAAATCCTTTTATATTCTGCTTATTTATTAGCTATTTGCATCAGTACAATGGTGAGTAGTTCAGTAATTTGAAGGGGACTAGCATACTTGAATCAATAATTCATGGCTCTGAAAGATAAAACTGAAATGTCAGCAGAGTGGGTAAGGCCAATGAGAGAAGGAACCTCTTTTCCACAGAGAAGTTAAGTAATTGTTACTCAGATCACATGAGTACAAATCTAAACATTTAGTGGCAGTCAAGAAATATTGAAAAGCTGTTCTCTTGGGGCATCTTGGAAGAATGCAGTAGAAGTTTATCATTACTCCTATCAGAGGCGGAGATAAGTTATATACCATAGTGTCAGCATAACTAAGGCAAATAAATGTCACTGCTCTCTCATCAGTGACTACTGTGGTTGTGGTGTGTCCCTCCAGAAACAGGAAGAAGTGATCTGCATTTGTTTATGACTTTCACTATTGCCCCTCCCCACCCCAGCCCCAATTAGGACTCCAAGGGCCTCATTTTGAGCTCACTTAAAGCTGATCTCCTTCTCTATCTTTGGATGTGAAATCAGGAGCAATCTCCATAAATACATTTTGTATATCAAAAACATTGTTTTTATTTCAGCTAGAGGTAGTGCCATGCAAGTTTGGGGCCTGCAGGTGAGAACGGAAGACCATCAGCCGCTAAATAGTGATGGTCAAATGCAACTACAACATGAATGGAAATGTAAACTGGAAAGCTGCTGGGAATGGCCAAGTAGTATGATGAGTGGAGAACTGGCATTTAGTGAGAGCCTGACAACCTGAAATAAATCCTGAAATCAACAGTCTTATTCTAGCATAAACATGCTAGAAGAGCATAACGTAGGCCTTTCTGGGCAAAACAAGTCATTTACACTCATTTGCTATTCTGGAGGAGGGGTGACTGTAATAGGGGTTCATGGCTTCGTTTGAATGAATGAAACCAAGGTGCAAAACCAGGGAATTGTACACTTTTCCCCATCCAATGTGGAGGGAAGGCCCTATGAGGGGCTCTGTAGACTGAGCCTGGCCCTCACTCAACACCCTGTCCCCTCCTGCCAGGATGGCTCTGTCCTGTGGGACTGGGTGCCTCACTCTGGGCATTGTGACCTAGTGTAAGGATCACAGCATCTCTTGGTTTTACACCAGCCATCATTCTGTCATGTTGGAGAGGTAACAGGGTGAAATTATGTGAGTGGCTTTGTGACGTGGCATGCAGCGTCACAGATCACAATCACTCCCATTTGGCCCAGCTGCCCGTACATCATGACAGAGGAATGATTAGCTCAAATTTGAGAGAGCGGCTGATGGGCCTCTGGGCCAAAACAGAGTGGCGCTGAAACCCTGTGCACAGGGTCTCAGTATGAAGCCCAGCCCTGTGGGACAGGAACTGCCAGTGTGAGATGAACACGGGCCAGGATCTCTCTCTTAAGAATCCCCAATCTGGGGCCCACTCTCTGCATCAAGCCAAAATTAGGTTTGCAAGGCCAAGGCTGAGTATGAGGCTGCAGGTGGTCAGCCTCCCTCAGCAGTTTAGTGTAGTGCATCCATTGAACTGGAAGGCTACATCCACCCCTGTTCTGGAGCATTGGGGCTGGTGCCTAGTGTAATTTAAAACATGGGCATGTTTCTCCTCTCACATCAGCTTTAAACTAGTCTAAGGAAGTGGAGAATCCACCTTCTGTTTTGTATTATGCTGTACTGTTAACTGCAGTTCCTGCTACATCCCTCTTGTGTCAAGGTATAAGGTACTATTGTTTAATTATGATGGAATAAATGGGTCCAGAGAGTCAAAGGCTGAACATGACCCTATCACTGTACAGCACCAAACAGTCAAATGAGGTTCTGGGTGCCAAGTACATAGACGTTGGCCAGCAAATGCACAATTAAAAATCTTTTAATGATTTATTAAAGAAAAGAAGGGTAGAAACTGCTGAAGAATTTGAAACGTGAAGTTTTAAGTAAGGCTTTCATTTTAACACTATCCCTTATTCCCTTTCCCTTTAAGGGTGGAGAGTTTTTGCAAGAAATTCCCCCCTCATCCAGTGCAGTTTGTGTCTTTTAGTTGGTAGTAAAGATGGTAATAACTGTTATTCTTTAGGGGAAAAAGAACACAGTGCTAATTGGGCTGGGCTGGGCTGGAGCTGTTGTTAGTGTTTGCTCGAAAAGAGAAGACAAACAAATTCACTGGTATATTTCAGCAGATGAATGCTGCTCAAGCCAGATTTATATCTGCTTTACACCACCAAAGTGGTGCTAAGTGTCTAGAATCTGCCTATGAATCTGCCACATTGAAAACAAACCTGGTGCATGTTACACTGTTTTGCTCACACATATTTTCATCCAGATTATCTATATGTATCTTATATAACCATTTAGATCACAGCTGCTTTTGGCCCAGAGTCTTCAATAGGAGTTGTTCTTATTCCAAGCTGCATTTGATTTAACTTGGCCCTGAGTTTCTTAAGCTCTAAATAAATGTAATTATCTTTGTAGCTATTCAATTTATGATCTGTTGTCTTAGATCTGAAGTTGTTTTCATTTATGTTTGAATAATGGCATTATCTTGGTTCTTAGGCATAATGATAGCCAGAATAAAATAATTGCATTGGAGCCATACAAAGGAGATGGATATTTGCTGACGTACAATGCGAGGCATTGACAAGATCACTCCCTAATAGCTGTTTTAATGGTAGGTGGGACAAAAATTATGTAGGCAGCAGATGTTTAATGTCACTTGAAGCAAAAGAGTACCTCTTTTAAGTCCCTACATGGTCTAATCCATGGTTTAATTGTTGGTTTTTTTCAGCAAGTTAAAAGAAAATATTATTGGACAAATCAGTTTCATGTTTCTGAAAAAAGGCGAATTAACTGGAAATAAATAAACACCCTCTAAAACTGTAAATAGTTGCATTATTTTCAGATACAGTCTTTGATGATCTGCCTTTTTTTTAGTGTTATGCTAGGAAAGTTTAGCCACATTCATATATAGGACGTATATTCTTTGGTGTTCTTGTGCTGTTTTATGAACAACAGGAATTTATTTTCCATTGTTAATGTTTGCTAGGCTTTACACTAAGCCACCGGAGAGTTGGTTAGCTGGTTCAGATCAAAGAAACCCTCCCCTGTGTATTTTAAACTTTTATGGGTAAAACAGGATGTGCTGATGTGATCATTGCTTGGGCTCTGTTACTCCAGCTGAAAAATCAGAAAACCATTTAGCGTACTACATCTTTATCTAACTAAAAACATATTTCACTTTGCGTGGGATCATTTAGGGACCTTTTAAAATACATAATATTTGCTTTGTTGATGGTTATTCCTTGGCTATTATGAATTAATTAGAAGTTTGTTGCTTTAGAAAGTAGCTAAATGAAAGTAAATTTTAGTTATTAGGCTGTGGTGACAAGTTTTAATGAAACTGTCAAATTTTGATCTTTTGGGGACCAAATTCTGCTCTCAGTTATAAGTATAAATCTGAAATTAATTCTATTGGCTATCCATTGTGGAAGGGTTTAAACATCAGAATCCAGTCATCCTGTCCTGCAATGAAATCCATGGATATGGGACTCACTGTAAAAAAAAACTATCTTCAAGGATCCCTTCATGGACAAGAGTACAGGTGGGAGGGAGTACAGCAGGAAAGATAACTGAGTTATATGGCGAAGGAGGGACCACATACATCTCTCTACCCCTACCCCAGTCAGAGTTGCCAACTCTCGCAGAATTTGTACTAGTTCTGAGTTTCTGTTGTCTTAAAATTGGCCCCTCATGAGAAGTCCCTGGCAGTTCAGGATAGATGCTTCAGTTCTGACTTTTGATACCAGAGGTCATGACTGGGAAACTGAGGGCATGTCTACAGTTTGAGCTGCGGGTAATTTCATGTTTGGGCAGACATACCAGTACTAGCTCTAAATGAGCTAGCATGCTAAAAAATAAAGTGTAGCCTCAGTAGTGGGATGTTCTCTGAGACAACGCGTATATACTTGGGCAGCTAGCCTTCTGCCACTCTCACTGCCATGATTATACTTCTGATTTAGCACAGGGCTATGTCTGTCTGAGCTGAAAATTACATCTCCAGTTCAAACCATAGACATAGAACCATAGAAATGTAGGGCTGGAAGGGACTTTGGGAGGTCATCGGGTTTAACCACCATGCTGAAACAGGACGAAGTAAACCTAAACCCGCCATAACAGGTGTTTGTCCAACCTGTGATTAGAGACCTCCAATGATGGGGATTCCACAAATTCCTCTGGAAACATACTGAAGATCTTAAATACCATTTTAATTAGTAAGTTTTTCCTAATTTCTAACCTAAATCTCCCTTGCTGAAGATTACGCCCACTGCTTCTTGCTTTACTTTCGCTGGACAAAAAGAACAATTGATCACAATCTTCTCTATAACCTTTACCTTATTTAAAGACTATTCTCAGGTTCCCTCAGCCTTTCTTTTCCTCCAACCTAACAATAGCTATTTTTTTAACCTCATTTTCTATCCTCATAGATCAGGTTTTCTAAACCTTTTAACAATGTTGTTGCTCTCCTCTGGACTCTCTCCAGTTTTTCCACATCTTTAGTAATATGTAGCACCCAGAAGTGGGCACAGTACTCTAGTTGAGGCCTCACCATTGCCTAGCAGAGCAGGAAAATTACCTCCCATGTTTTACATATAACACTCCCGTTAATAAACCCCAGAATTATATTAGCCTTTTTTGCAACTGCATCATGTTGATGACTTATAATCAATATAGGATACACTTTTTATAATATATAAATATGTAATTCTAATGTACATTTTAAAATTTATAATTATGTGAGTATATATGAGCTTTTTGTAAGAGCTCCTCAGCCTTGTCATCATGGATGGGATTTTCAAAACTACTTCACATTGGCCTAATTTTGTGCCCACTCAAATCAACAAGTGTTGTACCACTGACTTGATTAGGAACAGTGTTTAGAACGGTTCCCGACCTTTTTGCCTCAAGGGCCACAAATACAATTTTTACAGCCATGAAGGGCCACGAGTCTATTTAATTAAAATTAAATTAAAATTAAATTTCTATTAAATTCTCATTAAGATTAAGTAATTAATTCAAATTAATTTAATTGCTTAAAATTAATTCAATTTTTAATTAAGCATTTATTTAAAATTTTAAAACATTTATTTAATGGAGAGACAATTTTAATTTTTTTTAAAAAGCTTTAAAATTTAAAAATTAAAAACAAAAATCGAACTCTTAAAAACAGTGGTGGTCAGCTTGGGTCCCAGGTCTGTGCCGAGACCTGGAGGGATGAGTGGGGATAGGGGAGGGGGCAGAGGCCACAGCCTGACTACAGACTGCGTGCCATGGGGGGCCAGAGGCCTTAACTCAGCTCCTGGCTGGCTGTGCACCAGGACCAGGTGGGGGGCAGGCACCTCCTGGACAGCTGCAGGGGAGTGCAGGCCAATTGAAACAACCCCGAGTTGGGAACCCCTGGTTTAGATGTATGCTGAGTGCTTTTGAAAGTTCTACCATGATTTCTTATAGGCAAAAGAGACATTAATTTTGAAGAGATTTGAGGCTTTCCCAAAGCTTGAGAATTCTGGCTCTGAAGTTTTAGTTTCCCTGGTATAAAAAGGAGACCAAATATGAAGTCCAGGTACAGATCTGAACTTCTTCAGAGCTCAGTAATCTTTGGATCCTGGATTTTGGATCAGACCATTCTCACCTTTTATGAAATACTTGTAGCTAGTCATTTATGTTATTACATAACTTAAATCAATAAATGATAGAGGATGGTTACAGTTAGTCTTTTGAACATGATGATGAAATTTACATAGAAGAAGGTTTAAATGACACCAGTTTAGACTCCCATAGGTTTTGTTGACTTTGTTGTTTTTTGGTAGCCTGGGGGAAGGATTCTTTTTTCCCTTTTCCCCGCCACTGTGCTCTCTTCATTTCACAGCCCAATTACTTGGGCTGCGTATGGAGAAGAATGTTTTGTCTACAATGTACCTTTTGATTCTGGTCTCCAAAGCCTATGCCAAAACCAGATCAGAACCCTGCATGAGAGGATCCACCTGTGCGCTTAGAAAATGCTTTGCCTGGGGCCTTTGTTATTTCTCTGTTGCACTGAATTGCAATTCTTCAAAGTTCACAACAGGAAATGAAAAAAACTGACAATACCAGTGTTGTCTTGGGTAGATAATTTTTTAGCATTTTAATGATCTGCGTTTTATCACAATTCAAACATAACACACTGTTTGAGTCTTTGCTCAAAAATATCAGTGAAAGTTTAAGCTACAAAAGAAGAACATCACAATGGGTCAAAATAATTCCATCCTGTTTTAATTCCTTTGATTTCCTTGGGTTTACCCCAGGGAGGAATCTGTCTTACTGTGTGTTTTAAGGAGTGAAGATATCTTGAGTATGGAAGACATTTTGCAGATTGGCATTACACAATTGATAAATAAGAATAATAAATGTGGCTCTACTGCATTGTTACATTTTTAGTCACTTTGCTCATGAAACAAATGGAACTTAATTTTTTTTTAGAGAGAGAGAGAGAGATGTCTTTTACATGGTGTATCCACAACTGCCATAAATTCTTATAAACTATACAATTCCTAAAGGCAGTTATGGGAATTTAACAGTAAAGCTCTACCTGAAAACTCTGTTTTGTTTGTTGTGGTTTTTTTTTTTCTTCAATTAAATTTAAAGTTTACTCTGAAGGAAGGCCACATGAGATTAAATCTTGTTTTCCTCCTTGCCCTAAGGGATAAAGTTCATACATATACTGAAGTAACAGCTACATAAAGTAAACCCTTACATCACTTTTAGAATATGAGCAGTAACATACAATTAGGAGAGCAACAAATATTTAAAAACAAAAACACTCCCCCTTCTCCCCCCCCCCCCCCAGATTAATAGTTTTCGTGTATACTAGAGCAAGTCTCTGACAATTTAAGGATGGAATTACATTTTTAACCTACTAATTGAGAATGTTTCTTTTCAAGTCATGGGTATGGTATAAGAATTCATTCCACTGACCTAGAAAAAATATGGAAAAGGCATTTTTTATTATTTTCAATACCTGTATTTCAGTTTTCAATTTGAGTGTGAGAAGAGATTTGATTATAAAGGTGACTGAAAAGTCATACTAATGTGATGATTATGTAAGCATTTTTTATATAGCATCTTTTATCAAGAATGATCCTTGACTATTTTAGAAACCAATAAAAAAAGCTGTATGCAGGAACTTCTTTTCCCAGCCACCTCTAGAATAGGATACAGACATTATTTAAAAGCGCTACCCAACAGTTTTGAGATATGAAAAAGAAAAAAAAAAAAAGGTAGTTGACTGAATCTGAATTGTGAAAGTTAGACAGACAAAATTTAATTAACCAAATAAAAGTTTTGGTACAAAGGTGATGCACATTCTATTATGAAAAATGTCATTTGTTATTATGAAAAGTTCCTGAGGTCTTTTAATGATTATGTGTGTTTGGGACCTTGATTTTATAAAGACAAACTCTAAGGCAGATTATTAAAGGGGATCTCAGCCGTGGAATTGTTTTCCACTAAATAGCTACAAAACACAAGCTGGAGTTGTATCTGAATTTCTTTTAGACATAACAATTAGTTTCTTTAGTACAGTTGTTCAGTTGAAGAATCAGACTATGAAAATGGCTTTCCTTTTGCTTTGCAGTTTTTTTCTCTCCTCAGCAATGTCTCTCTTATACCAAACCTTGAAGTTTTCAGATCTGCCCCATGAAGTATTAGATCTAAGTTCTTTTCAATAGGTTGACTTGGTATGGTCTAATCTTCTTCTGGCAAATTTATATTTCTAAAAGACACCCTGCTGTGCCATACACTAAAATCTGTTTTCTTTTTTGTGCCAGTTTTAATGATCAAGGTTAAATATAAAAGACAATTTTTGCAGTTGAGATAAGAGAATTACACCAAACGTTCACTTAACAGAGTTGATTATTTGTGACCAAAAGGTTTTGAGTAAATTTCTCTGACTTCATGAGGGGTAGCTTTTATATTCCTCTTTCCCTATATGAGGCTATGACCCTTTAGAATTTTTCTTTCAGGGAAGTCCAAATTACCATTGTTGCTTTTGCATTTATTGCCATAACTAAAACTTTGGTATGAGATCTGATTTAACTTGCATGAGCTAAACTGCCAAGTTTATGAAATAGATAAGCAACTAATGAAGTTCATTTAGCTGTGTTAAAACTACTCTGCTTCAAAATCACACTTCCCATACTCCTTTTTGAGATTGACCAGTCATTTTATTTATTACAGGTAACTCTGTAAGAACCTGAAGGTGCTAGTAAAAAATAGAGATTGTGCAAAAGTGCTAAAAATTAGGTGAGCTCTGAATGTTGAGGCACATAGGTCTCACTACAGAAAATGAACTAGGGGTTGAGGTAACTTTTAGGCTCCTAGAAAATCACTGGAATTCACAAAACGAGTTAGGCACGTAGGCTCTCCATACAAGACAAAGGGAGAGTGCAATTCACAAAAGCCATCATGCTGGGCAGGGACCTACCTAACCAGGAGTCTCTCATATACCAGTGAAGCTCCTGAGCACTGGGCTAAAAGTGATGAGGGAGCTCCCCTCTTCCCTTCCCCTGGCTATTTTGTGTGAATTCTTCTGAAGGGCCCTGTGAGTGGGCTTAAAAAACCCATATAAGTTCACATACATGGGGTCTACTATCACAGTCAACCTTTCCCTTGAAAAAGAACTCAATATCCACATTGGAAAAACTGCCAGAACAATATCTAGAGTGAGCAAAAAGGTATGGCAATAAAATAACTTGACAGAACACACAAGGGCCTGTGTGGATCATGCATGTGTTATCAGTACTCTTTTGTATGGGAGTGAGACATGGACCTTATACTTTCATCAGGAAAATAGGCTCCACAGGTTTAATGTACATTGTCATCATTGAATTTTTGGAATCTCCTGGAGGGACAAAGTAATCAACTCTGAGGAGCTCAAGCAGGCCAGCATAGCCAGCATGCAAACACTCCTATAGAGATGATTCTGCTGGCTTGGCCAAATAAATAATGTGCATAACCCAAAGGACATTCTTTATGGCAAATTGGTATCTGGGAGAAGATCTAAAAGGCCCAGAAATTGCAAGGAAATGGGCATGGATTTGGATAACTGTTAAGATCACTTTCAGGACTTCTGCCTTTGGAAACAAGAGGTCAATAAAGATCTCCAAAGCTATGAGAGGAAGCAGACCAGTTTAGCCAAGGAGAAAAGAGCTCACAGAAGATAGAGCCCAAAGAGCTGAAACACCACCTTTAAATGTGACAGATGTTTAAATGTGACTAAATGTTGTTTAAATGTGACTAAATGTTAGTTCCTTTTCTGAAGAAGATGAAGATATTGAAGGGAAAGATGTAAAGGTCTTGGCCAAACAGTCACAACCTATACAAATCAAATTGGTAAATTTGATTGGCTCCTGAATATGAGTTAGTTAGCCAAATGGCTACTCTTCCCCTGGTTTGTGAGTAGCTCTGGGGCTTAGATGGGAGATAGATATCTGGATGCTTAGGGTGAGACAGCAGTGCACATGCCCAGAGACTGAAACATAGGTGCCTAGGGAACTCTTACTGCAGAAACTTAGCTGCCACATTAGCTTAGACACCTACAAGGTTCAATGGGGGCGGGGGAGTTGTCAATCAGATCAAAACCTATAGAATGTGTCTACACTGCTCCACTGATTGAACTATCAGGAAGGGTATAGCATTGAGCACCAAACCATTGCACTGTATCTCTGCTGTGTGGATGCTGCTGGCATGAATTAAAAGGTTCCTAGTATGCATTAGTGTAGGTCTGTTGGAACAGGACTACATTAATGTGAGCTAGGAATCTTTCAATTTGCAATTGCAGCAACAACATAGGGGAGTTACAGCACTTTGGTGCTCACTGCTATTTATAACTTCATACGCTGAATTGTGGGACAGATATAAATGTGTCTTAGACACCTAGGCTATGTCTACACTTACCAGAGTTAGTTCAAATTAGTTAATTCGAACTAACTAATTCAAACTAATTTTAGTTAGTTCGAATTAACTTAATTTGAACTAGCATGGCCCCACTAGAATGCTAGTTTGAATTAGTCAGTTGCATTAAGGTCAATGTGCCGGTTAGTTCGAACTAAGCAGTTAGTTTGAACTAATATGGCCACATTGACTTAATTCAAACTAACTAGTTTGAATTAAGGGTTAGTTCGAAGTAAAATAAGGTTTTATTAATTCAAACTAACTTCTCCTTAATTCGACTTAAGGAACTGCTTAAGTCGAATTAAGGAAACTCAAGTGTGGACACGGAGTAAAGTAAGTCGACTTAAGCCTGCTTAAGTCAACTTAATTTACAAGTGTAGATGCACCCCTAGGTACTTTTGTGAATCTTGGATCTAGTTCCACCTGCCTAAATGTGTGCAACAAACTGTACTCAACATCACCATTACAAACTCCTTCTGTTAATAGTTCAATACTTGTAACTACTTTGTTCATTATATCAAATGCCAACAAAGTAAACATAGTGAAAATTCAAAGTATAGATATTTTGAAGTTAAAATTTGCAATTTTGTTGAATAAATCTGTATGTTATCCTTTAAGAAAAATGTTTGGTCTGACTATGGCATATTAGTATATATAAGCATGTTAGACAACAGAGTCCTGTAGCACTTTTAAAGACTAACAGATTTGTTTATCGCATGAGCTTTTGTGGGAGTGGGATTTTCTCCCACGAAAGCTCATGCGATAAATAAATCTGTTAGTCTTTAAAAGTGACACAGGACTCTGTTGTCTTTCTACAATAGACTAACATGGCTACCCCTTTGGAATAAGCATGTTAGTTACTTATGTTAAACATTCTTTTAATACATAGGTACATTTTAAATATATTTTAGAGAAAAGATGTTATTTTTCATCAGTGAGTCATATGAGATTATAAACTGAAGGCCTGTTCCCACAGTCATTTTAGTCAATGGGAGAATTTAGGGATAAATCCAAAGTGTGTGCTTGATTATTTCAATATAAAATCTGTGCCAGATCCAAAGTCGTGGGAGAATTGCATGGAGTGCTGGTTGAGTGTTTAGAGTGGAAAACGCACCTTGCTAATATTGGGGTGGTTGTGTTCAGTACTGGCTCCTTTCTATATGTTAGAAGAAGCTAAGGGGTGCTTTAAGTTACACTATCTACTAGTGCCTCCATGGGATACCAAACATAGAGGGGGTTCAACGCAACTCTTCTGTACTATTTCTTTCAAGAGTGCCCTCTACGCTGGCAACATCATGTGTGGTGATGCGTCTAATGGTGGTGGTGCTGGAGCTTTTCTCCTGGCTGTATGCCCCTGGCATTGAGGTAATTCTCCTGCGGTTTGATACATGGACTCTATGACCAAAATCTCACAGCAGCGTAGCACAAGACAGCGGCACCACTCATGAACATCTGCCCTTCTACCTCTGTATTTGTTATCTTATGAATAAACTCTTGGACTCCTGAACTATTGTATAATTTAAATTATACAGTTTCAACTAAATTAAACATCTCAGTTTGAAAACATTAAATAAAAGCTTTACAGCTGAAGAATGCTGCTCCTTTACCTCTTATAAGGACTAGGATTCCACTAGAGCTTTAGTTTAGATATACAACTGAGGCAATTCTTCTCCCAGTGTTAGATGTGTTACTGGGCAAATTATAAGAAGGCCATCTTCAGAGGACATGTTGGGAATCTTTCTTGAGCTGCTGACCTGGCATTTCCCGACCAAAAGTAATAGTTATTTTTATAGAACTTTTGTGTTTATGGTAAATGTTACCAAGGTGGGAGGTGTTCATGGGAATTATAGAAGATGGTGTGAGCACAATCACAGTCTAAGTTTGATTAACAGTTAGTTAAAAAGAGTAACATAGTTATTTATGTTGTAGTAAGAGTGGTAATAGTAGTATAGTGTTTGGAGTCTCCAGACCCATTATGTTAGGCATTGTTTAAAATATATAAATTAATTCCTACTGTATGAGGCTATGAGAGACCATTAGATCATGTGTATCACAAGCCTGCAAACAAGCAGATGATTGTACAATCCATACCCTGAAGAATGCACAGTCCTAAAACTCCAGTCCTTCAAAGATTTACACACGACTAATGTTAGACCCTGTGACAGTTTATTGTCGTGTAGTCTTTCAGGCTTGGTGTCTTAAGAGGAGAACAGCAATCTCCATGCGTAACAGGTTAATGTGCACCCAAAAAAATGTGTGTGTGGTGTGTGAGTATGTAGATATTATATTCATGTGTGTCACACATTTAGGTTCATATACGTCATAAGTAGAAGATGTGTGGGCAGGCAATCAGCTAAGACTTCCTGGAATATGTTCTTGAATTCAGAACCTTTAAAAATTACAACATTTTATTTTTCAAGCACCACTCAGAGTCACCTTCTCATTCACTATTATTTTTTCCATTGACTTTGTTTTCCTTGGGCTAATTGCATGGGGAACAAAACTGAAGCACTTTTTAAAAAAAATAACAAAAGACCCCTTTGGCATTTTCTGCAAACTCTTTGTTTTTTAATAACTAGCAATTAAGCAAAATTATTAAAATGAATATAAATTGTGAAAGAGATGAAACATGCAGCTATAATGCATACAATGACCCTTTAAGCTCACCATTCCTTTGTCTTTTATTCTGGCCTTTTCTGATTTATAAAGAAAGAGAGAAAATGATGTTGTTGAAAATGATTTTTTTTTTTTTAAAAGCATGATTTATATATTTCCTACAGAAATTTACTTGTATTTCCTAAAGTAATTGTGGCTCTCTGGGATACAAAGATACATATATTGCATCAAAACAAGCTGTTTTTGTTACTGAATCCAATTCTTGCCTAGGGTGGTTCTGAAAGAAACTATCAATGTTTCTGAGAGTTCACAGAAAATAAAAACATTTGATAGCTGTCAGTTATGTGCTAGGACTATATGGGCCTGATTCTTCTGCCATGTAGGCAAGCATAAGTTAGGTATCCCTCCATTTGGAAACAATGGAGTTGCAATGATGTAAAACTGGGAAGTAAGAGGGCAATCAATCCCTACATATTAAATAAATGACCCCAAGATTTTTGTTAACTGTAAGAGTTTAAAACCTTTTGTTAAATTGGACTGGGGAGCAGAGAGAATCAATTTCTTGTTGGAGTTTCTTTTGGGTAAACTGGGGCTTGTTCTTCAGTGTTAGTTTCTCAGAGGAAATGAAAGGTGATAATGTGTATATTCCAAGTGAAAATTGAGTACATCTATCGCTGAGCAAAATCACATCCTTGTTCATTTTTATTGCTGTGGTTTTATTATAACTTGAAAAAAAATCAACCAAAAATCAATGTCACCTTAAATGAAATTCTCCTCTCATTTGAAAAAGTTGAATTGTAAACTCTGTGTCAACTTCTGCTCTAGCTTACACTACTGTAAAATCAGTGGCAAATTCATTGTGTTTAATGGTGTTAGAAATGTAATTGAGCAGAAGTTATCCCTATGCATGTGACTTGGTTTTAGTCATTGGGTAAAGGGTCAGCTTATCTATAAATATTATGGCCTTTAAACTTACTAAAATTGCTGTAGAGCCAGTGCTGTATGGGAAATAGATGGGACATCTGGAGAGAGGAATGCATCTCTAATAACTCTGCATAATGCATGCTAAACAGACTGGGTTCCCTCCATAGTTCACAGAAGTAATGGGAGATCAGATGCATTGTCAAATGGGAACCTGGCAATTTAACCTTAAATTGGTCTTCTGCTCATGGAGAATAAGATCTCTAGAAGGCAAATTAGAATGATGGATCCAAAATTAAATTCACTACTTGAATGCACTCCTTTCCATGCATATTTTTATGCTGTGCTTTGTGTCAGCTATCTGACGTGCCGCTTTTACTGAACAGCTTTGTCTCAACTGCTGAAAGTTGCAGATAATTGACTAGTGGCAGTGAGTAGCAGACACTTTGTTGTGAGGAGTGGCTGAGCTCGGTCCTACAAGGTACATTAGGGAACATGGTACATATCTTTATTTAAGAAACAACAACAAAAAATGTATGTTAGTGCTACTAGTGACTCAGGGTGCGTCTACACTTACAAATTAAGTCAACTTAAGCTTGCTTAATTTGACTTAATTTAATCGGCGTCTACACTACATTTTCCTTAATGAAAATTAAAGTCGACTTTATAAAACTTAGTATACAATGGTACAATGGGGCAAATGCTGAGCCACCTGGCACTTTGGAAGGGGTGCCCCCCCTGCCAACGTGAACCAGTCCCAGGTCCACCTAGCCCCTACAAGTTGACTTAGGCATCCAGTGTGGATGCTCTAAATCGATTTGGCAGGGTCCTCTTTAAGTCGACTTAATTTTTGGGTGTAGACATGCTAAGTCGACTTATTTGGCCAAGGGTAGATATAGCCTCAGAGAGCTCTGGGCAATCAACATCAGGGCTGTGCTAAGGAAAATACTCACACTTGAGAGACTGTGAAACCAGTGGAAAATAGGCCCTCTGATAGTTTATGGAATCAGATCTTTGTATCTATGGCAGCAATAATAATTTGTAAATGTTACATTCACATAAAGGGGAATTGAAATTTTCACAAACAGATTTTGACATGGGTGAGATGCATATCTTACTTAGGACACCTGGATTTGATTATAAGGTTGCCTATATGTATTCATATAAAAGTCAAACAAATGAAATGAGGAAAAGATTATTTTCTTTTATCATATGTGATTGTGTTGCTATCTAATTCATTGAGTGCTATCTTGCTGTTGTATTAACTATTAGAAAAATTGGGTTAGAACTCCTGCAGGTGAAAAGGAAGGAATGAAGATTAAGAAAAGGTCCTCTAGGAAAGTTATTACTAGTACTCTAGGAAAGTTATTACTGCTATGTGTATAATACTGGCGTCTCATTTGAGACCTAGTGCAGTAAGAAAGATTGGAAACACAATTGCTTGCCTTGAGAGATGCAGTGAAAGAGACGAACACTGGAGATCTTTAGGGTAAATGGTGAATTGTGTGTGAATCAGTAAGGAGTGAGTTAGAAGTTTTGAAGATGAGTAAGAAGAGATTTAAAGAGAAAATTTTAACTAAAGTTTCAGGGGGAAACTTTGTGCAAGTGAACTTAGTATCTGTACCAAAAAGAAGAAAGTGAGGGCATATAAAGATATAAAGTACTATATCAGGAAGGAAAGAGAAAGACAGAGTATGTACTTGGCATGGAGAGGAGCTATGTAACACTGTTAAATTTAGGATTTATGAGCAACAGTTTAAAGACAAGTAAGTTCCATTTCAGGATTCCTAAAGATTTATATATAAATGCAAGATGTTCAGCAAAAAACTATATAAATAAACTGGAGGCATTCACAGATAGAGAAAAACGTAAAATTATGGTCTTAAACGAAATCTACTTTGATGACTATAACTGGGGTATTCACATTAAGGAATAAGTAGGGAAATAAAAGAGAATAGAGAACCTGCTTATGAAGAAGAATGTGCTAGCTTCTAAAAGACAGGATTTAGCAGAGACTAGTTAATAGCTGCCTTAAATCTTGTGAGTGCACAACAAAAATGTTTTATGGGCCCAGCTTCTTTTGCCTATCAGAGTTGCTTCTATGCAGCATAGGTAAGTGGCTAAACCCATTGCTGCTGTATCTTAGCTGACTACTCACTACAAGTTCACTTCAGGCAACAGGGAGTGAAGGGACTGCAACATGATTCTTGGCTACCCAACATAAGGGAACTCTCTGTGTCATAGCATGTGTGTGTTCTGTAATAACTCAGGCCCTGGTTACAAGGGTATTTAGACAATTAAGTCTCAGGTTTAGGCACATAAATCCCAGTTTCAGGTTCTCCTGCAAACCACAAAATTCCCAACGGAATGTCTACACACCTAAACTCAATCAACACTTAAATTTTCAAGGTAAAAGCTCCATTGCCATCTAAGTTTCTATCCGTGTGTCCTCCTGGCTCACTGTGGTAGCCAGAGGTCTATCTCCCACATAGAATTCAGAGTAATTCACAAACCGGGAAAAGACAGGGGACAAATGCTTATCTTTTCTGAGGAGTCCAATTCAGTAGGGATGCTCAGCCGCCCCCTACCAGAATGAGTCCCATTCAAAATCTGGCAGGAGGTGGTGCCACTGCTCATCTTATAATGTTAGGCCAGTGGTCAAGGCACTCCCTAGGGGTGCCGCTACACTTACAAGTTAGCTCGACTTAAGGAGGCTTAAGTTGACCTAAACTACTCTGTGTCCACACTGGGCTTTCCTTAAGTCGACTTAAGCATTTCCTTAAGTCAACTTAAGGAAAAGTTAAGTCAACTTAAAAACACCTCGTTTTAGGTCAATTTAACGCTTAAATTGACCTTATTAGGTTGACTTAAACCAGTGTGGATGGGGATTAGCGCCTACATCGACCTTATTAAGTCAACTTAAAGTGTTAAGTCGACTTAATACGGTTGAAAAAGGGCTATGTCTACACTAGAAAAGTTAAGGTGACTTTATTAAGTTGACTTAACAAGGTCGACTTTGTCGACTTAAAGTCAACCTCATTAAGTCAACTTAATAAAGTCAACTTAACTTTTCTAGTGTAGACATAGCCCAGGTGATGGAAGACCCACAGTCCAGTCCCCCTGTTCCAATCACTCTGTCATTTTTTATCCACTGTGGAGCAGGTTCAGCAGGAGAGACTGAAGGAGCCTTGCATCAGAATATCCCATAGATCAGTGGTTAGAGCATCCTATGGGGAGATGGGAGGCCTTTTTCAAATCCTTGCATGAGGAGAGGGGGGAATTGAATCCAGCTGTCCCACATTCCACTGTTCTAACCACTGAAATAAAAGTTATAAAGTTGTCAGCAACAGCATTGTCCCTAGCTACTTTTATGTGGAAAAAGGCAGACCCCTAATTCAGTCCCATGAGAAACAGATGTGGTTTCTAAGCTGCTTGACTCCAGGATAGGGGTTCACATTTATGGATCACCAAGCAGAGATGGATGTCTCCCTGCCACACAGATTTAGGGACTTGACAGTATTTCTGCAAGAGAAGAGGGGCTTAGGACCCCTCTTGTGAGCATCTCCCATTGATTAGCTTAGGCTGGGAGTCTCCTACTCACGGTACCTGCTTTTGTGAATCTCTCTGTAGGCTGCCTAGCTCTACTTACAAATTGTATAAGGATCCTAAGTATTTAGCTCAGACTTTGTGGATTGCAGTGTTATTCCTGTGATATTTTTAGATGTCCGAAAGTTAGGCAATATGATACGTAGCATGACAATTCCAAAGTGCCTTAAGGACCCAGGCTTCAGTGGTTAAGGTGCTTGAAGAGCTCTGTTTTAAACAGTGTCTGGTTCTAGCTCACTGTGCACAATAAGAACTTACAGAGTCAAGGCACAGTAATCAGGGACGTTCAGTCCTTAAAGGTATATGCCCTAATCATAGAATGGAAGGGACCTCAGCCGGTCCTGCTCAAATCAGGACCAACTCGAACTAAATCATCCCTGCCAGGCTTTATCAAGCCACACCTTAAAAACCTCTACAGATGGAGTCTCCACTACCTTCCTAGGTAACCCATTCCTGTGCTTCATCACCCTCTCAGTTAAAATGTTTTCCCTAATGTTCAACCTAGACCTACCTGACTACAACTTGAAACTGTTGCTCCTAGTTCTGTCATCTACTGCCACTGAAAACAGTGATAAAAACTAATAGTACACCATGATCCATGAGGACCAGTAATGATTACTTCCAAAGAAAAGCAATGTCTAATGATGATGAGATCAATAACAAGTTCTTGCTCTAGACCAGGAAATGACACATGGGAAGTTATATATAATCAGTGCATTTCACTTTGCCATCACTGCATTTTACTTTTCTTTTTAAGATTTATATTGCTATTTTCATCTTCCTTGTTTTAGCATCATTAGCAATTCCTCTATTGGTTCCCCTTTATCCCCCTTTTTCATTATCTTTTCTCTGTGCCCACGTTTTCTCTCCCACTTTTTGTCTGTCTTTTCTATTTAGAACGCAAGCTCTTTGAGACACGGTCTGCCTCACACTATGTGCTTGTGTAGTGTCTAGCATAAAAGGGACCCAATCTTACTGGGGGTCTCTGGGTGCTGCTGTAATCCAAATGGTAATAATCACATTGTTTTGGTCCTTCTCCTCAATGGCCTGTTCTGCAATCTCTTACCCATTCTAATGGCACCATGTAACCTAGGTGACAGGCCACTTCCATTCTTTGGGTTTTTTTTTAAACCTAATGTTGTTTTTTTCTCCACAGCTTCCCCTAAAATGGTCCCTTTTGCTTTTTCTTGCACAGCACCTTCCTCACTCCAGTCTGGTTTTTCTGTTTGCTAAGGCCCCAATTTCTTCTTGCCCCACCCCCATCCCCCTCTCCCCTATGCTCTTCTGATTTCTGTCTCCTTGGAATTATTTTCTGCTTTCAAATACAGCCTCCTTTGTGCCACCCTCAGAGGTGATGAGCCACTTCAGGGATCCTAGCATCCGGAGGACTGATATTTGTGAAAGTGCTGGTTTAGCTCTAGGTGTCAATTGAAGGGCTAGGCCCGAGCCACAGAATTCTAACCCATATTTCACACCTCACTAGGGCAGGAATGTTTGTATCTTTGTTTGATTTAATGTATAATAGCAAGAGGGGCAAGCTATAAATCCAGAGTTTGGAACAGAAATGTCTTTCTCTCACTCAAGTTTAAGGGTGTTTGGTTGCAAGGCTTTGGAGCAGTCCTAGCTTTAGCAGGTTTTGGTCTCAATGAACATTTATATGTGGACACTGAATATAAGAAGTTACAATTTGAGAACCCCCATATTTTTTCTAAAGTTCTAAACTTTTCAAATAGGCCAAATCACGTTGGCTACGTCTACACTTGGTAAAATTAGTTCGAATTAGTTAGTTAGAACCAACTAATTCAAACTAAGTTTAGTTAGTTCGAATTAGCTTAATTTGAACTAGAAAAAGTTTGTTCGAACTAAGCAAGTGCCATGAATGGCACTTGCTTAGTTGGAATTAGCGATCCCCGTTCATTTCAATGGCCAGTTACTTCGAACTAAGAAATTAGTTCGAATTAACATGGCCACATTGGCTAATTCGAACTAGTTAGTTCAAATTAACCCCTTAGTTCGAATACCCTCTTCGAACTTATTAGTTCAAATTAAGGAAGCCCTTAATTCGAACTAACTAAAGCCTAGTGTAGCCATGGCTTTAATTAGTTCGAATTAAGCCTCCTTAATTCGAACTAACTTGCCAGTGTAGACATAGCCTTTGAAAGTGAGAGGCTATTCTAGCTGTACTTGAGATAACTGCCCGAAGACATGTGTGAAATTTAGAGTGAATATATAGACTGAGGATGGTGTTTCGGAGGGTAAACTAGCTGTATGAATGGTATACAGTAGCCCATCTTTTCACAAATTACAAATGGACTGTGAAATGATGGAACATTAAAAGGAAAAAAAGTAAAAAGGTCTGAGTGGTATTAATGGAACATTTTAACTATCCAAGCACAGACTGGAAAATATTAAGTGGAGGAAATAAGTCTGGGGGTATGTTTGTGGATGTGGTGCACAATTGATTTTTAACCGAATATGTGCATCAGCTGAAAAGGAAGGAAATAATAATAGCTCTGGCAGTAACTAAGACATTCAAAGGAGTTCATTTAAAGATCTTTGTGTTGCAAATGGACAGAGGCAATGCAGTTCAAAAAGAGAGTTGATTTTTTTTGTCCTTACATTGTGTAATTGGAAGAGTTCAAGTAACAAATCATAACAATTATAAACAAAATAAAGATGAATGAGAAAATACATTATGTAGATGCATAAATGGCAAGAGACAGATGTAGAGTACAGTAGGACCATGGAGAGGGAGGGGGGAAAGGAAGGTTAATGACAGGTGGCCTAAATATCTCCTTTGGCAGAAAATCAGTGGAGTTAATCTTGTGGAAAGAAGAGGATATATCTTTTTTAAAAAACAAAGGATTCATGGATAACTCAGGGGGTAACCACCATGGAACACTGACCGGATGTGAAGAGGGAAATTCCTGCAGCTCTTTTTCCAACTCCTATACAGGGCTGTCCTTGGGTGGCAGGGGGCAAGTGGGGCAACTGCCCCAGGCCCCATGATTCGGCAGATCCCATGTTGCCTTCCACAGGTAGGGAGTACCACACTTTAGTGGCATTTCTGGCCTCGCTCCTGGAGTGAACCGACCACACACCGGCCCAGGGGTGGGGCAGGAGCGCAGAGCCCAGGCCTCGGATCAGACCGCCCTGCCCCTGGGCGTGGACCAGACAGCTCAGGGGCAGGGCAGGGGCACAAGGCGGCCCTGCCACCCCCAACTCTGGGGCAGGAGACTGGGGTCCCCCACAGGTAGATTGGACCTGGGCCCCACCCACCCCTAGGGAGAGCCCTGCTTCTGTAGCAGTTAAGCATAGAGTTTTAGAGACAGATTCTTAACTGGTACAAACTGGCATAACTCTTCTGAAGTTAATGGAAGCACACCACGGAAGTTAACAGCAGCACACACTAGCTATAGACCTGGCTGTCAGTTCCTGTGTAAAAAGACAATGAATTGTTGTATTTAATGTCTGCAGCATTGTTCTGCCAATCTAACTCCGCACACTCTTCTTGCTTCCAGTGAGGGCCCAAGGGCAGGGTTCATATAGAAGGTTTCCTTCTGGTTCAGAGGAAAAGGAATATAACCATTTCCCCCACTTCTACAAGGACTCCACCAGCATTCTATTTGTATGTTCTGTTTGGATATGATTAACATGGCTGCAACCTAAGGGCCAAAGTTTGATCACCTTATTCATACCAGTAACCTCTTTGAAGCCAGTGGGATTACTTGTATGTGTAAGAGAATCACAGTTAGGTTAGGCTTCTGTCATTCCTCTCCTGTGTCCAGGCCAGATGTAAAAACTGTGTATGTTCAGTAAACAGAGAAACAAGAAAATTCCAGCATCATGGTATTTTTTTCAGGGCAAATATCAGTTCCACATTTTCTGTGACGTCTGTGTTGACAGTGAAAAACAGCTTCATAGATAAAAAAGATACATCTACAGCATGCTCTGATGCTAGTCTGTGCCGAGTTAACTTTAAAGGAACACTGTCAACTTAAAAACCACTTCTCTGTCTGATATCTTTTTTTTTATACCTACTGCTGTTACAAGCAACATCTAAGATTAGTAGCATTGAAAGAGATTAGAAGGTAGAAAAATCTCCATTTCAGTTTTGCTTTGTGCCTTTGACAGCACTTCTACGTATAGTCAGTTTCACTGTTTTTCTTCTTTAGTTGGTTTCTTCTGTCATCTGTCTGCATCCTTTTTTCTGAAAATAAATAAATAAGTGAGTAAAAGGTATAGCTATGTCTAATCAAAATGATGTATGCCTATCTACTTATATGTATATTTATATTTACTGGGGATTTGGAAAATGGTTTTTCTATTTTGTTTGAGGAAAGTATTGCACCAGTGCCTGTTAATAAATTAGGCCCATCGATGGGCCTTGTACTCCATATAATCTGAACTGAGCATGGTTAATCGTAGGTAGGGGGATTGTGCTAAATCCTTGGCATTTTTAATTGATTGGTTGAAATTGGCAAATTTTCAAGGTAATATCTTTTTAAATAATCTATTCTCACATATTGTTAGAGGTAATTTTAAAAGTTTTCATTCTACCTGAATTTAGAATATATGCCTTTATACCATGTTCTCAGTGCATGTGTAAATTTGAAGACATACCTATGTAAAGGGTGCCTTTTTACATTATTGATTATCTTCAGATTTGTTGGACAATCAAATCATTAACTAGTACTGCTCTCTCTATAGGTATGTATATGTTCACCTATGGATGCACACAGAGCAGTGCCGCAGCATTACTTAACCGCGATTTGGTTGTAGTGTTACTCAAGGTTCCTCAACCCAGTCACTTTTATTCTCTGTGAGTTGATATCAAGAAATAAACCAAAGGAAACACAATACCTCCACCTGCATATGGCTGGCACAGACAAGTCAAAATCAAGTGCTATTAAAACTTTACTTCATTGGTCTTGTGCAATTCTCATTGGAATTACTTTTACTGGAAGTCTCCACTTATTAGTCTTAAGCACATACAAATAAAATACGTGGCTAGAATACTGAAATCTTGATAATCACTGCACAAGTCTAAGGCAGTCTCCTGGTGAATCTCTCAGATTTCCAGATCTCTAGTTCTTCCTGGAGATATTTTCAATGTGTTGTTAACAAAGTGATCCACCTGACTTAGACTCACCACTTCCCTCTTATACCCCAAATGTTACAGAGATATGTCAATCTAAAGAATGTTACATAGCTGACCAACAAATTAATCACTGGGCACAAGCAAGATTTAGAGAGACATATCACTCAAAAGAATACTGTTAAGCAAGCAGTCTTAAACTGGTAATCTGACAGCTAGATTTCCTCATACCAATAATACCAAAATACATCCGAACTTCCTGGTTTTCACAGCATTTTCAAAGAGCAAGAATGCATAGAATCTGGCTCATTTCATGTGTTCACTATATACCCTGACCTCTCCTGGTTTGTCTTGATTATGATATGTTTTCTTCAGAGGCCTAAAAGCGGCTAAATGCAGCAAGCAGAATAATTGGTAGTCCATCCCAGTAATTGGCAGTGGCATGGACACCTGGCTGGTTGCTAAAATGTCCCTGTACGGAAGCTATAGATATAATAAATTTTATTATGTTTAAAAGAAAAAAGAGCTCACAGAATTTACACAAAGAGTTGCTGGACATTTGGGTATAGTGTACAGATTATTGACAAGTACAGCATTTGGTTAGAAGTTAACAAGTACAAGAAATACATAATCTGCAGCATCCCAGAGAAAGGGTCAAGGGTTCAATGGTTTAAAGAACAAGCATTCAGTAATTTGGGAACATCACTTATTACAGAAGTTACATAAGATGTAATAGGAAGTAGATATGTCAATAATAGTGGGCTGTTCCTCATGGACTCAGTGATATGGTATAGATAGTCCTTTAGTCTATAAATTGCGGTCAGTGGACAGCAAAGTCTTTGAATCTTCTTGATGCCAGTTCACAGTGGTGCTCTGGCTATTCATTCATTTATTACTATTCATCAACATCCAGGGTAGCACGAAAAGGCTAGTGAAACTGTCACTGGTCATTTGACCTCCAGCTTCCACTCAGTTAATCTTAAGAGAGGGCACCTGGGCCTTAGAAGGAAAGAAATCCAGGTGAATCAGAGATCTAACAAATCAGATTCTGAGAGAATCAGGAAGGAGCATCTGAGAGCTGTCTGAGACTCAGAGGAGAAGGAAGTGGCAAGGAAGACCTGGCAGGAGTGGCTGAATTTAGAAGGAGAGCAGTAACTGTGAGATGCTGGTGAGGTGATTGGGTAAAGCCAGGGGTTAAAGTAAGGGGGAATGCACCGGAACGCAGTTCCGGGGCCCACAAATTTGAAGGACCAGAGTTCCGGGGCCCCTAAAAATAGAAAAATCCAACAGAATGCATGTTCCGGCGTGCCCTGGCTGCTGGCAGGTCCTATGCCCCACGTTGTTAATTTAAATACTTATTGTGTTATGCAGTGTTTGCTAGTTTGTGACAATAATTGCTATAGACATAAACACCATATAAAAGTATAAATATTTTTATGGAGCGATAACTAATGCATGTGGTACTGAGAAGTGGTTGCAAATGCCTACCTGGGCTGGGGCCCACACATGCATGAAGGGGGCCTAGACAATACGGAAAGGGGGCCCAGAGATTAGGAGGGTTCCGGGGCCCATCAAATTATACTTTAACCACTGGGTAAAGCTGCTGGTGAGAACTGACTGACTTTGGTGACCTCTTGACAAGGGGAAGAGTCAGGCAATGATCCTTAGAATAAGGGGAAGATATGGGTGGGTCAGGGGAAGCTAAGCCTGGAAGCCAAAGTGTTGTTGCAGTAGTATGAATCCTCTGAACAGGGTTAGGAGTCTCAGGCCGGAAGGCCTGGAAAAATGGAATGTTGCAAGAGTGGGAAGTCTTGGGGAGGGACGGCTGTGGTAAGACTGGGCACTCTTGGGCAGGGAAGCATCAAGGGTAGGCTTCTGGATCAGGGGCCAGAAGAACTGAGAGCTCAGTGCAGCTTTTGGCTCCCAGGTGGGTGACTTGCTGGGGATGTCCTGTGAGACAACAATGGAGAAAAAATCTACTTGCTGTTTATGTGTATGGAGACACAAGAAAATGGTTTTACCACAAGATTGTGGGAAGTATTGCTCTGGTGCATGTGAATAAATAATGCCCAGAGGTGGGCTTTGTATCATACCTTGAGAGACTATGTTCCTTTGCATGGTCCATAGAAAGGGGACTCTTAAGTGAGTGCCCTGGCTGTGCTCAGGTGGGTGCTTCATGATGGGACTGCCCTATCAGTCAGCTAAAGGGCTGATGCGCCACCTCAGGCTTACCTGTACATCAGCCAGAGTTGCTGAATTGGAAGGAGTCAATGTCTTGTCAGAATCAGCTTTTCAAAGCTCATTCATAGAGCGCAACTAAATGAAAGGATCTGAGAAATGTGACTGAATCCAGCTATTAGAGCAGTATAGAGACAACATAGACATAAATACTATTATTCATAAGGAAAGATTTTTGGGAGGATGATCTTGTATCCTATGTTTTGAACACTGGCCTGGTAAAAAATAGTCTGAAAACTGAGATGCCCTTACTTCACATCGTTGAGGATGGGTGAAAGCAATCCTATTATCTCCCAGTCTTACAGAGATGAAGGCAGTCCATTTTATAAAGACAAAGACACCAGCATGGTGATTTCCCTCCTTCTGTTTCCTATTCTAGTTAAAATACTCTAGTATTCCCCACAATGAGTTAGGAACTGTGCAAACCAAAAATGGCACAGTAACTTCTCCAAAGACTCTAGGAAAGGCAAAACAATTAGAGAATAGAGGAAAAAGTAGTGACAAACAATAACCTGTTCATGTTTGGCTACCTACTGATGATACACATCTTTAATGTTGCAATGTTTAGTTTTTAGAACTGTATACTTATATAGACAATCTAGGTAATCCATTACATGTCTTTATAGTTAATCATAAGCTTCATGGTAGAATTCTATTATCTGTTTTGTATAGATCCTCCAAAATGCCTTGGTTGGGATTTTCAAAGCTGATGAATGATTTAGACACATAACTTTCATTGAAACTAATGGTGGTTGTGTGTCTAAATCTGGTAGGCAGCTTTATAAATATTTACCCTTGTCTCTTCTCCTGTAATTCATGAGTCTATTAAGAGAGAAAAAAGCATAAAAATACTGTACTATATATTATTTTCTTGGGGAAGATTCAGCTAAGGATAACTGGCGTTCAGGGACACTAGATGTAAATGGCCCAAAGATGCTTCTTCCTCTTTACAAGTGAAATTGACATTGCCACCACTATACTGGAGAATCGTAGGTCTCAAAAAGAACAAATACAAGTGATTATATTAAAGAGTTATTTATTCAGTTTGTGAAGTAAAGTTAAGTTTTAAAGTTTGGAATTTTGCTTGCTTATTTCATATTATTTCAATGCTGGTATGATAGGAAAAGGAATAAGATATTGATTATCAAGCTTTCTGGATTGGGATATTCATTATTTTGTTTAACCACATCATGCCATTTCCAGGATACTCAAGTGGCATAATGGTATTGTAATGCCATTATGTAAATTAATTATACATGTTTTCCTAGGATACAGTGTTCCCTTATGCTCACACTAGCCGGAAGTATAGCAGAGGTAAAAGGAGTTTAGAGTCAAATGGTGAAAATGATTAGAGGCATGGAAAGACTTCCATATGAAAAGAGGGAAAAGTTTGGGTTTGTTAGTTTAGAGGGGAGACAAAGAAAGGGCAACTTGATAAAGATATAGTATACATAATGGTATATAAAAGATACATTAGTAATCATGTATACTTTTTCTCACAATGGAGGAATCACTGGCTCAAGATCCTGTTTTGGCCAAGAACCTATTTAGTTTCAAAAAAGTTTTAAACATCTATATGGCTAATGAGAAATTCACAGGTACATTAAATTCAATAAAAATTAATTGTTTTGTTCGGATATAAACCCTCGCTTCAGGGTATAAACTAATCCTTATCTGATGGAGTTTAAGAGGAGGCTTCCTCTCTGGTCTGAGTAGTCCATTACTGTTCATGTAGGGATTTCTTTCCTCTTCCTCTGTTTGTGGTTCTGGATACTGATAGAGAGAGGATGCTGCATGAACCTAACCCAGAATAGATATTCTGGTGTCCTTTGTTCAATACTAGTTTTCTTTATGAAATGGCTTTTTCACTCTGCACAAAATTAATTCTTTGTCTGGCAAACACATCTCATATTAAGTCAATAATCCCTACTAAATGTGTGGATAAGATCACTTGATTTCTTTTCTCTAAGTGTCCATTTTAATATAGCAATAATAGGTGCCAAGCAGAAGATTTCTAAGGGATTAATTTGCTAATTGACTCAGGTAGTTGAAGTCACTCCAACATTTGTCTTAAGCCTCACAAAACACAACCCAGATATACAATAATTCTCCAAAACGCTTTGTCTTATTCCTTTGTTATAGAATACCAGAGGGCCTTGTAATCACAATGAAACTTGGAATAAGCAGGAATTCCATTAGCGGCTTCAACTGAAATATATGTTGCATTCTGGTTATAATGACATGATTTTTCTGCTTCAGGTCATGAAGGGAGGGGAGGGGTATGGAGAAAGAGTGGAAGAAATGAATGCTGCCTATTGTATAGAATAGTTTATCTACCTCGGGATATAGCTACCTAATTCCTCTATGAGTTCTTACTCCTTTTATATCTGTTATTGTAAAGATGTTTTGTGAAGTACACCTCAGGATAAAATTGCCTACTATGAATGGCTGTAACTCTTTTCTGTCCTTGATTATCTCTGCACAATGCTATACACATTTTCAATTGGAGTTTCTCTGGGACACAGAGCATGTTGTACATATAATTGTTAAATATTGCACTTGCACTCCAGTAGTATTCTCTACTGTTCAGTCAAGTGTGTCTGCTTCATGGAATGGGTTGTCTTTGAAACAAATCTAATCAAATGAGTAAAGAAGGGCATAGGTGGAAGCTTTGTACAAACAGTTACATGCTGAAGTAAAATAATTATGCCATTCAAGCAAGCAAACTTTAATGTTATAAATACAGTAATCATGATAGCCAGAGGGGCTTTGGTGGCTGAATTTCAGTCAAAAGGTTACATATTCAGTTCTTGGCTGACAAATCTCAACACCTCAAAGTCAAAATGCATGCTTCCTGAACTTTAATGTGACCATTGCACATTTTGGCCTTATCTATACTACCAGTAGAACCCTGTTTTTGTAACCAGTTTGTGACACTTTCATCTAAACCAGTTACAGCAAAGATGTCTGAAATTCTGTCAGTATTTTCACAAAACAGCCATGTCTGAACCATATTTGTACCTCCACAACCCGTGTGCTTATATTACCTGTGTTTGTACCAGTGCGTTCTGGGAAAATCTGCCTGGAGGACTTGCACACAAAGCACAAACAGCAGCAGGAGAAAGTAGTACACTTTGTATTTTTCAACTAATAGAGATCCAGGCCACTAACAGCAATTCCAGACCCCAGGTCAGAATACACAGTGTACCCGCGCACCAAAGGTAAGGCTGAAGTTTATGACCAAGGGTAATGGCTAGAGCTCCCCATGGAGAGGCTAGCCGCTAGCTCCTGTGTTGCCTCTTTCACTGGAGGCTCCACCCACACTTCACTCCCACTCTGCCACAAGCCCTTTCCCCACCCCTGCTCAATACACTCTCTTCCCCCAGGCAGCAAGTGACGGCAGAGGAGGATGGGGCTGAGTAGAGAGGGAAAAGGAGGCACATGGTGAACAGTGTGGCAGGATAGGCAAGTGGAGAGGAGAAGAGGAACACATGGGGCAAGTAATGATGGAGAGACCAAGCTGAGTGGGAGGAAGAGCAACCGAGTGAGGAGCAAGACTGGGTAGAGCCTGGGGCAGAGCATGGGTGGGGTCCGTCTTTTTCCTGCTCCCCAGCATGCCGTTGGGGGGTCTGTAGTGAAATGGGAAGAAAGAGGATGATCTAAACTACTCATGCAGAACCTGTTTAGATTGCTGTGGACAGGGGGAACAGTCTACAAAGAAGCAAAGCAAAGTAAGCCATCATGGGACAAGAGGGAATGTCCTCTCATGGATTGGTTAAAAGATAGTGACCAAAGGATAGGAATAAATGGTAAGTTTTCAGAATAGAAAGAGGTAAATAGTGGGATCACCCAAGGATCTGCACGGGGACTAATAATGTTCAACATATTCATCAGTGATCTGGGAAAAGGGATAAACAGTGAAGTGGCAAAGTTTGCAGATGACATAAAATTATTCAAGATCATGAAGTCCAAAGCTGATTGCAAAGAATTATAAAAGATTCTCACAAAATGGAGTGGCTGGCTTTAACTGACCTAATATTTATTAATTCAAAGTAATGCAAAAAGAAGTACTTCACACAATGCACAGTCAAGCTGTTGAACTCATTGCCAGAGTATGTTATAAAAGCCAAAAGTATAACTGGGTTCAAAAAACAATTAGATAAGTTCATGGAGGATAGGTTCATCAGGGCTATTAGCGAAGATGTTGACAGATGCAACCCCATGCTCTGTGTGTTCCTAGGGGCAAAGCTATATTGTCAGCAGCAGCGCCAACAGCATAGAATTTATTATGCTTGATTGCGAGTCCATAAAGACACACTCAATCGAATTCAGAATTAGCTGGCGGTCAATTGGGCAAGAAGCGTAGTGCTGGTTCAGTGGGAAGGTATTTCCTGTGAAATCAGTACTGTGAGGACCCTGAGGTATAGAGGCGGTAGGCAATCAGAGGGAGATACACGAGGTATTTTAAATACTTTGTGCATCTCCCTTTGATTGTTGCCAAAATTGTGCTGTGATGTAGACCAGGGCTAAGCATTTGACTGTCCAAAACTTGATTGGGACGCCAGGGGACAGATCACTTTATAGTTACCCTGTTCTGTTTATTCCTTCTGAAGTTTTTGGTACAAGCCTCTGTCAGAAGAGTGGATACCAGTGGATAGCATTGATAATCTCCAGTATGGCCATTTTTATGCTCTTGTGGTACAATACTGACTATGTACTTACATGGTGCCTTTTAACTAAAGCTATCAAATCTCTAAAAGAACCCCCCAAATCTTTGAACCTTCACAACACCTCTGTGAAACAAGTAAATATTAAAATAAACCTTCATATTTTTCTAAACTGAGTGGTGAGACGGGAAACTCTAAACCACATGGTTAGGGGTTGTAGTACTATAATTAGAAACCAAGTGTTACTAATTTTAGGTCTTCTGTTTTAGACACATGACATCCCTTTTAGTCTCTATGCACAGAGCAGGTACTAATTGCCTCAACAGAGAAGAAGGATTCTCAGCTGTAGATTTTTTCTTTTAAAAAAACGCTGCATTTGAAAAGAACCTGCAAGGTGCACCATGGTCTCCAAAGAGATGAGTCATTCAAGGTGAACATTATGTGGTTGATAATTTATGCAAAGTCTTTATCATTTAGTAATTGGCTGCTACTCCCAGAATCCATGCTAGTTAATCCAGCTCCTGTTACTCCTCAGTGAATCAGGATCTCATTCATTCAGGAGGAGATGGGTGTCCTGGCTCAATGATCCCATTTAACACTAATGATATCATCCATGATACAAAGTTAATGAGTGTTTGCCACCTCTCTGTCTATCTCTATAGAATATTGTTGACTTAATATATTTAAAATTTAGTCATTGTTATGGAAATAGCTTTCAAATACAAGCAAGAAATCTTAGCTGCACCCCCACTAAAATCAAGCATGACTTCTCAAGAAGCATTTTAACATGTGAATTAAATCCAGTACTGCAGAATATTTACTAGACAACCAGGGCTCTTTCCCTGTAAAGTGTCTGCAGAATCACTGTTAATAAATAGGCACAATGGAGAAGAAAAAGTGACCCTCTACAAAGATCCTCTGGTGCCAGTACCTGTGCGTGCTTTTAGAGTGAACTGTAGTGAATGTAGCTGACTTTGCCAACTGCCATCTTTCACTTTCTGCAAAGGGAAGAGTCTGGAAGGCATGGCATATAGAGGAGCAGAGCTCTGTGCAGTCTATAAAACAGCACTATTGCAGTCAGAGAGGGAAAAAAAAATCCCTGCCTTTTAGGGTATGTTTACACTGCAGTTAGACACTCTCAGCTGGCCCAAGCCAGCTGGCTTGATCTTGTGGGGCTAGAGCTAAGGGGATGTTTAATTGAGGTATGGATGTTTGGGCTCAGGCTGGAGGGGGAGAGCCCCAGAGCTCAGCCTCCAGGCTACACCCTAACATCTACACTGCAGTTAAACAGCACTTCATTCAAGCCCTGTGAGCCTGAGTCATCTGCACAGGCTAACCGTGGATGTCTAATTGCAATCTAAACCCTAAATGCACATGTGCCTAGAGATCCAGGACATTATGATGACTTCGGCAAATATATATAATTCAGGAGTTATAGAGTGAATAGCTGAGTTGTACTGAACACAGAGGTTCTTAATTCTTTATGAATTTATTGCTCCTTAGAACGCCATTCCTTAGTAACAACTCTAAGTCTCTTTGTCTGTTAGAAGAGTGTAGACTACATACGTCTGACTGTTGCTCCATGGGTGACAGGCTACTGAGTGACATTAAGAGGTTTAATATTTGTAAATCATGTTGAGCTTTTAATATTAAAATCACTGAGAGCTAAACATTATTTTATTGTCACAGTTTTGGTGACAATATGCCCCAAATGTGTAATGACTCCAGGAACTGGTGCTGGTGTCTCTTTCTTTCACACACTTTCACTCCACCTTGTGTGTCTGTGCTAGTAACCAGCTAGATACTGAATTACATTTAAAGTGTGCTTACTAATCAGAATAATCATTTTGATCAGCCACACAATAGGATAGAGAATTCCCTAAACTCCAGGAACCTGATTCTTTCTCTATTTACCTTCGCTCATACTGGCGTAACTCCATTTTTACACAGTTGGGATTACTGATAAATAGTGGTGCATATAAGATGAGAATGAAGTCTAAAGACTGTGCACAAATTTTATCTTTCTGGCTTCTAAACAGATATTTCTGTGTCTTTCATTTTGAAAGTGAGTGTATAACAGCATTTAAACAGATAGGTTTGTACAGGATTGGAACCATTAGTGGTATATTAGAACCAATACAACTGTTGAGTAAAGAAGTAGTTTTGTGCATCAGTGCTTGCAGAATTAGAACCAATATTTGTAACTTTTGCATTTGTAATCATTTAGAGCAAGCTGGAAAATAGACTTTCCATTCAATGAGGAATTCTAACATTTCAAAATTTGTTTTGATTTCAGCTCACAATGAAAACTTTAAATTTCAAATTTTCTCAGACTTTTTTTACATGGAAACATTTTATTGTTTTGATGGTGTCAAAACATAATAATTAAAAGATAAAATATGAAATATAGAAACATATCACATCTATATTTGATATAAATTTTGAGATGAAATTAAACAAAAACAGTTGAAACAAAATGTTTTACCATGTGAGAATTTATTTAGACTTTTTACCTGTCAATCAACACATCACCAGAAAATGTTGATGAAACTGCAGTTGCTAATGGGAAAACTGTTCCACAGAAAAAAATTCAACCTGCTATAATCAATTGGATATTTTATCATATTGACAGTCGTGAAGGAGATCAACACAAACAGGTTTTATACTTTAAAAAATGTATCATCAAACACACCTGTTGTATGCTGAGGAGTCCTGTGGCACCTTAGGCTATGTGTACACTAGAAAAAGTTAGTTGACTTTGTTAAGTTGACTTAATAAGGTCAACTTTAAGTCGACTTAAAGTCGACCTTATTAAGTCAACTTAACAAAGTGGTTTCCATGTATGTGAATTTAGTCCACTTTGTTAAGTTGACCTAACTACCCTTAGGTCGACTGAATAAAGTGGAATTAAGCTTCCATACTGTGCTTATGTCAACCTAAAGGAGGGTTAGGTTGACCTAAGGAAGGCTAGATCTACCTAACCGGCAGGTCTTACTAAGTCAACCTAAGCTTTCATTAGGTCGACTTAAGGAATTTCTTAAGTCGACCTAATGAAAGCCTAGTGTGGACAGGGACTAAGTTAGGTTGACTTAAGCCTTCTTAAGTCAACCTAACTTGCAAGTGTAGACATAGCCATAGAGTTTAACAAAAAATGTTGAGGGCATAAGCTATTGTGGCTGTAACCCACTTCATCAGATGCACAAAGTGGAAACTTTGGTTTATTAGATATATAGACACATGCAAAGGTGAGTTAACATTTATGAGGAGGGCAAGTGTTAATGAGATCAATTCAATCAGTGTGGAAGGGTCCCATTCCAAACAGTTGATGAGATGGTGTGAATTGCCAGAAGAGGGAACATTATTTTCTGCAGTGAAATAGCTATTCCCAGTCTTTTTTCAGACAGAGTCTTATAGTGTAAAGTTTGCATATGGGTTCCAGCTCTGTGGTTTCATATTGAAGCCTGTATTTGAAGTTTTTTTGCTGAAGTATGGCAACTTTCAAATCTGTTATGGAGTGTCCAGGGAGACTAAAGTGCCCTTCTCCTGATTTTTGAATGTTATCATTCTTGATGTCTGACTTTTGTGTATTTATTCTTTTGCATACAGACAGCCCAGTTTGACCAATGTACATGGCAGAGAGGCATTGCTGGCATATAATGGCATATATCGCATTAGTAGATGTCCAGGTGAACAAGCTCCTGATGGTGTGGCTGATGTGGTTAGGACCTATGATGGTGTCAGTTAAGTAGATATGTGGGCAGAGTTAGCAATGGGGTTTGTTGCAGAGATAAGTAGCTGGCTTAGTGTTCTTGCTGTATGGTGTTTAGTTGCTAGTGAGTATTTGCCTTAGGTTGAGGGGCAGTCTGTAAGCGAGGAGAGGAGAGGTATGCCAGCCAAGGTCTGTGAGAGTGAGGGATCATCTTCCATGATAGATTGTAGTTCCCTAATAGTAGGTTGGAGAAATTTTAGATGGGGTTTCTATGTGTTCTGTTATTTTCCTTGTCAAGCCTGTCCTGTGGTAGGTGACTTCTGGGTACTTGTCTGGCTCTCTCAGAGTGTTTCTTCACTTCCCTAGGTGGGTATTGTAGTTTTAGGAATGCCTGATAGAGACCCTGTATGTGTTTGTCTCTCTCTAGGGGATTGGAACAAATGCAGTTGTATCTTAAGGGCTTGGCTGTAGATATCTTTGGAGATTTTTAAGGCCCGGTTAGACAAAACCCTGGCTGGGGTGATTTAGTGGGAGTGGTCCTGCTTTTTAGCAGGGGGTTAGACTAGATGACCTCGTGAGGTCCCTTCCATCCCTATTATTCTATGATTCTATGATTCTATAATGGACCATGTGATATGTCCTAAATAGAAGCTGGAGACATGTAAGTATGTACAGTGGTCAGTAGGTTTCTATTATAGGATGGTGTTTATGTGGTCATTGTTTATTTGCACTGTGGTATCCAGGAAGTGGACTTCTTGTGTGGACTGGTCCAGGCTAAAGTTGACAGTGGGGTGGAAACTGTTGAAATTCTGGTGGAATTATTCAAGGGACTTCTTCCCGTGGCTACAAATGATGAAAATGTCATCAATGTAGCATAGGTAGAGGATGGGCAGTTGGGGGTGAAAGGTGAGGAAGCATTATTCTAAGTCAGCCATAAAAAAGTTGTCATATTGTGGGGCCATGTGGGTACCCATAGCAGTGCGACTGACAAATTGTCTCCAAACCTGAAATGGTTGTGGGTAAGGACAAAGTCACAAAGTTCAGCTACCAGGTGTGCTGTGACAACATTGGGGATATTGATCCTGATGGCTTGTATTCCATCTTTGTGTGGAATTTGGTATAGAAGGCATCTACATACATCATGGTCAGGATGGTGTTTTCTGGAAAATCACTAATGGTTTGTAGTTTTCTCAGGAAGTCAGCACTATCTCAAAGATAGCAAGGAGGGCTGGTAGCATAGGGCCTGAGGAGAGAGTCCACACAGCCACAGACAATCCTGCTGTAAGAGTGCCAATGCCTGACTTGATGGGGCATCCAGGATTCCTAGGTTTATGGATCGTGAGTAGAAGATAGAATAATCCTGATCAGGGTTCTAGGGTGTGTCTATGTAGAATTGTTCCTGTGCTTCTTCAGGGAGTTTCTTGACCAGACGATGTAATTTTCTTTTGGTATTCCTCAGTGGGTTAGGAGGATAGTGGTCTGTAGAATGTGGTGTTGGAGAGTTGTTTACCAGCCTCCCGTTTGTAGTCTGACCCATTCATGATGCCTAGAACACCTCCTTTGTTAGCCTCTTTGATTAGAATGTCAGAGTTGTTCTCGAGACTGTGGATAATGTTGCGTTCTGCACAGCTGAGGTTATGGAGCAAGTGATGCACATCAGCGGATACACTCTATGTAAAAGTCGACTACTCTGTTAACAACCATCAGGAAGAGTCCATGCAGAATTCTTCTTGTAGCATTGGTAGGAAGGTATCTGTGGGTTAGTGTGCTGTTAAGTGGTGTGGTGGACATATTCCTTGAGTCGGAGGTGGCAAAGGTAGGCTTCCAGGTCACTGCATAACTATATCATGGGGTGGGGGGAGGAGAGCAGAAAGAGAGTCCCTGAGATAAGGCAGATTCTTCCTCTCCAGGTGCAAACAAATGAGTATCATACTAAATGGACTGAAGGTGAAAAATCCATTACAATCAACATACTATACTGATTAAGTCAGAGATAGTCTCTTTCTCTCTCTCTCAAAAAAAACCCCAAAAACAAAACAAAAAAAACCCACCAACAACAACCTATAGAACCACCTGATCACTATCCTGTACAGCAAACAGAAGCAGATCAAGAATGAGTTCCCAGTTCTGGAGACACTCAAAAACAAACTTCCACAAAAACTTCCATGTAGCTGATCTTTGCAAAGAAAAGACAGGCCATTTACAATGCACATTGTGCTTCTCTACAGAAGAAAAAGGACACAAAATTATCTAAACTCCTACATGCCACTAGGGACCACAATGGTGATAGCCCTTACTCACCCAAGAGTATTGTTAGTCTCTAATGTGCCACAGGATTCCTCACTGTTTTCTGAAAACAGACTAACATGGCTACCCCTCTGAAACCAGTAAAAACAAATAAGCAATCTTTGGGGACCCATCATCAACTCTTAACATCAAATGAAAGCACTGGCATCATTGAGCAATTAGGAGTAAGGATGTAACCAAGAGAACTTGTAAGTCACTTAGAAATGTATATGAATTGCATAAATGGGGCAAATTTCAGAACAAGGAAGCTGAAGATAATTTTTACTTGAATCATTTATTTTTATAGATGTTTAGCAAGGAAGGATATAGATTTACCATTCCTATCATTGTTTTAGCCCCTGGCAATGGAATGATAATATTGAAAGTTAATGTGGAACTGTGGCCCTATTATTTGGTACTCTAATTACTTGCCTCAGTGAGCAAAGCAGTCTGAGGAGAATAAAACTGGAATAGGCATTATGTCAGGAGTCTGGAGTGATGGAAGCTTTGGGCTAAATGATCAGAGGTGTTGCAGCTTTCAGAAAGGTCTTACATTCTAGATGTCTTGTTTGAAGAGCTTTTATTTTCCTAAAGTTGCCAGCAAATTGCTGCTTGATTTCATTTAATATTTTTCAGAAAATTGTTAGGATTTCTGCTAATCCTCCCTCCCCTCTAGACACACTTCCCCTCATTCCCTTGCTTCAGACTTGGAGTTTAAAGGGGAAAAAAAAAGGAAAGAAGGATAAAATCCCTTTCTGAAAATGTTGTTTGCAAATGATTTCATGCTTCTTCAGTTGAGCGGGAGCCCCACTGCCGTGGCTGGGCTCAGTGGCCACAGTGGCAGCTGAGCCCCGGCCATGGCAGCGGGGTTCCAGCTGCAGCGGCAGCTTAGCTCTGGCTGTGAGATTGGGGCTCAGCCAAGGCAGCAGCTGAGCCTCAGCCACTGCAACAGGGCTTTAGCCGTCAGAGATCCTGGCGGCTAGAGCCCCGCTGCCACAGGGAGCCCCTCAAGCCGCTCAGTTTCTTGGCAAAGAGCCGGGAATCCCAGCGGCTTGTGGCAATGGGACTCCAGACGTCAGGGCCCTTGGCGGCTACAGCCCCGCTGCTATGCTACTTGTCAATTTCACTGCTGTTTTAGAGCAGTGAAATTGACATATTTGGCAGCTCCAGTGTCCCAGAGTGGCCTCGACTGGCACTCTGGGACATTTCCGGAGGCTGTCAGATCACAAGGACTGTACACATCGGATCTGCATTCCACGGTAAGCCTAACCACCCTCATTTGGTGGTTTATCTGTTGCGCAGCAAGAGGGATGTTGCCGCGCAACAGGCAAAATGTTTGTGTGTATGCTCAGAGCTTTACTGTGCGATAAAGCTGTTGTGTGTACATGGCCTTAGTCTAGTTCAGCAAAACAAGGTGGCACTTTTAAAGACTAACAAATTTATTTATCGCATGAGCTTTCATGGGAGAAAATTCCACATCAAATCATCTGATGAAGTGGGATTTTCTCCCACAAAAGCTCATTGTTATCCTAGAATAGTTCATTTTATAGACTGTGATCTTACAGAGAAAATGTGCAAAGAGAGTCTGTTTAGCAATAATGATTGTTGCTAAGGAAATGGAAGAAGGAAGCCTCTTTATACTTTTTCTTCTTTTACTATAAAAGACCACGCAGAACTCTGCATTGTGTACGCATTTTAAATATAAATGGTCAGTCCTATAATGCATCAGCAGATAGCTGTGGTTTTCTTTTGACATACTGTATGATTTAAAGTAAAATGTTAATGCACCATTGTTTTAATTTATGACTTGTTCCTAACCAGTTTACCAATCCGCACACTAAACAGGATGGCCCAAACATGCCCTTCTCTATCTATACCCTACATAGACTATAGAATGGAATTTAATTAAACCCCTTCTTACTTCAATAGTAGAAGCCTTGTCAGTTTAATTGATTCTTGGTCAAAGTAATATTGATTGGATAAAAGCAAATCCATTTCTCTCCCAACAATTAAAACATTTAAATAGGCTCCCTCTCTCTTTTGATGAAAGGACAGGAAACCATTGGCAGCTGGTCTTATGGCTAATGTTGATCATTATCAAATGAATTAGTGCTCATTTGCATTGGTGATTGTCTTGTTGCAAAATCATATCTTACTACATTAAAGTGCTATAGTGTCCAGCTGTCAAATGCCAGACATGCATGTGAAAAGCCCTTACTACATCTGCAAGCAAAGAGCTCTCTCAAGTAAGCTTGTATATTCAGGACTCAATGCCTATGAGATGCCCTGTGCTAACATCTCTCAGAGGAAAAAGTAAATGGCAGGACAACACTGAGTGCTAGAACTGGTCAGGAATATTTTGACTAAATGTTTTTCATCAGAAAATACCAATCTGTCAAAATCAAAACATTTCAGATTTAATTGGTAGGGTTTAGACCATGGGGGAGACCCATGGTCAAGTTTCTGGCCCCATCCACTGGGATGTAGAATCAGTTCTCTCCTGTTAGAGCCACCCCACTTTGTAAACATAATTAATGGCTAGTGGGAGATTGATTCTATAGCTCTGTGGTTAAGGCACTCACAAAAGATGCAGGTGAGTGACATTCAAGTCCCTTTGAATCAGGCACAGCCAAGATTTAAACCTGGGGTGCCCACCTCCCTCGTTGAGAGCCCTGACTGTTCAGCTATTGGAATGTCTTGCTTTGTGTTTTAGAAAGGTCTCATTTTTGTTCCTCATCAGCAAGGAAACAAACTTTGAATCAGTGAAATTTTTTTCTGACATGGAATTCTTGTTGCTGTCTAGCTCTACTAAGCCCCACAAAAAAATGAGCTCTTAATTGGAAAAGCACCCCAACAAAGAGTCATTAGAGTATTTCCTGATAGAAATCAAACAGAGTTCAGTGACAAATTATTGATTCATAGGTTGTAAGGCCAGGAGGGACTATTATGATAAGGTATTCACCTGTGGCATAAAACTGATTACACAGCCTCACCTTGTAACTTCTGCTTTGAGCCCAGCATTTTTGGTTGAGCTTTAGCATATCTTTTAGAAGGATAATCTTTGTTGTGTACAGACCTATGCAAGAAAATATGTTCTCCCTTCCCTCCACATCACCCAATTTGTTCAACCAGTTTATTTTTCTGGTGAGTCTTATCAATAACCAAATCCTCAGTCCTACATGCACTCATACACCTGCTTAACTTTTTAGCATGCAACCAATTCACCGACTTCAGCTGGACTACTCATCGGTTTAAAGCTAAACTTGTATGCATAAATGTTTGCAGTGATTGAGGCCTGAGACCATAATCTCTTCCAGGCTGGAACTGCCTTTTTATTCTGTGTTTACATAGCCCCAGATTCTATGTACTCCTGTAATAAAATTATAAATAATATTATAAGTGATTAAATACAGACAAAGTGATGCCAAGGCACCTGAAAAATTAAAATGCAGTTGAATTCACTTACGTTTTGGAAATTTTGAGTAGCTCTCTGCAGTTTGTAATTAAGAGCTGGGAATAAATGTTTTGCTATCTTAACTCCACTGATGTCAATGGAGTTAGGCCATCAGCAAATCTGCTCCTCCATATTTTCATAGGACTGGAGTGTTTTTCAAATTCACTGTTCTAGAATAGAACCTTGTTTTCTTTTCATCTGTTAATTATCTCTGTTTTGAATGGGACCAAGAAGCTGGTCATATAATATTTGTTCTTAACTTATTTTTTAGGCATGAGTGACGATAATATTGAAGACGCTGCTGAAATCCATGTTGTCATTATTCTTCTGGGTTTTGGATGGCATGCAAAAACGTGTAAACTAATTCCTAGTCATCTAGCTGATTGCTACTGCAGAATGGCATAATGATAGGTTTTATGTAAGATAATAATGTTGGACGTTATATGAGAAGACCTGAGCTTCCATTTAAAGGATTTTAAATAATTCTTTTGTATGGCTAGTTGTGAATGAGAACAGAGAATATATTTCTGGATATGAAATATGTAGTGTGCTTCTTTTTTAAAAAAGCATTAGCATCTCACCATCCATTTCAGGATTTAAGGATTGCAAGAATTAAAGTTTAAAATTGAATCCTACTGAACCACTGTAATGAATTATTTGATCTCTTTAAGTAGTTACCTCATTCCATTTGTCTGATTGGCATTGACCTCACAATCCAATTTGGAATCTTAGAAGAATATGCTGAAGTAAAGGACCAGGATGATATTATTCACTCTCCCTGGTTTTCAGTTTACTCCAGAACATTATAGAAATTTAAATGCAGCATTTCATTGACTTAATCTACCTTTGTACAATAGTTTGATGTGCTGACTTCTGTCCATGTGCTCTTCTAGCCCTAAACACTAGAAACTGACATGATTTAGGAGGCAGTCCAGCCTGATTTGGGGGAGTGGTTTAGCACCTCCCCCCCCCTTTTTTTTTATAGCTAGCCATCCCTAGAGGGGAGCACATACTGCTGTCTTCTGGACTTCTGTGCAGCTGACACAGTTCTTGTGTACAGGGAAGATATGTGGCACAATTCTGTCAGTGCTCCCATTGGGGCAGTATGACTCTGCAGCATCCAAACAGAGGATTTTTCCTCGTTAAGGCACTTTCAAGCCCTATAATTGTAATTGAACTGGGAGGGCTATTAACAATGTTGTCAGTAAAGTTTGATTTTAAACCAGAGAGTATCCCCTTTTTTTCATTCAAAAGCACAGCTCTCCTGAGAGTTCATTTTTTTATGCAGTGTGAAAAGAATGGTGTGTGTCTTTCGCTCACTCCTTTCTCCTGGGAGCACCTGTCCATCTATCTTATGTGGCTGCTGCTAATACCATTTTCTGGGAACTTCATACACACAGCACAGCCTGGTGATCTGAGAGGAGGCAGCAGGCTACATTTTCTCAGTTTTTGTTAATGTCAAATTAAAGATAAGATAAAAGGTTATGTGTTTTTTCTTTTCCTACCTTTTTAAAGCTGTATTATCTTCTTATGAGGAAAGGAAAAAATATCCAAAACTTAGCTGTATCATTATAATCTGATCTTCCCTTTTAAAATTAGACCCGATGACATCTCATAGGAAAGGTCTTAAAACATTCTGTTTTGTCAGTTTGGGATACAGAGAACATATTTTGATTGCAGGCTCCTCTTTCTGAAAACTGTAACTTCATTTAAACTTCATCTGTTCCTGCTCTTTATTCTTTAGTTTCTCTTTGTGATGCTACCATCTCCCAAACAGTCACTTTCAATGTACCATCTAAGCAAATTCTGCTCTTAGTTATATGATAGAAGCCCACTAATGCAAAATTTGGGCCTAAGTGTCATTTGCTGCTAAACGATTATTGTACTCACTGATTTCTCAGTGGCTACTCATAGAAAGTAAAACAAACAGGACTTCTAGGTATAGGTAGAAGCAGGAACAGATACACTATTAAAAATTGCCAAAACAAGTTAAATTGTCCTTAAATTAGAATGGGCAGACCTCAAAACTGAGATTTGGCTCCTGTCCTCTTGTTTGGTAGGACATACATTTTTCTTTCATCATGTTTCTGAGCTGTGTAATTATAGATAGGTGCAGATTCTGTAACTCTTTTCCGTAAAACCTGGAAGCTTGGATACAGTGGTCAAGACCTACATCCACTTTAAAAATAATAGTTTTCAAAATTTCAGTTTGTTTTCAGCATGTTCTTACTGCTCTAATTCTGAATGCATTTTCTATTTCCCCTCTGAATACATGTACTTTAACAAACTCTCTCTCTCCCCTCGCCCGATCTTCTGATTATCCCTGGGGTATGTTTCTGCTGTATCTCTAATCACTTGTTTCATGGTGACATGTGATTATGGTGGCTCCAGGTGACACTACTGCAGGCCTTCCTATCTTGAAGTTCTTTAATTCCTACTATCACCTAGCATCTGCTCAGTAGAGCACTGCTACTGAATTTCTTAATCTCTAGCTTTATTTTTCCCCGAGGGGAACTTCTCGAAGAAGAAGCCTTTGTCTGTTCTGTTCAAATCAGAAATTGAACGCATTCTGTAGCTATGATTTGATCTGATGTGCACAGCCAAGTTCAACTATTGTGTAGTAAAGCAGGCTACAACATACATATTCAGCTAGTCCTCAACAGATTAATCCACAGAGGTTGCTTATATTAGTTTTCTACTTATAATGTCACTATTAAAATTTCATAGCATTGTGTGTGCCGGATATGGTATTGTAGACAGAAAAAATTATATGTAAAAATGATACTTTTAAACCCAAATGATCTGATTCCTCTTTCTCTGCACTTTTATAGGTGAAAAATATAAATGTAGAGGAGACAAATGAGCTAGATTCTTCAATCTTGCACCTTAACCGTTACGGCTGACATCCTCACATGACGTAAATCAGTATAGATCCATTGATTGGCTTACATCAGTTTATTATAGCTGACCATCTGACCCTGTATTCTTATACAGAACATGTCTTGGTGGTGGTTACCTTGCCATGTAGTAATATTAAAAGTGTAATTTGTAGAATAAGAAATATGACAAGAAGAAACAAATCCATCAATGAGCGAGTCTCTGTTATTGCAACAAGTGTGAGAACAAAATGGCTTCTTGGCTTTTAGGAGGAGAATTCTCAGACATATACAGGTGCAATACCAGAAAGCAGAAGGTATGACAGTTCCATACTTACTCATGTCATAAAGGCAACAATGAAGGAGGCAGAAAGTACTATTTGACTTTGGGACTCTAGCTCAGATAACCATAACATTTGGCAAAACCAAAGTAGACTAGAACAGTTGATGTTTGCAGAGTGGGCAGCTAGGAAAAAAAATGAACAAACTCTTATAAACAGAGTCCAGTTGATATAGAAGCCATTAAGACTAACGTATGGCTGAATCCCATTTTTGAATGGATGGAAATTGGAGGTGCTTGGCAGGACCAAGGACTGGACTATATATATATCTGGAAGAGAACCTCCATCATTTTTATTTTGTTCAGAGTTAGTATTCTTAGTATGAGGTTTTAGAGAGATGTGCAAATTCATTCTCTTGAAAACCCTGAGTTTAATGGGTTTTACATAGTTCAGAAATACCTTTTCTTTCAGGCTGAAATTTGGCCTAAAAGATGAAAGCCCAGGAGAAACATATTTATTTTGGAAAAAACTGAAAATAAAAGCAGTTTATCAGCATTGTTCTTTTACAATAACAAATGCAAACAGATTGCATTTGAATGTTTTGTCCTTTGAAGATGCAGCTCTACTCTTGAAGTTGATTTTGTAAAACAGTTGCATTGTCAAGTTCTGTAATCATTGTTTCTCACTGATTTCCTATCAAATTTGTTCATCTTGCTACTAAAAACTACCAGCTCCACAAACTCTGCTTCACATTGACAGTCAAGAAAGTTTCTTTCCAGATCTTACATCACCATCGGCAATAGAGAATATGCAGGTCATATTATACCTGTGCCAGTTCACTTAAAGCTAATGAGATTGGAATGATAGCATAACCTCAGAACAGTGGGGTTGTAGCAGTGTTGCTGAGAGTCTAATCTGGTCAACAGAAACTTTGTTACTGAAAACAAACAAGGAATCCTGTGGCACCTTTAAAGACTAACAAATTTATTTATTGCATGAGCTTTCATGCTAAAGCATCTAAATAACGAAGTGGGATTTTCTCCCACAAAAGCTCATGCGATAAATAAATGTGTTAGTCTTTAAAAGTGCCACAGGACTCCTTGTTTGTTTGGCTGACCTAGATTAACATGGCTACCCCTTTGGAATTTGTTACTGAAGAATTGCATGATGATAAAGAACCCAATTTAATAGTCTGCTCCATAAACTCACCCTGGAATCTGATGGTCGATTAAAGGTTGTTACAAGGAGGAGGGAGAAAAATTGTTCTCCTTACCTTTTGAAGATAGGACAAGAATCAATAGGCTTAAATTGCAGCAAGGGCTGTTTAGGTTAGACACTAAGAAAAACTTCCCAACTGTCAGAGTAGTTAAGCACTGGAATTCGCCTAAGACGTTTGCTGAATCGCCATCACTGGAAATTTTTAAGAATAGTTAGACAAACAATTACATGTTTGAACAATGCATCCAGTCTTTCAGCAGTGGTAGCAGGGGGAACCGCAATCCAGTACCTGAGGGTCTGTGACCCATTACTGGGTCCTGACCCATGGTTTGAAAACCTCTGGTCTAGATCCGGGTTTCTCAACCCCTTTGCCATTGTGACACAGCTGGGAGGGTTCCCAGCTGTGCGTGACACACTGGGCAGCTGCTGCTCCCCTGCCACTAAGGATTTTTTAGCAGCAGGAGGCCTTGAAACAGCTGGAAGAGCTGCTGCAGCTTCAGCTCTTAAAGGGCCAGCAGCGTAAAATCAGCCTGCTACCCCAGCTCTCCTCCACTCTTGTGTTGCGACACAGTGGTTGAGGGGATTAGACTAGAAGACCTTAGTGAGGTTCTTTCCAGTTCTACAGTTCTATGATTATTAAAATATGTTATGAATACACAGGACAGCAGCTGTGCGCAGCGCTGTCCTATGGGGGGAGCGGGGCCCGGGGCTAATTGGCTAAAGCAGGGCCCCTCCCCCTATGCTGGAGGGGAGCATGGCGCTTGCTCCGCCCCCCAGGGAGCCAGCCCTGGGCCAGGAGGCTGAGGCTGCCGCCTGTGAGGGGGGGGGGGAAGAAAGGGAGGAGTAGGAGCCTGCTGCGGTCCTGGCCCCGGCGAGAGCCGGCTCCGGCCGGGAGACCGAGGCCGCCTGTGTGGGGGGAAGGAGCCGGCTGTGTGGGGCAGGCCGGCCCAGAGGCTGGGCCCCACGTGCTCTGCCCTTGGGCCTGCCTGCTCCGCCCTGGGGGCAGGGAGGGGCAGCCCAGGGACTGGGCATAGCCCTCCTGTCCCACCCCACTGCCTTCAGCTGGGTGCCAAAGGCAGCGGGGCGACCGTGGGAGGAGAGGTTGCGGCGCGTGCGCGGGCCCCACACTGCCCTGCTGGTAGCGGGACAGCGCGGGGCCCACATACCCGTGGGGCCTGGGACGATCGCCCCGTTCAACCCCCCTCCCCCAGGGACGGCTCTGGATGTGCGATCCAGCTAGTAGGGAGTTTTTACTCTTTTTGCCTTGTCTTCTTTTGTTGTATACTCAAAGACATTAAATGAAAATTGAATTGCTGACAGAGGGGACCATTGTGATCAACTACTCTGACATCCTGCATAACATGGGACGTAGGACTTTGTTGATGTAATTCCTGCTTCAAATCTAATAGCTGTGGCTGAATGAGAGCCTATTTTTCCAAATAATATTCAATCTTGATTTAAAATTTTCCAAGAGAAAATCCATCACAACCATTGGTAAGATGTTCCAATGGTTAATTGCCCTCACTGTTTAAAAAAGTATGCCTCGTTTCTAGTCTGAATTGGTCTAGATTTAACTTCCACAGACTGGATCTTGTAATACTTTTGTTTGCTGGATTAAAGAAACCTCTGTTATCAAATCTGTGATACCTGGGTTTGCTTGTGCTCAGCTTACCAAGTGCTCTGTATCAGTGACCTTTCCTTTTAATTATTTATCACTTTCTAATCTTTGTGTCATCAGAAAACATTCTCATTATTGATTTTATGTTTTTTCCATGTTATTGAAAAAAATATATTAAATAATATAGGGTGAAGAATCAATTTTTCCAGGACACTATTAGAAACACAGCTTCTTGATGTTATGATTATCTGTTTATAGTCACATTTTGAGACGTGCCAGTGGGCCAGTTTCTAATCTATTTTATATGTGCCATATTGATTTTGTAATATTCTAGTTTCTTAATCAAAACATCATGTGTTATCAAGAAAAAATGTCTTACCAAGTCTAAGAATATTACATTAACACTACCACTTTATCAACCAAATAGATCTTATATCAAGTTAGTGTGACAAATTCTATATTCTATAAAATCATTTTAAATTATATTAATTATATTGTTCTCCTTTAATTGATTATTACTTTACTTCCATATCAGCCACTTCATTGTTTTGTCTAGGATTGATGCCACACACTGACTGGCCTATAAATTTTTGTTATCCCATTTACCTTTTAAAATACTGGCACAACATTAGCTATATTCAAAGTTTCTGGAACTTCACAAGTGTTCCAATATTCATTTGAAATCATTGTTAATGGTGCAGAGAGCTCCTTATCAGCTCTTTTAGAACTCTTGGATGGAAGCTCTTTTAGAACTTTTGACTGGTTTAAAAAATGTTTAAGTTACATATGTGCTGTTTAGTATCCTCAGTAGATGGAATAGAAAGTATTTTTCAATCATCATATGATATAACTATATCTGGGTTTTTCCCAAATACGTAACAGAAATATTTATTGACTAGTTCTGTCTTGTGACGATTCTGCCATATCCATCTAGTAATGGACCAATACCACCGTTACGAAATTTTGTTCCAAATACACATGAAAATCTCCTTCTTGGTCTTAATTCAGTTAGTCATAGATTTCTCCTTCTGTTGTTTGTTGTTTATTTTTTATCTGTGTAAATTCTCTCAATTGTGGCTTTTTGGTCATCTAAACCAGTGGTTTTCAAACCACAGGTTAGGACCCATTACTGGGTCGCAGACCCTCGGATACTGGGTCATGGCGCCCCTTGCTGCCTCTGCCAAAAGACTGGAATGCATTACTCAAAGATGTAATTGTTAGGTCCCGGGCATAAATGATTTTTTTTCAAATGGCTCCTGAGGACAAAAGTTTGAAAACCACTGATCTAAACTATTCCCAAGTGTTATTCACGCTTTTCTATTTTAATTCTTTCTACCAGCTGATTTAACTCATAATTGCTTTTAGCTTTGTAAAAAAAAAAGGTCTTTTTAAAACAACAAGCATGCACATAAAAGTTTGGACATGTTTCCATTTGCACACAGTTGTAATGCAGAAGTATATGTATGTTAAAAGTGGATCTGGTCAAAAGAGATGTTTTTTTTTTTTTTTTTCCTGTTGGAACTAAAAATATCCTGCTTGAGAATAATTTTACCTCATCTTAAGATAGAAAAAGCCATATTGAAACATGAAATTCATGAGAAATTCTTCTTAAATAATCTTATAGAGCAACACATATAAAAATAACATGGAAAACAGAGCAATCTGCAATATCATTGAAAAGCTTTCTGGATAAATATTATACTTGTAACTGATTTTTTTTTAATGTTCAAAATCTCTTCTCTTTGAGTGCAATGTAGCAGTTTTACTAAAAATACATAGTTCTCTAATTCAATTTGTATGGAGAATGCTGTTATTGGATGACTGAACTTTGTGTCAAACTTTCATTTCCCCCTTCTATAGAAAAAGGATAATGGGAGATTATGAGAGGCCTGATTTCAGCAATCCATTTTTAGAGTGAACTCTCTTTTCAGTCTTCTCACTGATGAAAGCATGACCAGGATTTGACCCTAATTAATTTCCATGCAGTCGAGTGTGTTTGTGTGATTCCTTCAGAGGCCTTCATAAAAATTATATAATATTTGATAGAAATTCTAAACTGAAGGCATTTTACCCTGAATTAATAGATATTTTATAAATGATTTTTTACTAAAACATATTAAAATAAAATAAAAGACTTCATTTTTAACTATAGGACTTTAAGTGATAGAACTAAAATGAAATATGAAATGGTTTTTTGCAGATTTAATTGCCTAATGGCCTTATTCAACTACCAATGCAGTTTCTCTTATGGGAGGGATTAGGGATTAGATTTTACAAGCATTCTTTTTAATCTGTTTCTAAAAACAGCACAATGCAGTGACATTCTGGGTTATCATTTCATCTGGACAGCATGAATATATAATACAAACAAAGGGTAAAATAAGTTCTTTAGGAAATATGTTTATTTCTGGACAAGACATCTCCAGTCAATTCCCATTTTGCAACCTCACTTTGAAGGGATTTGTTGTCAGAAACGCTGGCTCACGAATCTTGCTGTTGAACTGAATCCCAGAAATGTAACATTTTCACACTCTCATTTATATTTGACCCATACACAATATGGATAACACTACCACACCTCTTCTTCACTTCACTACTTGACACAACATGAAATCTGTGAGAATTTAGAAGGTTAAAGAAAAGGTCAGCTAGGAAATAGAGGTCCAATGTGAAAGAAATAAGACACAAGTTTCATCCTTATCCTAAAATGAGATATAACTGTCTAGAAGTTGAAAGATATTTGGTGGTGGATCTTTTTGGAAAATCAGGATCTCATTCTCCAGTGTATACCACCAAATCTGACTGACATCAATTGACATATTTCTGATTTATAACAGCATGAAAGGAGAATCTAGCATTCTTTCCCTTTGTAGCCTGCCTCTTCTGGCTGCTCTATTACAGTAGCAAGTTAAAGGACCCAGCTGAGATACAGGCCTTTTTGTGATAGCTACTGACCAGAGACAGAGTTAAAGTATTGACTCTATTACCCTGAAGACTTTGAATCTAAATAGCCTAGGCCCTGGGCTGGCAACCTTTGCCGACCCCTGTGCCGGCCCCTCCTCCTTGACCCTCAGCTGGTGCAAACAGCCCATTCATGGAAAGAAGCCACCTGGAGGGGCTCCTCTCGGCAGGGTGCATGGGGACCCCTATCCCCAGTTACCTGGAGTCGCTCCTTTTGGTGGTGGCACACTACAGAGAGGAGCCGCTCTGGGGGCTTCTTTACATGGTATGCCTGGGGCATGGACATGGCAGGGACCTCCGCACTGCAGCCACCCCCGAAAGAAGCCATTTGGAGTGTCTTTTGGTGGCGGGAGTGGCAATTTCTGTGGCACCCAGAGGATGCCGAGTGCCGCTCCAAATGGGCTCGTGTGCCTCTGTTGGCACACGTGCCGGGGGTTGCCTATCCCTGGCCTAGGCCATGAAAGAGTCAGGGAAGGGAAACTGTATTTTCCATTTCTATAGTTGGGGTCATAGGGAAACAAAATGTACCACAGATGTGAATACATTCTTGTCTCTAGAGTACAAGACTGGTGCCTCAAGCACAGGGCCACCTTTCCTTCAGCTTTATGTCTCTGCATGGAACCAAAAGACAACATATGGAAATACATGAGCCCAGAAGTTTAAATGTAATGAAGGCTTATCCTTTGAGAAGGTTAAATGGAAGGCTTATCCTTTGAGAATTTGAGCCCGGTTTGCTAAATCAAGAAGTTTGGATTGCCAACCAAACTTCTGGGATATGTCCCTAAACTGAATCCAAATTACAAACCTTTTGAGATTTGTCTATCACTGTATTTTTAACGCCACTGATGTAATGTGTTATCTTGATCTTTTAGTTCTCCCTATCTAGTGCTGATAGTAATAGATAACATTCAGAAAGAAAAGGTATTAAATCTGTGGAGCACCAAATAGGTTGTTTTCTGCACATAAAGATGTGTAATATAGCATGTCACTTAAAACAGAATTTTAAAAGTTATTGTATGGGGCCCTTGGTTTTCTTCTATATCCTAGTAGCAGGAGTCTGCTTTATTTTACCAGAACCATTTCTCTTGGACAATGAAAAGTATTGATTCATTCTCCTGTTCACTGTTTGTGTCTCTGTCTCATTGCATGCAGAAGTGAAGCAAGATCAGAATGAGAAGAGAAAATCAACCTTTTTAGTGTCACTTTTCCAGCACATAAGAATAAATTGTTCCAAACTTTCTCTCCATTTCCATTATGCTGACTGTGCTACTTCTGCAGTGGTTGGTAGGGAACACAGACCTTCTTTCTACATTGGGTTCCAATCCAGGGACCCTCGAGCCAGCAGTTCTGGTCCATTCTCTTAGTCTTCACTGCTCCTTCCCTGTATTGTTTCCTACACTCCTATTACAGGCTCCTACTCACCCACTTGTATCAGGGAATGTAACTGCAGGCTTCCTCCCTGCAGCTCACTTCCACTCTCAGTTCCAAGGCTTTATGGAAAGCTCTCCAGGTGAGCTTCCTCTCAGTCTCTTTGGCTATGTCTACACTTACCAAAGCTAGTTCGAATTAGTTAATTCAAACTAATTCATTCGAACTAATTTTAGTTAGTTCGAATTAAGTTAATTAAGTTAATTCGAACTAGCAAATTTTAGTTTGAACTAAGCAAGTGCCATGTATGGCACTTGCTTAGTTCCAATTAGTCAATTGCATTGAGTTCAATGTGCCGGTTAGTTCGAACTAAGCATTTAGTTCAAACTAACATGGCCACATTGGGTTAATTCAAACTAACTAGTTTGAATTAACCCTTAGTCCGAAAAGTATAAGCAAATTTATTAGTTCTAATTAAGGAACTGTATATGGCATCTTGAGGTTGGCGATATTGTATACATGTCCTGTACAGTTTTCAACCCATGAAATCATGACTAGAAAGGCCCAGGCACACTAAAAATCAGAAATCATCAGAGCATGTCTTCCTCTTCTGAAGGCCATTTGAGCAAGATTTATCATTAGCAGACAAAGGATTCAGGAAACCAGCCATAGCTATATTTTAATCTTACAACAGTAATGCTATCTGAAGTGATTTTGTTTTTTTTCCTTTTTATTCTCTTCAGCTGTAATGTAATAAAACCCACACCCATGTAAGGTTTTTTTTGTTTGTTTGTTTTCCCCCAGTTTATAGTTATGATATGTTTGAATAATAACTTCATTGGCAAACATGGGTCTATGTTCATGTTAGGTGTCAGTGTCCTTCAATACACTATTCAGTACAGGTTGTGCCGAGATGATAGGTGCCATATAAGTACCTCAGATGTATGACATAGATTCAGTCTTATTTGGACTGTTTTTAAGAAGGAGAAATATCAAAAGAGAATTATGTTCTTAATGGATAAAAGGCATTCTTCTGTATGTGACTAACGACAGACTCAGACTTTGCTGTATTCCTCGTCTTGTTAATTGCAATCTTGATGATGCATTCAGAATATCTATTTTCAGACCAAATGTATTTTGTAATTATTTTTTTTCACAGAATAATAAAGTACAACTTCAGATTTTTTTTTAATAAATGGGCCAAATGTTTTATTGTGTTAAAACAGAGTGGGCTTTTTACCCAGCACTTTCTCCTTTGATCAGCAGAAGATAGGAAATGTTTCCTCACCTTAGAAATGAAATGAAATGAAATGAATGTTCTCTTTTGCCCTCTGTAATTACTTCAGGTATGAGGTTAACAGGGCATTGCCAAATCTTGATTGGCTACCACAGTTTTAGATGACTTATTTTTGTTTTAGAGCCTGCCTGACGAGTGGACCAATTTAGAAGCCCTTTAAATCATACACAGACTTTTCAATTAGCTTGGAAGAATAAAAAACATAATCTGCTCAGGAATGTTATAGGCTGCATGAGGAATTGTCATTTTATTCCGTCACTCCTTAGGTTTGAAAATAAGTTGGTCTCTTGCAGTCAGACAGGCTTACCATTTGCAGAGGCAGCAGAATGCTGATATCACATTGATTGTTGTGTGAAAGAATGCCATGGATATTATTTACATAAATAGTCCCCTTTAGTTGTGCATATGGAGAGGAACCTTGGTGTATATCTATCTTCACATATGGGGAGAAGAAAGAAGAGGCTAAATATCTCCATGGTAACCTCTCACTCCCTTTCTGAACCCATGAGACATAAGGCTAAAAGTCTATTCAGGGAGAGGGAGGCATAAACAGGGTGGGGATGCTGCATTTCGACTCTTTGCAGCCCTTGAAGAAATTCTTGCAAAGCAAACATATCCTAGACCTTTATAACTTTTTCTACAGATCCCCTGGTCTTTCCTTGCTTTATCCTCTTCCCTGTGCAGTCCTGTTTAGTTCTGCAGGGCCTCTGTAGCCAAGAAGAGTTCTTGGTTGTTCAGCTCTAGTGGAGCCACTCCAACAGGAAGCCAGGAACCATCCCGACAAAGGTCAGATCCATGGAGAGGTGCAGGGCCTTAGTGTGGTTTGCCCTGGCCTCCTTTGGATTTCTCAAAAACTGCCAGGTTTGTGGGCAGTCCCCAGGACTTTTTTCTTCAATGAGTCAATATACTTCCCCCAATATGAAGAGATCTAAAAGAAAGGATTTACCATGGGGCAAGATGATTTTTGCATTCTTTGTTAGACATTTCAAGTGTTCTCTATGTGTTGCTAATGTCATTATTGTATGATTAGTATCTTTTCCCAATACGTTGTATGGGTGAGTATGCTGACATCATTATTCCTTTCCTGGAGCATTTATTTTGCAATTTGTGGCATTACTACAAAGATTTAATTTCTACTATTCTCATTTTGGTAATATTTGCTTAACAATAGTATCATTGGTTGTAAAAGAGACAGGGACATAGAAAACTTTGTTTTCACATTCCTAGAACTTCTCTTCTTATGTGTCCCTCTTTCCAAAATATCTGGGGAATGAAAATTTTCTATGTTTAAATTCACACGAAACATTATTTTTCTTTAAAGTTTGTAGAAAAAACAGCTGTTTGAAATCTTTGAGGCTGAAAAATTGCAACACGTTTGTTTTTGTTTTTGTTCTTTTTGCACACACACAACTTACATTACCTATATTAGAATCTTGTTGGGAGCTTAATTTGTACATTATGAGACTTCCTTAATTTTAATTCTGTACCATAAATGTCACATTATTATTATCCGTATTGCATCAGGTCCAAAATTAGAGTTTATTGTGCAAGGTGCTGTACAAATGCATTGGGAAGTGCAATGAAGAGTTTGCAATCTACTTTGAGTAAGTAATAAATGAGTGTACCAAACTAGAAGGAAAGGGAAAATGGATGAGGTAGTAATTAAAGACAGCTATGTGGGTTGGCTACCATTCTACTTGAGGGTTCAGAATTCTTTGTAAGTTCAATTTTTGCTTTGATTTTAAAACAATAATGGCCAGACTCAAACCACAGAAATCAATTAAAAGTTTCTGATAGATTTCCAGTGGCATTAGATTTGGTCCTAAGTGAATATCAGCTATGTCAGACTCTCCCACTACATAGGAAATACTAGTTTGCTAAGAAAAAAGAAAGTTGGGAATTTGAAGGAGGAGATGATAACGGCTTTATGGATCATTTTTGGTTGGAATACATTTGAGGGAGAACTGGACAAGTGGGTATTCAAGGCTATTACTATTGGTGGAGTAACATCATGGCAAATTCCAAAGGAATGTAGCCTCCTAGCAGGTCAAGCACTACTTGGAATGATCTATAGCTGGAATTTTAATGTGGTCTGGCTGGATATTCAGTCTATGTCAATCCTTGATGATCCCTCCTATTATTCTGTACCACCCCCTTCAGAACCACATTTGGTACGGTACCTATTCTCTGCCTTAAGACAGAAGTTTTGGTTACCAGCTTGGAGCAAAGTGGCCTGTGCTGTAAGCTTGTCATCAGTGCTAAACAGTTAAATAAATAATAATAATTAATAAAAATCCCTCCATATTTGTCTGCACCTTTAAAGAAAAATAAAACCTCAAATGCAAGTGCTTAGTTGAAGTCCTGATCGACTTAGGGCTCTCCAGGCCTCCCCCACTGCCCTCTCTGCCAGGGGGGTGGCATAGGGAGAGCCTGGCATGCCCCCCCAAAGGGCAGGGCAGAGCCCTGCTCACCCTGCCCCTATGCCCTGCCAAGTTCCTGTCCCCCTTTGCCCCATTGTACCTAGGTACAATGGGGCAAAGACTGAGTCCCCTGGCACTTGGCAATGGGTGCCCCCCCTGCCACCATGGACCTGTCCAAGGTCCCCCTAGCCCCTAGAAGTCGACTTAGGCATCCAGTGTGGATGCTCTATGTCAACTTTGTAGGGTCCCCCCTAAGTCGACTTAAAATTTAGGTGTGGACATGCTAAGTTGACTTAACAAAGTCGACTTTGTTAAGTCGACTTAGCTAAGTCGACCTACATTTACAAGTGTAGACATAGCCAGGATGACTGGCTTTTCCTTGGGGTGTCAGTGCTGACCAAAGTCATCTCATTGCTGGGGCCTCAGCCCTTCTAAAGTCATCTACAGGCAATGAGAGTATCATGGAGACCTGATAGGAGGGCAGTACTGTGATCAAATGTGAGATGATGTAGCCTGGATTAGAGTTATAGATGTTGAAATTAAAACAAATGATTAGATTTTTGAATGCTATGGAGGAAGCTGCTGCCATAGTTGGACACAGCCTGAATAGTAAGGCAAAGGATAGGAAGGACTTAAAGAGCATGCCCATTCGAGGGCTAGTGACAGGAAGGGAAATGATATTATCAAGCAGACAGAGGGAGAGGGCTTTGGAAGAAAGATCAGGCACTCAGGTATGGCTATGACTATTAAATTTAAGATGATTGATAGAGCTGGGAGGACCTTTTTGGTAACAGGCTGACATGCAGGACTGAATGGAACATGTTTGTAGTGAAAGTTAACCTCTTCTAGCTCTCAGGCAGGGTGGGGCAAGTAAACAATTTTTAGCCCTAGGCAGGGTGAGTCAGGTGTCTATAGGCCCAAGTAGGTGGTGGTGTGGCAAGGGGAGATGCAGGTCCTCCTGATTCCACTGCATCCCAGCCCTGGTCTCTATCTGCGGGAGAGCAGCCTGCCACTGGGTTAGCAGGGCTCCATTGTAACACGCTGACATGGCTGCAGGCCACAAAACCACTGGACTATCAGCCAGCTCCCCTGGACTACCTCCTTCCCCCTTTCCCTGGAGTACTTGGTTCTCTGAGTCACACTCATTCCTTTTACATTGTCGGCTGGTGGCAGATCTAGCAGCTTTTCAAGGTCATCAGTGGATGACAACTCCTCTAGGTTGTACCTGGGCGGGGGCTCTTCTCAGTTGTAGGCAGCTGGCAGCTCCTCAGGCAGCTGGTAATACCTCTGGATCTCAGTGGCTGGCAACTCTGACAGTTCCTCAGGACATAGGCAGCTCCTCTGGGTCACTGGCAGATGGCAGTTCTGGCAATTCCTCAGGGCTCACGGCTGCATGCAGCTCCTCAACAGTCAGGCCAGGGCTCCAGAATCAGTAGAGAGACATTGTTCTCCCACGGCACCTCAACACAAACGGAACTCCCGGGCTCTCATTTTATACTTCCTGCTCTGCCCTCCGCTTCCGGAGAGACCGACAGTATGGCTATGGCTCCACCCACCCAAGGGTCAGTGGTCCCTCCCTGTCCATAGCCAATGGAGGCCACACCCCCTCGCTATACTAGTCTTGCCCATAATTCACCAGACCAGCCTCCTTGTTATAAAAGTTTGAAGTAACTATGTCATCCTATAAATTGTTCCTGTAATCAAAATGAGAAAACATTGTACATTTCAAATCTAAAAATATATCTAAAACATGCTGAGTAACTTTGCCAAAGTCCAAATATTACAATCAATAGTTGATTCTCTAATTGTCCTGTCCTGTGTTTTCGGACTGCAGAATTCTGAGGTCATTCCCTTTCCACTCCAGCTACATTCTGTATTCTAGCTGTGGTAGTGATTTTTCTTTAAAAAAAAAATAAAAATGTGTCCTTATGATGACTTTAGTTTCTCCCTCATGTCCTCAAATGCATAGTAATCTTTTTTTTCAAAAGCTTACTGACATTAAGCAGCTAAATTATTAACTCTTTTTATAATGTCCTTCCCACTGAGAAACTAAAGTTTCACCTCAATACTATCCTAATAGAGTAATTCTGAATATGCTTTATAAAGAGTATAGTACCTATCATTACAAATCCTCCAAGTTTGAAATATGGGTTTATACTGATGTGATTCCACTGATTATAATGGTGTGATTACACCTGTAATTGAAAGCAGGCTTTGGCATTTCCATGATGTTTGTTACCTGATAATCATCTTGTTAAACTTAGTATTCTTTGAAATGGAGAGAGAAGTATTACTTAATAATGATTCCAGGCTTTTTGGTCTGTCAATGACCTACCTATCTCTGTAAAACTATACAATGCAATATGTTACAACTCATCAGCCTCAATAAAGTTTCATCCTCAGATAACTGTGCTTGAACTAATCAATCAAATAACACTTCGTTAAGCTTAGCAGCTGTTTTAAAAAAATCTGGCTTTGGGCCAGATATTCAACTGATGTCAATCAGCATGCTGTTTATTTTAATGGAGCTATTTCAATTCACACCAGCTAATGGTGTGGCCCCTAGTTATTTATTTGGGATCATGAACGTGTTAAAAAGAATCCATATGCGTAACATATGGCCATTTCACTTAATTTAAAAACACATTCAAACATGCAAGCATAACTAAATGATCAACACAAATTAGTGTAGGTATAGAAATCTTGAGGGAAGATTTTTTTTTAAAAGGGTTTAGTCTGGAAAAGAGAGCACTTGGGGGGATGATAACAGTTTTCAAGCACCTGAAAGGTTGTTACAAGGAGGAGGGGAGAAAAATTGTTCTTGATAACTTCTGAGGAAATGGTCTTAAATTGCAGGAAGATCAGTTTAGATTGGACATTAGAAAAAAAGCTTCCTAACTTTCAGGGAAGTTAAGCAATGGAATAAATCTCACTGGAGATTTTAAAAAGGAAATAGGAACAGACACCTGTTCGGGATGGTCTAGAATTTAGATCATGTTTGGTCCTGCCTTGAGTACAGGGTACTGAACTAGAAGACAACCTTTCAAGTCCTGTGATTCCTAGAAGGCCATCCAGTCTTACGATTCCATGATTCTGTGCAGCAGTATAATACAAAGTGCAACAGTATAATACAATAGCAAAACCCACCAGTAGCAGCGTAGGCAATTTGAAGGCTCAGATCAGAACTAAGAATTATGAGGGTTGGGGAGTAAATGATCTTTTGGAGAAAATGAATGACAAATTATAATCTGCCATTATAGATCAGATTTATTGAATCCATCTAATGTGAGAAAATTCTCTTATGTATGAAGAGTTATGTTGAAACAGTATATTCACAAATGTCACAAGTCTTGGTAAATGTATGTAACCTCCCACCCCAACACACATATTTACTAAAAATATGGGGCAAAATAAAATATTTTTAGAGAACTAATTAAAAGGTTTTAACTAAAAACATTTTCACAATGTGGACTGGTGGGAATTGTCACTAGAATCCAGGAGAGGGAATTGAAATTATTTAGTAAAGATTTAAGCTCAAGGAATTCGACCTGTGATGGTGTTTATAAGTAGAGTTAGTCAAACTAGGCATGGGGGTATGGACAGTCTTTTACTGTGTCTGCATAGAACCTAGCACAATGCAGGGAGGGCATTGGTGTAGTCCTGGGGTAGCCCTAAGTCGTCTTAGGGCTACCCCACATCTACACTGGCTTAAGTAGACTCTAGGGAGTCGACTCAAGCCTTAGGTCGAATTCAAAGGAGGTGTTATAAAGTCGATTTAATTTTAATTAAGTCGACTTTATTTTCCTTTAAGTCGACTTAAGCAAGCTGGTGGTTTCTGAGCACCTTCAGTTCAGTGAGAAAACAGGGCTTTTAAAACCTGAAAAAATCAGGTGTGATTGATATTTCTGGGAAAACATGGTATTTTCAAGTATGGAGAAGTTCTCAGAATACAGGAAAAATGAATATTTCTAGATTAAATGCTGGGATTTGGTGGTGTACGGTAAATAAAGAATGAACCTATGTATTGAAAGGTATGAACAAAAAGAAATATTGAACAGCTGTTTCATTCACTGAGCACCATCCATTTTGTACCATGAATGAGGCAGGGGTCCTAGTAAGGAAAAGACAGCATTTGATCATATAAATAAAGACTTTATGACAACATGCCTGAGAAAGGGGTAGAATTAATGGTTAAGAATTAATTCTGCTACTTTTTATATTTTTCTGTACTTATTCTGTGACCTTAATATCCATAAATACATAGTATACACATACAAAAATAAAGAGACAAATACATAGTATACACATACAAAAATAAAGAGACATTATATATATATTTATGTTATATGTTTAACATCTTAAATAGTCATCAAAATTTTGCCATAAGTGCCCTGTTTTGTGTTCTCCCCAATTGCCAACATAAATTTTTATCGAGCAACATACTTAAATTAAAAACAGAGTCCTGTGGCACTTTTAGGCTAAGTCTACACTTGCAAGTTAGTTCAAATTTAGGAAGCTTAATTCAAACTAACTTAAGCCTTACCACACTAGGCTTTCATTAGTTCAAATTAAGGGCTTCCTTAATTCGAACTAAAAATTTGATTATACCTTTCAAACTAACCCTTAATTTGAACTA
>ML685867.1:3084801-3218471 GCA_007922175.1 Pelusios castaneus
CATGCCAGGATCCCTGTTCCAGCCCCCCTGTCAGGGAGGGCAGTGGGGAAGTCCTGGAGAGCCCTAAGTCAACTTAGAGTCGATTTAGGGCTACTCCAGGTATACACTGGCTTAAGTCGACTTTAGAAAGTCGACTTAAGCCAAAAGGCGACTTTAAACAAGGTTTTAAGAAGTCGACTTAATTTTCCTTAAGTCGACTTAAGCAGCTTGCTTAAGTAGACTTAAGGAAAGTGTAGTGTAAACGCAGAGTAAATTAAGTCGACTTAAGCAAGGTTAAGTCGACTCAATTTACAAGTGTAGATGCACGCTAACAATCCAGGAACTGACAGGCAGCTGCCGCAGAAGAAAACACAGAGGTTGCACCAGGATCCTTAGGACTCTTTATAATGGTGTTTAAAATAAAAACAGTGTGTGCATATTTACTAAGCCCCTGCTTTTAAGTTGTTACATTACAGAACACAAACAGGCAGGAACACAAAACAGAAGCACAGTGTAATGAGGAGGAGCCGAGTGGAGTGGAGTGGAGCTGCTGCAAGGTGGGGGCGAGGCGGTTGCGGATACCCACAAAACATGGAGATGCAGATTGCAGATCGGATATGTGCTTACATGTCTCGGTTATGGATCGGTTGCGGATCCACATTTTTGTATGCATGCAGGGTTCTATAGATAAGGTATTGAGTTTAGAAGTAATTTGTGTTTCCATCCCAAGATTTTTTAATTAAATATTTGTTTGCAACATCAGTCCCCCCAACCCTGAATTATTGTTCAAATGCTGATGCAACACAAAATGGGAACAATTGTACATCCCTACTTCACAGCAATGTTGTGAAAATAAACTCATGAATTATTATTTTGGTGGTGGACTTAGAAGGAGTTAGACAGAAAGATAAAATGGATTGCCAGCCAAAACGCAACTGACCATTTTAGTCACATAATCCAATCTGAGGTAAATGCTCAATGTAAACAAACTGCACAAAGGCTGAAAAATAAATCTGACAGTTCAAGTGATAAAAATAAAGACTTTTTTTTTTAAAAAAAAATGTGTTTCACGTAGATATTGTCCCTTTAAACCCGTTAGTACTTCAGGGAGCATACTGAAAATCTGTGTGTCATGGCAGGTGGATATATGATGCATGCTGAGAAAATGTGGGATCCAAGCTTGTATAATCCTTATATGTAACCTTCGGGTGGGCTAAAATTCATTCAATTGCCCTTCTCCAGTGCCTAACAGAAATAAACCCCAACCCCTCTAGAGAAAGCAGCTGGAGACCCAGGATGCAGTCTGTTAGGGACTCAGAGCAAAGATTGCTCAGAGTTACCCTCCCACATTAAGTTACTACTTAAAATAAACATAACAATGAACTTTATTAACTACAAACTTAATAAATCTTATCCTAAAAAAACAAAATGAAGTTAAACAGAACAGTCCCCACAGAAACACTGAGAAAAATACCCAAGGGTGCATCTAAACTTACAAATTCAGTCGACTTAAGCTTGCTTAAGTCGACTTAATTTAATATGTGTCTACACTACAATTGCCTTAAATTGACTTAAGCTGCTGCTTAAGTCAACTTAAGGAAATTTAAAGTTGACCTTATAAAACCTCATTTAAAGTCGACATTACTGGCTAAGTTGACTTTATAAAGTCGATTTAGCCATTATTGATGCAGATTAGCCCTAAATCGACTTAAAGTCGACTTAAAGGGCTCCAGGGCTCCCCCACGGCCCTCCCTGTCAGAGTGGCTGGCAGAGCCAGAGCCTGGCATGCCCACTCACAGGGCAGGACACAGCCCTGCCCACCCTGCTACTATGTCCTGCCACTGTCCCTGTCCTGCTCAGCCCTCATTGTACCCAGGTACAATGGGGCAAATGCTGAGCCCCCTGGCACTTGGCAAGGATTGCCTCCCCCATCACTGAGGACCAGTCCCAGGTCCACCTAGCCCCTAGAAGTCGACTTAGGCATCCAGTGTGGACGCTCTAAGTCGATTTGGCAAGGTCCCCTTTAAGTCGACTTAATTTTTGAGTGTAGACATGCTAAGTCGACTTATTTGGCCAAGTGTAGACATAGCCTAAGAGTACCAAAGTCTAGGTAGAGTTCACCCAACTCTCAGCTACAGTCTTTATTCAAGTCCAAAGGCTTGAGTGGAGAGTAGCTATCCTCTTCTTCTCTGGTTGCAGGAATCTTCAATAGAATTCCATGCAGGCTTTTCTTTCTCCTCTGGAACCAGCACCATCTGGTCAGTTTACTGGTTAACCAGCCCTCAGTCCCATATGCATATGCACAAACTCTGCTGCAGAAGACTCCATAGGAGGGAGAAAACATCTTGCTATTCAGTCCTGGCTCAGCTTCTCTCATCAACACTGAGCACATGGGCTTTTCTCACTGCAACAACTCCTGCCTGATGTCTGCACAGTCTGCTGCTCTCATGGACTATGTCTACACTTACAAAAGCTAGTTTGAAGTAGTTAATTTGAACTAATTTTAGTTCACCCCACTAGAATGCTAGTTTGAACTAGCCATGGCCATGCAGGGCACTTGCTTAGTTCAAATTAATCAGTTGCAGGAAGGTCAATCTGCCGATTAGTTTGAACTAAGCAGTTAGTTTGAACTAATATGGCCACATTAGGCTTAGTTCGAATTAATGGATTGATTTAACCATTAATTTGAACTAAGCAATTTAATTTATTAGTTCGAATTAAGGAAGCCCTTAATTCGAACTAATGGAAGCCTAGTGTGGCCAAGGCTTAAGATAATTTGAATTAAGCTTCCTTAATTCAGACTAACTTGCAAGTGTAGACATAGCCATGTGGTCTAACTCTGATCTCACCACACCACACCAGCAGGGAACCCCATGGAGCATGCTCAAAATGCTACCATTCCTTGTTTCCAGAAATTTCTGGCAACAGTAACCCACCCTCAATGGTCTCTTAAAGAGACAGCCTATTTTAGGCATATGGGTTTTATATATATATATATATAGGTTTATTACATCAGTGGGATTACTTGCATAAATAAAGGATTACAGGAAATATTCTGGTACAGTCTTGCATTTTTTTGCTCTGAAACGATGTTAAATTATCATAAAAATACAAACCCAGACCATCTGCAGTTGACAAGCAAGCCTGTGACTGTGAGATATTAGATAGCTTTACCACATTTTAGTAGTACTCCATTTGCAAGAATAGACTGCCTCAGAGAATAGGTTATACCCTGTTCCTCCAGCACAAGATATAAAATGCTATAATATATTGTTGTTTTCTTCTTTATTTTAATATGTGTATATATGTATAGCTTATATCTCTGCAGATAGAACAATGTCACTAGAGAATTAAAGTGCTAATTAATGAATGATTGAAATGAAAATAGGCTTGTCCAAGAAACAAGTAAACAGTCTACACACTCTTTGGCTAATTTTTAAAATACTTTCCTTAGCAATTCTAATAAAATGCTTTCCTAAGGCAGGGAAGTGTTGTTTTGAGTGTAAATTATGAGCAGGTGGTTAAGCAATACATTCTGACTGAATATAGTGGATATACACTGAGGCTAACAGAGCCTTTTATTGATAATCTTCTCCCATCTGCTCTAATGATTTATTCATACTAAGAAAAAGGCAGGTGAAAAGAGAGAATGGAAATAAATGGGAATACATATGTTCTGAATCGGGTTGTGATTGTGCAAAGAGTATAAATGCTATTGTTAATATATGGCGATTACTATTCTTTAAACAGGATCTCTATCCTAGTATTATGGAACATTCTTCATTCAAACTAGGGTTGCTCAAAATACTGATGACAAATGAAAAAAAAACAAACCATGCATTTTCAAGGGGAGTATGCATTTCTACTGTAAGCTATGGAAATTCATGTTTCCTTTGATATTAGTAGAAATACACATTTTGTTGACATTTCACATATAGCAAAATTTGGGGAAGTATAAAATACAGAATGAAACACCCAATATTTTTATTTGAAATACCATAAAATAAATCTTTTGAATTTTGCACAATTCTAATTGTGACCCCCATTTGTCAATAGGAATGTTAAGAACAGATTTTAAGTATTGGCAGACCAACAAGGGCATCATTAATTAAAGATCCTGTGTTTCAAGAGCTATTTGGTGTTTTTTTTTCCCCCACTATGGCTTTGCAAGACTGGTAAGAAGGAGCTATGCAGTGTGGCAGGTAAAATGGTGCTGGACATAGAAACGAAATGGGAAGAAGTATCTAGTGCACTGATAAAACCATTAGATTATAAGATTCTAGACCAGCGACTCTCAACCACTGTGTCATGTCACAAAGGTGTGTTGCGAACAGCAAAAATTGTCAGCTTCGCTTGAAGCCAGCTTGGGGCTCCTGATGCCCACCGCCCTTTGCTGCGCTCAGCGGTCTACTCCTGCCACACAACACAGGCAGCAGCCAAGGCCAGATGACTGAAGGGGCTTAGGGGCTGCAGCCCGTAGCCCTGGGCTAAGGGCGGGGGCACTGCCCACCTGCTTGCCCCACAAAAAGAAAAATAGTCCTACCAAGTCAGAGCGCTGGGGTGCCAGCCTGCATTGGCTGGACTCTGCCCCCACCCTGGTCCCACAGAGCCACAGGCTCCAGAGTGCCTCACCTTGCCCTGCTCCCAGGCTGACCGATCTCCAGAGCACTACAATCTGCAGAATGCTCCTAGCCCAAGCACCACTGCTGCGAGCTAGCCTCACCCTGCTCCCAGGCTGGCTGGTCTCTGGAGACCGGCTAGCACAGGAGCAGTGCGGGCTGATCTGGCGGTGGTGGCACTGCTCGAGCTGGGAGCACTCAGGGAGCTGTGGTGCTCCAGAGATTGGCCAGTCTGGAAGCAGGGCGAGGCAAGCCAGTGGCATGCTTGGGCTAGGAGCACTCCGAAGGCTGTGGCATTCCAGAAACTAGCCAGCCGCAGCATTCGGAGCTCTCCCAGCTGGATTGTAGTGTGTCCATCAGGGGAAACATCACCCCTCAGGTGTGTTGTGATGGAAAAAAGGTTGAGAACCACAGTCCTAGACATTAGAGATGCATCAGCCTATTAGCTAAGTAAAACACTTAATATTAGTACAGCATTGGGAGTATTTAAAACTCTATATAAAATCTAACCAATTTATCTTCTCATTTACAGCACCCATCTAGCATAGATGTTCTCTATTTTTATATGACAAATTGAAATAAATAGAGATCTAGGGTAAAAATGGTGTATTTTTAAACTTTGTTACCTAAAATGGTTTAAAAGAAATGTTTTAAAACTCTAGTGTAGACAAGGCGGGTTGTATTTTGACATATGTTAGCTAGGGGTGATTTAGTGGGAGTGGTCCTGCTTTTTAGCAGGGGGTTGGACTAGATGACCTCGTGAGGTCCCTTCCATCCCTATTATTCTATAATTCTATGATTCTAATGGAAGTGAGCCCTGAGGAAAAGCTGTATATGGCAATAGTATTAGAATTTAGGAGACTGATTCACCACTGAACTAGTACAAAATGGTTGTCACACACTCTCAAACTAGACTGGTTGTCCTTTGTACAAGTGTAAATAATATGTGGTGTAAGTCAGTGGCTACTTTGACCCCTTGTCTAAACTAGGAAAATGAGGTATGCTTAGCAAGCATATTAGCTAATATTTGTTAATTAACTCTCTTAAATCCAAGCTAGCACCTAATGTCAACAAAAACAATAGTATTTAATGATGTGTTAGCTGGTTGTGGAATTTTTAAGGTTGATTTTGAAAGGCTAAAATGTTTTTAAAATCATTGCCTTTGTCTACAGGAGATGGTAGGTGGAAGTTTTAAAAAAATGTTAATACGCGTTAACTATCATATTTGCTAAACTCATCTGGGTCATGGGTCATGAGGAACAGGCAAGTTGGCAAAGAGGAAGCAACAGAGACAACTCATAGAAGAGAGAGACAGAGAAAGTGAGAGAAATCTGAGAAATGGATTAAAATACATATGAGAGCTTCTTAGGAAAATTTGGGGCAGGTGATACAAGAATTAAGAAGAAATCAATTAATTTTGGAGCATTGTTGAGCCAGGAGTAGAAGTGAGTATTTCTGTCTGATGCCAAAGCCTAAAAGTAGAGAAGAGGATGGAACAGGGTCTTAGAAGCATATTGTCAAAAGTCCCAGACTGAGCTTTCTGGTATAGGGACTGCTGCATTTTATTTGATTGTGCAATTCAGTCACTTTCCCCTGGTTGCTCAGAGGGGAGTCTCATCCCTTCCCTGCTTGTTTCCCCCCAGGCTGGGGAGCTCCCATTCTATATCCTCCAGTTCCCACTCCATTTTGCCTCCCCCCTCCTTCTCCTCCACATCACTATATACGCTATTCCCCTTCAACATCTAAATCTGTATCTTGTGCCCTCCCTTTCCCCCCATCCATGTTTCATAGTGTCTCTGCTACTCCTCACAGTTTCAGAGTCCTGTCCAGCCCTGTGAACAGTACATTGGCAGCCAGTTTGCCTGTTGGCATGGCTTCAATCTCACTGAAAACCATGGCAGCCATTTAAGTGAAGGGCAACCTCACTTCCACATAGACAGAATGTATGCCAGTGGCATACATCTTAGGCTATGTCTACACTTGCAAGTTAAGCCTTGGCCACACTAGGCTTTCATTAGTTCGAATTAAGGACTTCCTTAATTCGAACTAATACATTCACTTATACTTTTCGAAGTAAGGGTTAATTCGAACTAGTTAGTTCGAATTAACCCAATGTGGCCATGTTCGTTCGAACTAAGCGCTTAGTTCGAACTAACCGGCACATTGAGCTCAATTCAATTGACTAATTCGAACTAAGCAAGTGCCATGCATGGCACTTGCTTAGTTCAAAATAAAATTAGCTAGTTCAAATTAAGTTAGTTCGAATTGGTTAGTTCGAATTAACTAATGCGAACTAATTTTGGTAAGTGTAGACATAGCCTTTCTGGCTTCTGCCCCAATGACAGTAATAGGAGATGATGGCCGTTTTGAATAAAGAACATGTATAAGCCTTTTGTCATGTGTTCACATTTCCTGATCACTGATTAGGGCTTCTAGGAGTCTAAAGTAGTGAGTGAGATAGGTGAAGCCCTCAAAAGTAGAGTCAGATCTAATTAAGAGATCCAAAGGGGTGAAGAGAAAATCCAATGGATCCTACATTATTGTGTTCATTTAGGAGCTGTATTTTCTAAATTTGAGAACTGGGGCATGACAACCTGTGTTCTTTTAAAGCAGGGCTGCCTAACCTTTTTGTGTAAGGGGCCACATTGGAATTTTTCTTCTCACTCTGGGATCTGAGGGTCTCCAGATTTTGGGGGACAAGCCTACATTTGCTCTCTCTCTGGCCTCACATTCGCTTCATGCAAATCAGGAGGGGTCCCACTGCTGCCCGCCAGCTGCTCTGGGGAGAGGGATTCGATATCTGAGGTGGGTGAGAAGCTGGTTTGGGCACGCTGCTATGGGGATGGAAGGGGCAAGGAGGTGTGATATAGTTGCCCCACCCGGGCTCCCATCCAATCTAAGTGATTTGTGCAGCCAAGGATCTGAGACGGCACTGTGACCCATATGCCCTGGGGAAGAAGCCCAGATATGAGTGAGGGGCTTGTACCAAGGTGGGGGAAAGCCACTCTGGCTTGCTCTGGAGTCACCTCGGCTTCCTTTCCCCAGAATGGCCCCTCAGTTCTTCCTGCAACTCTGGCCCTCCTCCCAAGGTGGACCAAGCCAGTCTGGAATCCCCCCCACCCATACCTTGGCTCTTCAGATCATGAAGGGAGGAGGTAAGGGGCATCACTCAGTCCCCTGGCCCCCACTCATTGTGAAGAGACAGCCCAGTTCAATGCGGTGAACTCCCTCCTGCAGTTACCTGGAGCTTCAGCCTGGCTGGAGTGGCCTCTCCCCCTGCCTTCTCTGGAGGAGCTGCTTCCCTCTCATGCCCACAAGCCAGAAGGGGCAGGGCTGATTTTCTCCTCCAGCTTGCTTGCCAGGCTGGAGGGAAGGAGCTCCTGCTCCTGGGGCTGAAGGGGAGCAGTTGCCTCCCCAACAAGTGAGCCGGGCTTCAGGAGAGGGACTCCTGCTGCCCCCATACAGCTCACTTGGGGCTGGAGGGGAGGAGCCAGGGGTTAAAGTAAGGGGGAAACACACCGGAACACAGTTCCAGGGCCCACAAATTTGAGGGGCTAGAGTTCCGGGGCCCCTAAAAATAGAAGAATCCAGCAGAATGCATGTTCTGCCCTGCCCTGGCTGCTGGCAGGTCCTATGCCCCACCATTGTTAATCACAATACTTATTGTGTTATGCAGTGTTTGCTAGTTTGTGACAATAATTGCTATAGACCTAAACACCATATAAAATTATAAATATTTTTATGGAGTGATAACCGATGCACGTGTTACTGAGAAGTGGTTGCAAATGCCTACCTGGGCTGGGGCCTGCACACGCATGAAGGGGGCCCAGACAATATGGGAAGGGGGCCCAGAGTTAGGAGGGTTCCGGGGCTCATCAAATTATACTTTAACCACTGGGAAGAGCTACTACTGCTTCCCAGTGGGCTGCATTGCAGCCCGTGGCAGGACAGACTCTGGTCTACAGGCCAGGTGTTGAATAACCCTGATTTAAAAGGTAGAAGGAAAGGCATATTGTTATTTGCTACTTCATTAAGCAAAGCACAAAGAGAAGCACAAGCTATGTTAAATGAGGTGTCATAAAGCTGCCTTACTAAGTAAAGAAGTATGAATTGCTCTTCATGAAGGCGTGAGTCTTGTGAGCTCTGAGTTCTAGTAAATATGTTGGTTTTATTAAACATATAAAACAGTAAAATGTCAAGACAGCCTTGAACAGCAGAGCTGAGTTCAGGAAAGATGACACAGTGTCTGTCTGTCTGTCTGTCTCTGTCTGTCTGTCTGTCAGCATCACAGCAAAACAACCTTGCAGAACAATAAGAGTCACGCAGTTCCATGAGTCTTTAAATACAGAAGTTCCACGCAGAACCTACTTCTGCACTCAGGCTTCCTGGCTGCCCCAATTCTTCCCCCTATAATAGGGCTCAACAAAATTGGCTCCCAGCTAGGTGCCAGCAGTTTGATTTTTGGACACCAGAGGGCGCTCCTCCACTGCATTTCCAAAGTGGAGCTAGGAACCTGGTTATAAACCCTGGCGGCTTCCGTGAACTGGTGCCAGGTTTTGTCAAGTCTTGCTGTACAAGGACTGTAAAGGCAGCCTGTGGGGATGCTCCAGTCTCAGTCCCATGGTGGGAGGAGCTTGCTTGGAGGTTGGAAAGGTCCAGTAGTATCTCACTCCACTTACTGCAGTTGGCAGTGTTGCGCTGCAGGACCTGGATGCTACCAGACTCTCTTCTTCCTGCTTCACTCGATGCTTCTCTCTCTATTGTGCTTGCCAGTAGAAGAGAAAAGAGCCATCTCCCAGACAGGTTTTCTGTTTACTTAAAGAAATAATGAAGGGGAGGAGATTTAATTAGTTGGATTTATAACCCTTAATCCTTCATTACCCAGTGTCAATGGAGAGGAATCAGTGGCAATTTATTTTTAAAAAAGCAAGCTCTATCGGATAGAATCAATTAATGAACCTGAAGGACTTTGTCTCTTGAAAAAGACAAAGACATTTTTTGGCTATGTTCTTCTTTCCTTTCCATATCCCTGTTGCCATATTTTTCCCATGTTGCAACATCTCCTCCATAAAAAAACATTTTCTATTACTTTATACTGCAATTTATATTTCTAGTCTCAGTAATGACAACTGCTAAATTACAGCATTGCACATGCTCATGATTATTAAACAAATACGCCCAGTGTGACACATCTGGCAGTTCCCATATCTTCAAAAGATCTTAGGGTATTAAATGTATGTATGATTGTGGGTTGGTATTATCTGTAACCTCTCTGAGTACAGATGTAAGACCTGAGGGTTCAAAGGACTGTACTGAAAATGTGCCAGACAAGTATGGACTTCTGAGATAATAAGTTTTAAGTGGCTTTTCTGGGGAAACCCTGGGAGAGATTAAAGCATTAGCCAACCCTTACTGCGAAACCCCAGTCTTTTGAATTTACACTCTGATGAGAGGGTCATTGTCTGTTGATTATCTGTTACAGAAGGCCAAGATGAAAAGCCTGAATTATATAAAGAAATGGTTAATCTTGACACTCTCTGTTCTGTTTTTGGATCTAAAACACATTCAATTGTAACCATAGAAAATCCATCCAAGGGTTTTGCAGGACTAAAAGTTACCTGAGCCCCATACTGGAGTTGGGGGTGACCTCTGATGAAATTTCTAGGTTCTTGTAGTATGTGAATGTTTTCTCTGTAATGATTTTACCTTGAGAATAAAAGTGCTTGCTTAGAAGGAGCTGTGTGGTAACTTGTAATGGTGAGCAATTCACTGGTCACAGTCCTCAAAAAACCCAAAACCGAAAGGGCAGTCCAACTTGAGGAGACTATCAGTGCAATGTAGCGAGCAGTGATTCACAATCAGGAAGGATTGAGATGCGAATCTCTACCTAAGAGAGGTGATGGCTGGGAGCCAGAAGGCTAAAATGGATGTCTTTCGTGACTCTTAGAGGAGAAATACAGGTGCAGTTGCTCTGAATTGTGACATCCAGTCCCTTAAAGGTCTTTGAAGTATCAGTAGCAAAGGGCTGCAACAGCAGGAAAATATTTAGAGAAACAAGACCAGAGTAAAGGAGTAATGCTTGAGGATATATGTCTTTTTTCTCTCTCAGGGAACAAAGTTAATATTTGTTTTGAACAAGTCACTGTTAGCTGGCATTAGCCAATTCTTTTTTTAATTTGTATAATAGGCACATGATCAGTTTAAAGTAGAATAATCTCTCCTAAGAGAAAACTTTTATTTTCAAGTCTTAAAAGTACTGAGAAACTCAAACTTCCCCAGGTTCCATAAACCTTTTAGTTATTTACAAGTAGTTAAAGGCTTAGTTGAAATTTCCCAGAGATGGGTTGAAATGACAGGGCTTTATTTGCTTAAGCCTATCGTGTCTGGACAGCACTTGACACTTCCAGTTCTGAGAGAATGCTTTATCTGAAAGTTTGTTGAATTCCTTTTACACCTTAGGCCTACAATGCACTTGGCTTATCCTCTAATTCTGTGACCATTCAGAAAGTTTAGGCCATGTTTTAAGCTGCAAAACCTATTATATATCTATGCACAAAACTAACCCTTAGGCCCAAGTGGCTGTCTCTCAGTAAAAGCCACAGGAGGGGCCCAGGGTGGAGAGATTTTCCTTCCATGGCATTTTCTCTAATCTTTTCCATAACAAAAGAGGGGCTTATGGAAGAAGTAGGGCAAATGTGGCCCCTGGGGTATGTCTACACTACAATTAGATACCCACAGTGATTAGATACTGCAATTAGATACCCTGTGCCCGCTGACTCAGATTCATGGGGTTCAGGTGGTGGAATTGTTGAATTGCAGTGTAAAGTTCCAGGATCAAGCTTGAACCGGCTCTTGGATCCTGTGAGGTGGGAGGGTCCCATATACACTACATTTAAGCAGCCCTGCAGTCCAAGCCCCAGTCAGCTAACGTGAGCCAGCTGTAGGCTTTTAATTGCAGTCTAAACATTCCCTAAGAGAGAGTAGTTGTAGCTGTGTCATTCCCAGGGTATTAGAGAGACAAGGTGGGTGAGGTAATATGTTTTATTGAACCAAAGTCTGTTGGTGAGAGAGACAAGCTTCCAAGTCACACACCTGAAGAAGAGCTCTGTGTGGCTCAAAAGCTTGTCTCTCTCACTAACAGATTTTAGTCCAATAAAAGATATTACCTTACCCCTCTTAACTCTCTACTACCCTAAGAAAGTCCCACCCAATTAATGTGGAGGCCCTGTTTCTGCCAGGTAGCTATAAATGTGGCTCCAGTGACAAAAACTTCTCTGCCCACAGCTGCTCCGGGCACCTCAGAATGTGGAGGAGGGAGGGGTTCCCAGCATAGATTGGTCTTTACAGGAAAGAGGAGATCCTTTAAAGCAGCTGTGTGTTTAACAAACAAACAATTACAGTGTGTCTGGGTGGGAAAGAAAACCGCAAACACACACATTCTCTGCGCCGGTTAGCAAATGAGGTGTAAATTGTTTTTTGGAAGAAATATAAGTGCAATTCTTCATTTGGCAGTTTTCATGCTGAGCATCTTGTAATCTTCCAAACATGAATAAAATTTCATGGTCTTTTTCTTTTCCACTGGACATTTTCAACCAGCTTTTCCTATTGTATCTAGGGTAACTGCACTATACTTGTGTTATTTGTGTACCTATACTGAAATCAATGAAAGAGAATGCTGTTTGTTGGACCAGAGCTGCAATATCATTATTCAATCTACTAGCAGTTCCCTATTTGAATCAATAAAGGGCCAAAAGGTCTTGACAAGCTATATTTTTTCTAATATTGATCTTGATGACCAAGCTGGTGCCCTAGAGTCTAACCATTGATTTTAAAAGAGAGAGTTGTCAAGCTGGAGACCAATTTTTTGCTATTAAACACATCAGGTTTTGTAATTAAAGAAAATGTCAGGCTGTCATATTTTACAAGACTGGCAAGAAAGAGCTTTTCACAGAACTGCAAGCAAATTAAAACGTACACAGATATGCCAGAGATAACCAGGGTAAATAACTTTCCACAGAGCATGGACCCCACCAGCCTTTCGTGTCCCCAGGATTTAAAAGAGAATAACTTGATTCATGGATTTAGTTATATGAATTGCTTATTTTAAGATTAAATTATGTTAAATTTATTCTCTAATTGAAGAAAGAAGTAATTTATTCATTGCAAATCTCGTTCTGTCTTAATGCTTCAGAATAACCTATACAGGTTCTCATTTCAGACAACTATTTCATTTATCCTGTTATCAACTTTGATGTTCCAGATAATGGTTGCCATTTCTCCATTCCTTTTAGTAAGATCTAATATGCAGTGGTACTTGTGATTGAGCTCTGGAGCAGCTGCCAGTCCATTCTGGATTTAAGCATGTACAGGAGACAGGGAGGTCAGGCAATAGCAGTGCACCCGAGGTCAAACATGGAGATTAATCCTCAGTTATGTATGGGGATCCCACAGTACTTGTCTCAAAATCCTGATGTATTTTGTATTGATGTGTGTATCAGAAGATGACAAGTAGTAGGTCATATGAAGTCTAATTGATACTGAGGATAAAGGTGCTTTAAGGTGTAAACTAAATTTTAAACATACCTGTAACTTTGGGCATGGCTCACTTGCTGGTTGATTCTTTGTATTTTAAAGTCTTTAAATCATGATTTGAGGACTTTAATAACTCAGTCATAGGTTAGAGGTTCATTACAGGAGTGGGCGGGTGAAGTTTTGTGGCCTGCATTGTGCAGGAGGTCAGACTAGATGATCATGTTGGTCCCTTCTGACCTTAGAGTCTGTGAGTCTGGTGTCATTTTGAAACACGTATCTTGTTTTTCTTGAAGAATCTTTTCAAGCCGTATGTTCAAAATTTCAACTGTAACAGTTCCTGGTAATTTATTTTGGAGCCCCTTATGTTAGGTGCTATAAATACAGAGTAAGAGAGAACTCATGCCCCAAGAAGATAATAAACTAAATGAACAAGACCCAAAGAGGGTGGGGGAGATGAATTACACAAGGGAATTAAGGCACAAAGGAATAAATGGTCAGAGGTTCACAATAGCCCCACTCCCATTTAAGCACTAAAATAAATCACCAAATTAAAAACCAAAAACCAGGCCTGGTGGATGTTGAGCTCTGAACAACTGGGCCTACATGCTGCTGAGCTCTTAAAATCTACCTCCAGTTGTAGGTGATGAACACTTTATAATCTAGCCCCATGTGATTTGCTCAAGGTCATTCTGGGAATCTGTGTCAGAGCCAAGAACTGAAACACTTGTGTCTCTGTGCCTCTGTCATATGCACTAACTACATGTGTCTGCTGATAGCATAAACTGCGAGGTACCTAGTTCACATTAACATAGTCCTGTAGGGGACCCAAACTGGGTATCTTCTAGTCCATGCTAGCAGCATCCATATGGGAGAATGACAGTGTGGCACTTTGTTGCATATTGCAATTCACACCCCCTTAATCCAAACTACAGTGTCAGATAGACAGGCCTACAATATAGCCCCTGCCCCTAAAGGATTAATGATGTACCTTAAACTAAGCAACTGCATTTCAATTTCATAACTGATTTAGGTCATGTCTACACTAGTGAGTTTTCAGTGGCACGGCTGTCCTGATGAGTTGGGTTTTTTTTTTCACTCTCCCCAGAGAAATGTAAATTTTGCTAGCATAAGCGATAGTGTAGACAAGGCTTTAGAATTCTTGGGCATTGCATGAAATGACATTTCTCTTTGTTTCAGCTATTTATTTTGTCTTTAGGTAGGGGGAATTGGTCTTTTAGAGTGTGTTTCTTAGAGAGATGTTCCAATTTCACAAAAGTATATTATAACTTCATCACAGTTCATAAGAATATCCACAAGCTTTCCTTTAGCAGAGATTTTATTTGAATGCACCAATTCCAAGAAGAAGTTCTAGTCTATTTTTACATACACAAGAGGTATTAAAATACCTTAGGAATCAACTTCATTAGCTGACTTCACATGAGTTTGAATAGTGTAAAGGAAATAGTGCACTTACTTTATCTGGCAATCAGTTCTGGTTCAGGGCTTTTCAAAAGGTGGGAAAGGTAAGAGAGCTTTATATACAATATATCATACACACAGAATAGATGTACCAGTTTAAAGGTTTAATTATTATTATGGAGAAGCAGTAGTTGCTATGTAGTTAAGGTTTCATAAACTTCCATTATAAACTCCCTTACAGCAGCCCTTCACTTTGGCTTGGAAAATTCATTTGGCCTAAAAATTGCCAGATTTCCTATCAAAGGCAAAGCCTTTGCAAAAACTGAAGAAAATTAACCAAATCTTATGGGTTACAGGTCATTAAGATTTCACCTGCATTTGAATTGTTGAGCTTATCTTAATGGGTGCATCTACACTTGTAAATTAAGTTGACTTAGGCTTGCTTAAGTTGACTTAATTTACCCTGCATCTACACTACAGTTTCCTTAAGTCGACTTAAGCAAAATAAAGTAGATAAAGAAAATTAAGTCGACTTTATTAAACCTCATTTTAATTCGATTTAAGCCTAAAGTCGACTTTTTAAAGTCGACTTAGGTCAGTGTAGACCTAGAGTAGCCCTAAGTCGACTTAGGGCTACTCCAGGACTCCACCACTGCCCTCCCTGCCAGGTGGGACACAGGGGGTGCCTTGCATGCCCCCTCACAGGGCAAGGAAGAGCTCTGCCCACACTGCCCCTATGCCCTGCCAGGGTCTCTGTCTCCGTTTGCCCCATTGTACCTATGTACAATGGGGCAAAGGCTGAGCCCCTGGCACTGGGCAAGGGGTGCCTCCCCACCCCCGTGGACCTGCCCTAGGTCCCCCTAGCCCCTAGAAGTTGACCTAGGCATCCAGTGTGGACGCTCTAGGTCGACTTTGCAAGTTCCCCCCAAAGTCGACTTAAAATTTAAGTGTAGACTCACTAAGTCGACTTCACTTAGTCGACTTAAAGTTGACTTAGTTAAGTCAACTTAAATTTCCAAGTGTAGACATAGCCAATGTTTCTGTGTCTTCCTCTAGACTCAAAATGATTTGTTACTAACTATTCACATTTTCCACATAGATAAGCCTCTTTGAAAATTTATGTTCCTGCTAAATTTGAAGAAAAAAGATTTTAATTAAAAAAAAAATTAGCAGTTTTTATAGTGCCTCAGCCTTCTATCACTAATATCAATTTCTTAAACAGAATTATTAATAATCTTTGTGGGAGTTTCTTCTTTTGTTCATCTGCCTAAGTTCTTTTCTTCACTGAGAGCAGTGAATGTGGGAGCTTGTTGCCCTCTATTGTTTGGCAGCTGCTTAGAAAAAATTAAAATAAGAATAAGGGGCCTTCTCTAGCCAATAGTTAATAGAGTTCTTCATTTAACTCACATGGTAGAGAGCTATTTTTTGTAGCTATCAGAACTGAGTTCCAGTTGGCATTCTGCAAGTATGTTTGGATTTCTGTATAGAGGTGATAAATTTATGTAGTAACCCCATAGCAACCATGGTTCCATTCTATGTCTGATTTTAATGAATTAGTAATGAAAAAGAATCCTTCATGTAAATATTCTATAAAATGTTAAGGTTAAGTCTCATTGATGGCAAGAACCTACCATGAAAACTGTGATTAAATTGAGCCAAGTAGTTTTTGAGATTAAAAACTTTTAAAATGTCTCCCTTTTTAAACATTTGAAGATTCCGATATTTCTTGTATTCCTTTATAGGAATAGTTCCTTTACATATCACACCTACACTTTAAAAAGTAGGTGGATATAAATACTGCTGAAAGAATCCATTCTAAAGGGTAGGAATAGTGAAAAGTTTAAGGAATTGTCAGTATTTGAAAACTGATACCATTCTGTCATTGAAGCCAGCAGATCAAAAGGGTGGTGTTAGAAAATATTTCAATTGTCATCTTCCAAACTGGCCTCCAAATAAAATAAACTCCAGGAACTCAGAAAATGACTTATCCTGTGTTTCCCTGCAGAAGTTATTCTTTTTTCCCAATGAATGTACACAGGTCTGTTTACCCCTGGGATATGAGAAGAACAGGATGTTTAAGTGACTTGTCAAAGGTTACATGGGAAATATGTGGCGGAGCTATGAGCGAAACCCTGATCTAAAATGATACATACCGAATGTTTTATCCACTAGACCACAGATCTCAAACAAATAGCATAGCCAAATCCCTTTATTTGGGATAACCATAAAATGGGGAAAGTAATGCCTCTCAGTAACTCATGTTTGTAGAATAGTTTGTAACTAACAACTAAAAAGACACTAGGCACAAAACATTATTGATCACACTTTTTTGTTGGTTTAATGGTAGCACAATCCAGTGATAGGGCAGTGATGAACTGTGGCCAAATGGGTTAAGTTTTGAGTGTGGAACTAATATTTTATTATTACGATTTTATATTGCTGTAGCACTTAGGAGCCGTAATCAAGGACCAAGATGCCATTGTGCTTGTTGCTGAGCAAACACAAGGAGTCACTGCCATAGAGAGCTTACAATCCAGTAGATGGATGAATACAAGGAAACAATGAGACAATATTGGTCAGCATGATAGACCGTGATCTCAGTACACCATTGTAAAGTTTTTTGTAGTTATCACAACCGAAAAAGAATTTTAAAAGAGGAATTGTAAGGAGAATGCTGAAGTGGCTTTGCAGATGTTCATAGGATCCTCCTTCCAGGCATAAGGGGCAGCATAGGAGAAAACATGAAGGTATCTGTTTGAAAATTTAATAAGTGGGCAATAGAGGTTGGCATCAAAGGCCAATGAGAGGCAGGATTCGACCTTTGAATAACTGAGTGAGAAATGATAAGTAGGATGGAGAACTCGAGTTCCTGTCTTGTTTCTGAGACTTAATTTGCAGTGATGTATTACTGCCTATCCCAAATATTCTAAGATAATGAGTTAGGCACCAAAACCAAGAGTTTGCATTAGAATTCAGGTAATTTTTTTAACAAGTGTTATTTTCATTTGACTTTTATGATACATTTGGTTTTCGTTTTCAGCCTTGTCTCTGCAACCTAGAGGATTTGAGATTTATTTGGGGGGGGGGAGGGAGATTCTGAAAATAAAGTTCTAGCATTTTAAAATAGTTCAACAAATATCTTGCATTATTGTATGCAGTATTTTGTGGTCATGTGGGTTCCATGATATTAGAGAGACAAGGTGGATGAGGTAATAACTTTTATTAGACCATCTAATGTCAGTGAGAGAGACAAACTTTCGAGCTGCCCAGAGCTCTTCTCCAAGTCTCAAAAACTTGTTTCTCTCACACACAGAAACTGGTCCAATAAAAGGGTTTACCTCACCTACTTTGTCTCTTTAATAAATATTGTAAAACTTGAGATAAGAAGCTGAGAATTGGCAACACTGATTGATAGATAGAAAATCCAGTTGCAAAACAGAATATTATATTTTATCCCTTTCCAGGACAATTATTTTCCCATTCAGGTGTATGGAACTTTTATTATTTTTTTTAAGCTAAAGAAAGTAAATACATCTTAAAACAAATTAACAAAATATAATGTTAAGTCTGCATATTTAAACCTAAAACTAAGAAATGCAAAAGTTAAGATTCATAGCAAAGTTTAAATGTATAGCCACAACACTGTATTACAACGTGATTTTCATTAAAAAGGAATTAAGACAATTGTTGCTTGTACGAAGCAAGGAATCTTAAAATACTGTAAGGCATACATTTTCATTAATAATTAGTGGAACAGTGTTTATGAAGGCCCCTTAGCTAAATGTCAGACACTTGTATATTCCTTTCTTTATCCTGTAGTCTAAGAAGTGTGATGAGTTGTACATTCGGAGGCTTTGATGTAACAGTTGATAGTTTAAAGGAGAGAAGATAAATAGGTATTACGTCAAAACAAGCTTGTCACATGGTACTCCCTCAAATCATAACTGGTTTTGTCCAGGCCAGGTACGTGGGCTAAAAAGCCTTTTCATTTAAAAGAGAGAAGGTAGGGAAAGCAGTGTTTCCTTGCAGAAGGACTGAAACCTGAATTTTAAGCAGACCACCTGCTGCTGCTGTTCATCTCTCATAATGAATCTAGTGTGTTTTTTTTTCTGTTTCTTAATGTGATTCAACTTGCTGTACATAAAAGTGTTATAAATATTGATGTTAATTGTTAAACATAATATAATATTCTGTGTTAGCATCCCAGATACTCAGGAGACAGCACTCATTTATGGGAAATGTCAGCCTGTCATAAGTGGTATCTTATCATTTAAAAAAAAAAAAAGATTTTTAAGTTCCCAGGCAGACTTTTATTTAGATTTCAGTGCACTATAATTGAATGCCAAAATCCAAAATCAATGTTAGTATACATAAGAGAATGTATGTCTTTTTTCTTTGTTTGTAAAGAATTTACTTAATTAACAATGACATATGTTAGCCTGAATGGATTGGAAATCAGCTATTTCCAGAAACTGCCTACATTCCATTCTATCAGTTGTACTTTTTTCAGGTACTCAGGCTGTCCTCAGGGTTGAATTACTGGGGGAGGGCAGCAGAATGTTTTTGGAGGATGGTCTTTTGTTCTGGAATGTACAACTTCTTGGAGTCAAAGTTTGGTGACTTAGATGCATGTGTTTACCGTTTCTTTTTCTTAGGGCATAAAGAAACTGATGTTTATTTGAAGGTAGGGGAAAGATGTAGTGCTAATTATATGCCGTTCTTATGAATTTCACCAATATGATGATAGAAATATTATAAATTACTAAATAAATAATCTGAATATAATCTAATTCATAATTATTAATATATTAGAAGTATTACTATGGCATACGACACCATGTGATGCTGTAACCCATAATCTTACAAATTCATTGTCTTAGCGTGTGAGCAAATGTTTAGTTTTGGGAAGAGATGTAGTATGCACTTGTTTTGTGATGCAAGGCTCTGTGTAAAAGGAAGTAAGAAAACAGCAGCAGGATTTGCCCTCTGCCTTCATTTGTGACTAGCATCAATTCATGAAGCAGAGTTGCTGCCTAGGGAACTAGACATTGGTGTTGGTCTGAGACTCCTGATAGGGATTACTTGCATGTTGTTTGTGACCACCTCTGTTCCAGAAGTGCTGTATATGTAATCAAACCAAGTCACTCTTAGCGTACACCCAGATGGTACATTGCTGATTTATCCCTCACTAGGAAGTCACCTTGCACAACCTCAGACATCCACTGCTGCTCAGTAGAGGAGCAATAGTATTAAGTATTGCTATGCTCCAGTTGTATCATGGGAGATAAGGACTGTAGACTTAGGAAAGCATGAAGTAGAGAAAGAGAACAAGAAGGGGTAAGTTACAAGTATGGAGAATAGAGGGCTTTCATTTAACCTAAAAAAGTGGCTTTAATTTGCTTTAATTTTCAGGGATAAAATTCAGGTAACATAGATACTTCCTTAAGGCAAGACTGGCCTGGTCTTTGCTAACATTAGATCAAAGTCAAAGCTGAAACTGCAGTATGCAGACTAGAGATGGGTTCTTCCTTGGGCAAGATGCATGCACATGTAGTTACCATGAAGGTTTTTTAATAGAACATATTTTGTATTAATCCTTTAATAGCTTTTTCGAAGCCGCTATAGAGTTTAAGGCCTACCCCTGGGGTCTTATTCATCGGGGGCTGCGGGCAGGCCAGGGTCCTTTTGGCCGTGGCGGTTATAGCGCCACTTTTGTTCGGTGACTGATTGGAGGCTCTTGATATGAGACAAAGGATCAGAAGGTATGAGCAATAGAGGATTGAGCCAAGCCAGCCGGTGACCCAGACCAGCATCAGGGGGACCGAGTATTGCTCATATGCTGGGAGAAGGGGGAATGCAAGGGGTGCAAAGGAAATTAGCAGGAATAAGAGTAGCATCAAAAGTATCAGGGCAGTTATGAACAAAGGAGGTTTATTTTCATTTACCATGGTTACAAGTTCCTTATTAGAGAAAGCTTTCAAAGGATTACAGTTAACAGTGTGCGATAGCTGTGATACGGTTTCAAAAAGCAGAAGTCTGTGTGTGGTGTCTATGCCTTTCTATGTTCCTTATGCTGTAATGCAGTTTCTTTTATATTTCTTAGGCTGCAGCAAGTCTTAAAGGCAAAGGTTATATGTGGGACTTAATGCCCAAGTTAAATGCTAAAGCTACTCTTATTACACTGCCGTTGCCCCTACCTTTAAAGGGGACTGCAGTCTAACCAACCTGTCCTCCCAGGTTCTAGGGGTGCTATCTACTTGGTCCCTAACCTTATCCCTAACCAACCTGCCCTCTCAGGTTCTAAGGTTTCCAAACTACTTTAGTCCTTGCCCCAGGACTCAGGGGTGCTAAAAACTTCCCGTTACTGTTTCACAAATCTGTAGCTACCATGAACCAAAAATCACTGAGGTCTCTGTGTGCTTGTAACTAGTTACTCACCAAGCTCAACGCCAACGTGTCAGATCTGTCACACCTAGGATCGTGGCCTGACCTTTCTGGTCCGCTCCTTCATGCCAGTCCCGTCACCTGCCTGGATCGGGGGTGCTGACGCTTCTGCCCTGGCTACCGTGGTCCCCACTGGCTACCAACCCAAGGGCAAGCCCAGAGATTGGGGCGTCCTGAGACCACGAAGCGTTCCGCTAACCCCCTCCTTCAGGATGTGGGGCTATATTTATAGGGTTTTAATCCCTCTTGCCCCCACTTTTGGTCTCACACCTTTTTGCAGACGAGCTGCCTTTTTTGCGGATGTTTATCACACCTTTTGCAGACGGGCCCCATGCGACCTAGTTTTCCGAGTTGCGGGCGGCCGATTTCTTGGTACAGAGACGCCGCGTTCCTGGTAAAGTGACAGCCGAGTTCCTGGCATAGATACAAGAGACTTGGTGCTGGGCAAAGAAAGTAGAGACCTTTGATAATTGGTTCATGTTTGGGCCTATAGTCATCCTGAACCATCCTTACTATGCCTAAAGCTTTAGCAAATACCCTTAATAAACCTTAATAAATTTTCTACACTTTTCTACCTGGATCTCATCCATAGTGGAATTTTGTTCTATCACAATTACAATACAAGTGTAGGTAAACTGGTACATTCAGTGAAGGATTTTGGTGCACTTAAAACATTCTAAGCGCACATCTTCCACCCTTCTCTTTCTTTCACAAAGGAAAAGAACTGTCATGTTCATCCTTAAACTCTATGTGCCTTGCTGCTATCTGATTTAATCCATCTATATTTAATGTGCTCATCGCCATGGCATCTACATACTAATTCACTGTTCTATTTACTGTTCCTGTCCAGCTGCTTGATGGGAGATTGCACTGAATGGAATTGCAGAAGTGCAATGGACACCGTTTATAAATGCATCATTTGTCACTCTGCAGTGATTGTGATCCTGCACCTCAGTATCCTCAATTTTGATAAGATATTGTGGTTAAACATAGTCCTTAGGGCGTCTATTAGTAATGGGGGCTGTGTATCCTAAGGTTCTTATTCCTATACATCTTTTCTGGCAGTTGCTCATTAAACAATTGTACCAAGTTTGGAAGCAGACCTTGGTTTTGCTTGCAGTTTTAGTAGATCCCATCTTCTTTAACTGGTAGAATGGTGCCTTCTAAGGCACAGTCTCATGTAATAGACACAGCCTGTACTGACGAAGGAAGTTTTTTCTGTCTGAATTGGAACTTCACCTCTCTAAACAATATTATGTACCTCACTGGAAGCACACTTCCATTGACATAGCTCTTCAAGTGACTAGATGTGGCTAATATTTGGGTTCCAAGACATGGTCAGGCACAAGCCCGCTCATGGCTAACTCCTCTCCCACCCCCCAGCTTAAGGGGAGGAGCTACTGAGCCTGGGATTTAACTGATTATGATGGACAACAAATGAAAAAAGAGGAACAGACAGGATGATCAAGGGGCTAAAGGGAGGGAACCTGAGGGGGACATCGAGCAGAGAACCCCAGACAGCGACAACTGCTTCTCAAAAGCAGCTAAGGAGTCATTGGATGCAGACAGAGGAACTCTGCTCGGATATGTGATTAGGCAGAAGAACAGAAATAGGCCCCATGGTTTCAGAACACCTCCTCAGCCAATGTCCTGTCCCTGGGGTTGTAGAGGACCACCTTGCCAAAGTGAGGAGGCGGTTGACGAGCACGTCCTGTGACTTTGTGGGGCCACAAAGGGGTGATGCACAGATCAGAAGATGCATAGCTGTGTCTTAGGTGGGTTTATATCAGCCTAACTACGTCAGACAGGGCTGTGGTTTGTTTCAGAATCAGGTATTAAATGTTTCATATTGGACATCCAAAACCTGAGGCACTCCAGTGTTGGCCAGAATCACTGTTACTTAGTGACCCCATGTGTAAAATGGAAATAACATTTACCTCCCTGACAAGCTTAATTCATTAATATTTGTAAAGCACTTTGAGATTCTGAAATGGAATGCACAGTAGACATTTACTACACTATTATTGAGCTATGCACTCTGGAAACATTAAAGTAAGTAAAATTGCACAGAGCCAGCGCAGCTCAGCTAGCATTTAGCCTCAGTTCATTAGATTACAGCTAGTCTCCAGTCCTGATGGTAAATAGGATGCATATTTGGTTTCCACTGGATACAGATCCATACTATTTGGTACCTGATGAGTCCAAAAAATTTCATTAGTGACATCCTTAACTTTTCTTCTGCAAAGTAGCACACATCTGAAAAATATAATTTGTGTCTTAAAAACAACACACAAATCTCACATTCCATTAATTTGACTTGAAAAGAAGTACTTGCCTCAGTGAAGTTGGATCCAGGGAAACAGATGTAACAGGAGCCTCGCTCAGAGGAGTTTGTCACAGGATGATTACTAGCTTTTGGCAACCTGCAATGACACCGCACTGGTTTTCAGGAGGTGTTATTTTCTGACAGCAGCAGCAGAGGTGGCAGGAGTAGCAGCTGTCTCAGCAGAAAGGTGCAGCAGCACATCTCTGTCACAGTGTGAAGACCCGGTGGGACTGAAGGCTGTAATAGCAACTCTAGCCAACCATCTCTCCGGTGATTTCCTCCTCCCTTCTTTTTTGTGTTAGAGAGTAAGACAGATTCCCTGACTGTGGGCTTAGGAGAGATAAGGGTCTGACAAGATACAGGAGGCACAGAAAAACATGTGACTATTGGTAGTAACAAGGTTGTGTTTGTTAATCGCAAGTCAGGTATCCAGTGTTGTATGTGGCTTGTTACTTAGAGGCTACTTTGCTGATCCCAGAGAAGCAAACAGAAGCCAAAATACTCACCACCTGTGATGGTCTCCACATCATGTAACTAAGATTCCACCGCTGCTGCTCATTTATTACATTTAATTAATTAGAATTTATTCTTAACATATTAAAATCCAAATCTGTGTGTCTGCAGCTGCAAAGATAACTCTGGGAATTAGCTCTCACTGCAGAATTTTGCCTGGTCAAAATCTGCTCCTTTGTTCTACATAACTTTAGCATAGGACACTATATCATGCAGGTTGATGGAGAGGCTTATAAAATATTCACTTCCATTAAGTTCTGTCTTCCAAGTGACCTTAGCAAATCACTTCGCCACTCTGTGACTCAGTTTGTGCATTTGTACAAATGGGAATAATGATAAAGACTTCCTTTGAGATCTACTGGTCAAAAATTGCTCTTTAGCAGCTAATATTATTATTAATTAATATTATTATTATTATTGGAGCACATGGCTTACAGCTAAAGGGCAGGCTATGTTAAAGGAGGCCTCCTCCTCTTATCAAACCATGCTGAAGGAGGAGCAGGACAAATCATCAACCACCAAGAAGTATGTTTGGACAGGTGGAGGCTTGGAATCCTTTGCCCCATCCTAAAAGCACCCTAGGAATTAAGATAGAGATATTGTTTCTGCAGCACACTGATTCTAAATGTGGCAGCCAGATTATAGCACCTGACTTGTGAAATTTCCAATTTGCTGCACATCTCTAATCTATGGAGACGGGAAAAAAATGCAAAACCCACAGGAGTTGATTGAACTAACTATTTTAGTACTGATTGTGTTGTTCATATTAATATCTAATTTAGTGATAACTGCTCTGTACGGCTTATTTTCCACTTAGGCTACCACAAAATTAACAGTCTGCTACTGAATGCAGCATCCATGTGACAATCTTCAGAGAGCCTTGACACAGAATTGATATCCCAGCATGCTCAAAGCACATTCAGATCCTTGATTTGGAGTTTAATATACTTATTGTCTAAGTTTCTGATTTTATATTTTTTTCACTTTCTGGTTAAGATGGTTGTCTTTAGAGTAGAAGTTCCAAAGGGGTAGCCATGTCAGTCTAGTTCACAAAAACAAAGAAAGAGTCTTGTTGCACTTCTGTGACTAGAAGTGACTCTGAACCAAACCCAGGAACTTAAACCCAGAGATCCAGACTTTGGAGAGCACTGAATCCAGATCCAAATATAGTGATTTGGGCCCTTTGCTATCAAAACATAAATTATTCAAAGGTGCACCAGTTTTTTGGATCAAAATACCCTCCCCAACACCTGTTGATTATTTTACTAGGTATTTATTTAAAAAAATTGTTTAACATTTCAGTAGGTATTGAGTTTAGCATCATGTTTGTTTGCCATAAGTTCCACTTCCAGTCTCAGACTTCCCTCAGATGATTATTATCTTTTTAGAATGTCAATATCAATAGACAGAATGATAAAATATTTTAAGCAAATATAGCTAGACCCATGAAAATAATTGATTTTTTTCCCAGTTCACTGGCAGTTTGGGGGCCGGGGGGGGGGGGGGGGGGAAGGAGAAGGATAACAGAAATAAAACTAAAATCAGATTAGGGTTCAATCAGATTTGAAAATTCTGAAACATTTTGTTGAATTGAAAAACTCCAATTTGGGCTTAACAGAATATTTCCTTTTACTGGAAACAGTTTATTGTGAGACATTTAAAAGGAATGGATTCACAAAATGGCAAGAGGAGGAGCCTCTCCTGGTTAAGCTTTTAACCACTCACTTGCAATGTGAGAAACCTGCGTTGAATTCAACCCATCCCCCTAACCTAATGTGGAGAACGGATTAGAACCAGAGCCTCCTACACTGTAATGAAGTGCTTTAGCCAGTTGGCTATGGCATATTTGGGAGAGGTATTCCCAATTTCTCCTGCTGAAGCTTCTCTACTGAGTATAAATAATTAATCATTGGCACATAGACATGATCTTGGGTTTCCCACCTCCTAGGTGAGTGCCCTAACTACAACACTAGAGAGTCATTCTTACACTCTCAGGCCCAATGATTATTTAATTATTTAGCCACAATGAAAAAGCTTCCAGAGGGAAGACTGAAAAATTCCCATATCCCATTGGCTAGAGCAATCATCATCGTAGGAAATCCAAGTTAAAAGGCACTGATATACGAGTCTCACCACAACTATTATTTTCCCTGCTGGTGTACAATGTGTAGAGGAGTCAATCCACAGAGAAAATACTTGAAGATTTCTATAGAGGAGTAAAGTGGCTAAGCAGGTTTCTCTTCCTCCATCCTTCCTGAGGCTGTCATTCCCACTTTGTCAAACAGGTAAATGTTCACAAGGTAGTGAAGAGAAAGTGTCAGGAGCAGTAGTGTTTGTTTGGAGAGAGAAACTGCTAACTCTCAGATTGTACCAGAGATAAATCACAGGTTATGACTTGGACTGAATTAATTGTCACTTTGCACTCTGTGACCCATCTGCCTCTTGCCCTGTAAAGCCACATGTGGTGAGCCAATTCATCATGAATCATGAGCTTGCATGTTGCCATGAAGACAAAGCCAGAGTCCCTCTATAGAGTCCTTCTGTATAGTCTGTCTGTGGATCTCTGCTCCTCCACCTTCTTCCTCTCTCATGTTCTTGTTCTCTCCATAGTATCAGTAATCTTGTGGGATGGGGGAAGAAAAAGTGCAAAGTCTGCAGCTGAGCTGTTGTAGGCTTTATTAATAAACAATTGTAAGCTGGTTTCAGAGCCTTGGATTAAATGGGCTGTAAAAGCCAAAAGCATGATTTATTGTTTTAGTCTAATTACTGAGCTCTACTGCATGAGACACCTTCTACAGACTTCAGTGATCAGCAGATGTTTTTAGCTGTTGACAACTTTTTTTACAAACTGTGAGCATCTTCCATTAAAGTGGCCAATGATGGTGATATTCAGGTCATAGCTGAAGGTTATTCTTGTATGTTTGTTTCTTGCTGTTGTTTTAATTTAATTCATTTATTTTAATTTTCAACAGAATTTTCTGCAAATAACTTTGTGGTTTATTAGTTAAAAGAAAACTTGCTTCATCTCTTCTTAAAGTAGTTACCAAAAATTAAATGTGTACAAGATAAAAAATTACACTAAGCAGACTTCTGCTTTTGCAAGGCAGATAAGTAATTTGTCACTATTCCAGTAAGGTATTTCTGTGTCTATGTTGATAATAGCATAACCTCTTCTATACAAACAAGTGCCCCCTTTAAGTGAAGATGGGCCCAGTTCCCCTGTGACTAATCAGCTAAAGCTGTGCAACTCAGAATCAGATGGTAGCTTGAAGAGCAGCTGGCCCTTAAAAAAAAATCAGCAAGTTCTTAGTTAAGCTAGGGAAGGAGAATCTAGCCATATGTAGCAGGTCTCAGAACAAAGGAAAACATTCTAGGTACTAGAAGGTTCCCTGATAGCTGAATGGGGGAGTGAAAACTGCAAGGAACAGACAGTCTTCTGTAGGAGCACCTGGATCAGGGGAAGGGGTGAGAGAGGTGAAGGAAATACTCTTAAGAACTGTAGCTACGAGAGTCAGAACTCCTTTACTGTGGTATTTTGTTTCTTTTATCCTGATGTCCTTTGATATGGCATTAGCTGTTCCTGTGCTAGTGAGCTAGTCCAGTGATTTACATTGTCACAAGGGTGGGTAGTCTACATAGGGTATTTGAAATGAATCCACAATAATCCAGCATCTGTTCTACCTATGTATGCACACTTGGTAAGGGGTCACCAGAAAAGACCAATGATTCTTTATTGAAATGAACAGGAGAATGTTCTAGGAAGAAAAATATAACCCATTTTCTAATGTATTATGTGAATATTATTGAACATGATTTATGGTAGGGCCTTTGAGCCAATTAAATGTGGGTCTGGAGTGTATCAAATCAATAATAGATTCTCTGTATATACAAGACAGACAGACAGAATGGAAATGGGAATCTAACGCACAAGCAGACTGATGTGATAGAGAAGTAGTTAGTTCTGTTTTGGGGATAGGGTTAACTGGGGGGTGGAGGGGTAGGAGCTAATGAAAAGATATTAAGTGTGAAGGCAGAGCACAAGGGAGAAGACTGTGTAAGGGGAGGTAGCTGTAAAGTGAATCTCAGGTGAAGAGACTCAGGGAGTTGGGAGGATTAGAGTAAACGGCTCATTAATAAAGGGCAGAGAAAGTCAGAACATCCTACAGTTTTCATGGAACTGTCTGCATTTAAAATGTCCCCTATTTTGACTGCTTCTGTTTCTACTGGCTCCTTTCTGCATTTCCCCTCTCCTGCTCCTAAGGATACATATGGCAATGGGAAGGAGAGACATCACTTGTATCCTAGTGCCCCCAAAGTAGAATTAAGAGTAACTTATTACTTCATTTAAAGGTAGTCTGGTCCAATGGCTTGAGGTAGTGTTATCATAGGAGGAAATTTAGTGTGTACACATTTGTTTTTTATTTCTCAATCCTATTCCCACCCCTGTTATATAAAGAGGAAAAAGATTTCTCCCTGGTTTCTCCTTTAAAGAAGCAACACTTCTCTTTTGCTGGTATAAAACAAAGCACTGTCACATTAGTGTGACAATGTACCCATTGTGAAACAAGAAAGAAGGTGATGACTTAATTCATATAGGTAGCTATAACAGCTGTCTCTCACAACATATCAGACAATGTCACAGCGGAGAGTCAAACAACAAAGCTGACAGTCTCTATATGCCAAGAGGGATTAAATGACAGAAAGCTCCAAATATCAGAATATTTTTTTTTCCATTCAACAGATTACTTGAAAGGACTCTAATATTTTTGACTCAACTCAACGTCTTGTCTTCATCAATTTTCACTCATACAAGGACTGTATCTGCTGAGACCATTTCCATTTTGAAGAACGCTCTCCACACAGCTAGTAGGAGAATTCAGGTACAGTGCATATTTAAACCATGTTTATTTCAAATGTGTTGGAGTGATGAGACCAAGCAATCATGGACTTGCAAAACTGAAGCCAATCACAGAGACTATTGCTGTCAAATTCCATGGTAAGAGGGAGCAATACCTAAACCAATTAAGTTAAATGAGGTAAAGTTAGACTGAATAAGCTGATTACTCCTTCTGGTGAAATATGCATTAAAAATATATCCAATTCGTGGGAACACTGGCTATGTACCCTATGGCAGGTTTAGGCTTGTTATGGTAGGAACAGTTAATTGGTAGATGGAAATTAATACCACTTATTTATTGGAAATGTACTGATTTGTCTTTGTCATTGTAACATACGCCTAACTCTTCATTGAATGCTTATCTGTTCAAATTGAATAAGATTGCAATTACATGTTATATAGCAACTGATTATTAAATAATTACTGAAAACTATTTGAGACAGACATGAGATACTGGGTTCATATTGGCTTCTACACTTCCCAAAACTCTGAATGTGGTTGAACCTGGGGTTTTCATTCATTCTATTGTTGACATGGGAATCAGCTGCACAGTTTGGATTTAGATGTTGACTTGCCCTCTGGAAAATGTTCTGGAAAAGCACTTTGGTTCAGGCCCATATACATAAGAAAACCTGTTCAATACTGAAATTAAGTTCAGGTGATTTTTCATAAGGATTCAAGTAATACATTATACTGAATTAATGAATAGGTCAACTGCATGGTGCTTGCTAGCAGCTTAATTCAATGCAACATGATGTGGTGCAACAGCTGTAGATAAGAGACTTTTGGATCTGATGTTCATTATCCAGATGGATGATGGATATCCAATTTACATTTATTGAGGAAGCATCAGCAGATGGAAATGGAATGAAGGAATAAATGTCTATGGTTACCTGTTAACTGGTGTACTTCATCATTTACCAGCTGAATGATTTATGTTCATGTAGTTCAAAATGCCTCTAATTAACTTTTGAGAAAAAACCTGTATGCTGACCTATTAACAAACCATAGTTCCAGATTGGGGATAAGGAGTTTGTTAAAGTGTAACAAGTGTCTGTGCAAACAGATTTGGAAGTGCATAGTTCACTGTCATAATGTCAGATGTTTTACCTGCCTACCTAACTAATTGAGAATTATATTGGAAGAATAGAAAGCTATTGAAACAAATGAGACAGATGGTGCACTCCAAAAAGACATAACTAAATTAGAACTGATGAACCCCACAAGAGTAGATTCACAGTGTCATTTTAAATGTTACATAACTTCATTCTTTTTCTTGTGCCTGATCCGTTGTTGCAACCACTAAAAGCTTTCATCTGAAAGACTGACAGTTTAACTTGAAGCTCTGTTCTGCATATTAGCTTTACTCTCGAGGGGATTTATTGAAGGATAATCTATATATTAAAAGGAGTGCCAGCTTGAGATCCTGGGAAGCAGACATTTTGATAGTAGCCGATGCAGCCATCACTAGCTTAGCCTTCTCATAAAGAATTTATATTGTTGGAGAGTTGCCAGCATCACTACATTGGTATGGATTTACACCCATAGCAGGATTTCCATGATCTGCAAAGTGAAAAGCTCTCTCCTGTTCTTAAATATTCGTGTGAAGTCAGAGGCGGCCTTAGGCTATCTGGGGCCCTAGGCAAAGGCCCATTGTGGTGCCCCCTATAGGCTCCCTGCTGTGGGTCCTGGCCCTCCCAGGCCCCTGGCGCCCCATGGGGGGGGATGCCCCAAAACATCCTTATGACCCTGGTGCTCTGCTGAGGGCCCCAAACCCTTCCCAAGGTCTCCCTCCTCTCCCTCCCCAATGGGCTCTAGCTCTCTACCACATGTCCTGCAGAGTGTGAGGCTGCCTACCCCAAAAGCCATGTCTAAGGGCCCCTTACTACCTGGGGTCCTGGGTGGGCACCTGCTTCACCTACCACAAAAGCCATCTCTGTGAAATGCAATGTACTACAGCAAGTAAGCAGGGTTTGATACCAACACAAAAAATAAAATTGCATACAGCTGCTCATCAAGAATATTGTGCACTAATTAAATGCACTCTTTCCACACATTTTTAGAGAGATCTAAATCACATAGTTTCAGCCTGGAGCTAAACTTCCTTAAAAGTCTGAGAGTGTTCAGCTGCGGGTTTCTGCCCATTTTAAAGATACAAAATACATGGATGAGTATCTGGTTCTGACGGGTTTCATAATTTGGTGTGTATTTGGATTGTATAGTTTGGGTTGTCCAACTCCAGGTACAGTATTTTAGGTTTGCATCACTATGCCTCATTTCTTATGCAATAGTAATATCAGGACATCCAAGTACTCTATGGACTACACTTCTTTGTCACATGGTGAAACAGAATTTGGCCTTAGTTCTGTCTCTTAGTTCAATGGAGGATGAAACATAAATTTCCAATTTGCAATTTATTTACTTTTTTTTGTTTTTTTTTGCTAGTGAGAAAAAAAATAATTGATTCTGCTTCCACTGATATGAGGAAAAATTACATTGCAACATGGGGTTTTGCTGAATCTAAAGTTCTTGGTAACTTTCCTTTTTATATGGCAGATTCAGGAAATAAATCAATGAGGACAAGGCTGTCCATTCCATAGATAGTTGCTGTGGGCAGTCAGACAAAAGTGCTTTCACTCAAGCTTCTACTTTTTAGTCCCCAGCAGCTACACACATCAGCAACAGGTTAGCAGTACCTTCAAATCACCCTCAGATTCATATTTACCCTGGATCTTGAGGAGGTCTCGAGTGGATAACTGTAGATGTCCAGTGGCTAGGTTTCCATTTGGGTTCCTCTGAGCTCAGATTTGTTCTTTTTATATCTAATTTGGTGTTTTACATTGCTTTTTTCATCAAAAACAAACAAAAACCTGCTGAGCAGAAGATAAGTTTGGAGTTTTCTGGCTTGTCAGGTAGACTATTTTCCATCAATTAGATGCAGGGGAGAGAGAAGGGAAGGCTTTCCATCAGATAACTCTTGCTATAAATCTGATTAACTATTGTCAGACTTCTCATCTTGCAAAAAGCACATACTTGGGGGGGGCGGGGGGAGAACAAGTCAAGTTTGAAGGACAGGTGTTCATGTTTACTCACTGAGGTTACTCACTTCACCCTCCCTTTCTGATCTTAGTTTTGAGAATGCCTTGTTTTTGGTATTGCAGTTGCAGGAAGTGGTTCAGTCCTATTACTGGGTTCTGGGCTAACAAAAATCTGCTCCTACATCTTGGAAGGTTTTCAGGTTGGATCTTGATCTGTTTGGTGCAGGTTCTTTTTTTTTTTTTTTTTTAAACTTTTAGCCACCTTTTAAAATCCCTGATCCTTATTTGTTCTGTTTTGACTCGTGGCTGTTCCACTTTATACTGCCTGCCCATGGCCCCTAAAAGTCATGTGATCCTTTCAGTTAGGAATGGCTGGGATCACTGAGGCATCATAATCCCCTTCCCATGCCTCTTTCCCCCTGCCATGTATACTGGGACCTAAAGTGCTTAACTTCAGAGCTACTGCTATAGTTTTACTTCTCCCCAAACTAGATCTGGCATATACACAGGTGCTGGGGTACACCAGACACTCTCTTCCTTCATGTCAATCCAATTGTCCAGACAAAACAGCAAAACTATTACATGTGTGTAAAAACCTAGACAAAGAAGGCTCCAGTGACTGTGGGTATATTTGAGAACATTGTAGGTCAGTTCTTGTTTAACTGTTTCCATTTATATCAGCTGCTGCAGGAGTCAGTGATTATATTTAATAGGAGATTGCCCTTGTTCTGAAAGTACTTTTCCTTTAAAACTTCAAGGGAAAATAGTCGCAATATTTAACAAAAAAAGGGCTCTAAGCTCAGATGTGTAGCATGTTTTACTGCATGTTACTATTTTAGACAGCCTGAAATTCTGGTAGTCATAACACTGAAGGGTGGAAATAGAAATGCTGAATGCTTGCTGTTTAAATAAAGCTCCTTACTTTCTTCCAAATATCATGATGATTTTTCAAGCATTAACATGTTGAATGCATGAAGGAATCTTCAGAGAATGAGATGTTCTCTGTGGGGAAAATTAGTTAACCTTAAATGTTTTGTTCTGGATAAAAGGAAAACTGAAAAATGACTTTTGTATTTTTCACCAGTGTAAATCATGTTCCACCATTTTAGTGTTTCATAGAAGTAGAAATAATGACGATGAGTACAACAGACTTTTCCATAAACTGAGTTCTCCAGGTCATTTAATTTTCTCTAGTTTCTTCATAACCTTTCCAACAGACCTAATGATAAGATTGGCACATTATCCAGCTCATGGTGACCTGTCTGGGTAGGTTCCCGAAGTTCTACCCACTCACTCATAGTTTAAAAAAAGGTTTCTGTAACTGCTATAAGCAAACCAATAAAGTGTTACAAGTTAAAAAAAATAAAAATAAAAAGAGTATTTCAAGAGCTAGCCTTGAATAACCATTTCTAATAATTTATCCATTAGATGTGCTGCAGCAGCTTTGTGCTCAATTATTCTTGCCATAAACCATCATGTTTTGCCCTAGGAAGGGGGTACCCCAATCTAAATGGGAATTTCCTACAGTAAACAGCCATCAGAAAGGTACCTATGTTAACTCATCTCTCATGAGAGACAGATAGCTGGAGAAAAGTGCTTGGTTCCCCTTAATGCCAATCCCCTGCTATGGTTTTGGCACTTTGTAGCTTGTTGCAGTATAATTTATGCCTGCGGATTGGGAAAGGAAACATGGGGATGGAAGAGTGGAAAGGTGAACTTCATGCCACTTTTGTGCTGCTGTGTTGCCCATGTCTACCCACATGACTTATATCTGTCATATCTGATCATTGGTTCCATTGCTCAAAAGGATGAGAACTGGTACTTGTAAAATAAGAGACAACCCTTAATTTTGTCCCCAGCTGGAGCCATGTGTGCTACATCACCATTTTCCACCTGCTGCATTGCTTATCAGATTTCCTGAGTGTGAGGAATGTAAAGCCACGCATCTTAACCTTTTAAGACAGATCCTTCAGTGTCCTTGAGACTGTTGTGGTTGTATTTGTATTTTATGAGACAGATGCAATATAAAATGCTAAAATAAAAGCTTATTTTGACCACTTGGGGACTTCCACATTTTTCATGAAATGTAGCCAATGACTGAAACTCATAATAAAAGTATCTATGAACGTTATTGCCTTTCTGTTAAAACTATTTCTTGTACTGAGATCCACATATCAGCAAAATGTCAGAATCATTAACATCATAATAGGAATGGGCTTGTCCATGTTTGGACAACAAAGGACACTGTGGCTCAGTCCTGTAAGAATCCTCAATTCCCATTGGTATAGGAGAATAGAGGGTGTCAATGCCCTAGCAACAGTGAACCGTTAGATAGCCCTGTTGATTACAGGGGCTGCAAAGCTGGGCCAATACAGAGCACTTTGGAAAATCTCATCCCAAGCTGCTGGATGGTATAGAAACCCACATTATACTTAGGAATTGGTGCAACCTGTACTAAATTGTGAACAGAACTTTGACTAAGATATTTGATGTTTTAAAATGTGTATCTTTTCTTTTTATATCTGGTCTGTACTGCACGTTCTTGGTAATGGCTGGAAACAGAGGGCCACAATCCCATAAGACAGGAGCTGTTGCCATGGTGTTTCTAGCTTGGCTAGAAAGAGACACAGGAAATCTATCATGTTTGTAAATATTAACCTTTTTAGTCATCTTTTTCCTTCTATATTAAATTAATTAGCATCTTAACTATTCCACCAGAATCATCACAGTGTTACCAAGTCTGCCTGTATTCTAAGGTCTAAAGTGTAGTTCTTAACCTGTGAGTGACCTGTAGTCAGGATTTTCTTGTGATTGAGAGTTGGGCTGTATCTAATTATCCTCAGCACCTTCAGGCTTAGTGGAATCCAAGTCTCCAGTAAAAAAAGACCCCTCAAATTAATGAACGGTGTCTGTAGAAGTATGTTAGAAATAAAACTAAGTGCTCAATAAAGGCTACTGGAGAATTGATGAGGGATACGTCTTGTTACAGATGGGCTCTGTAATGGCTGAAATAATAACCCAGTGAAAGGTCTTTTTAACTCATTAAGTGCCAGTTGTCACAACTGTTAGTAATAATGACTGGCTTTGAGATTCCCCTTTGCTCATCAATCAGGTAAACTGAGGACAGAAGAAATTCCATCATTTAACTAGGGAAACAGAACATGTAGAATACATTGGGGTTAGAAGGGACCTCAGGAGGTCATCTACCCCAACCCCCTGCTCAGAGCAAGACCAATCACAACTCAGTCATCCCAGCTAGGGCTCAGTGAAGCCCCACCTTAACCCCAGAAGATGGAGATTTCACCACCCCCCTAGGTAATCCATTCCAGTGCTTCACCACCCCCACCTGTGATTTTTTTTTCCTAAAAGCCACCTTAGACCTTCCCTCCTACAACTTGAGATCATTGCTCCTTATTCTGTCATTGACTACCACTGAGAAAGCTTAGCTCCATCGTCCCTGAAACCCCCTTTCAGATACTTAAAGGCTGCTATCAAATCCCCCTCCACACACCCTATTCTTCCCTTCTGCGTGCCAAACAAGCAGAGTTCCCTCAGCCTCTCATAATTCATGTGCTCCAGCCCCCTGATAATTTTTGTTGCCCTCCTCTTGACTCTCTTCAGTTTGTCCACATCTGTTCTGTAGTGGAGGGCCCAAAACTGTACACACTTCTTCAAATGATGCCTCACAAATGCCAAATAGAGGGGAGTAATCTCTTCTCCCCATCTTCTGGCAAAGCTCCTGCTAATGAACCTCAATGTGCTGTTAGCCTCCTTGGCAATAAGGGCACATTATTGACTGATATCCAGATTCTTGTCCACTGAACTCCCCAGGTCCTTTTCTGCAGAACTGCTGTCTAGCTTGTCAGTCCCCCGTCTGTAGTGGTGCCTGGAATTCTTCTGTACTAAGTTTACATGATAAAATTAATCATGAAGTATTTTTTCCTCATAAAAGCTTATCTAACACCCTATCCAAGGACAGAGGATTGGGAAGTTGGGTTCGGGGTTCAGACTGCTAGTATCCCACAAATTATAAAAGAGAGAGAGAGAAGATATAGCTATGCTGCAATTAGATACCCATGGCTGTTCGGTGCCAGCTTTCTCGTTTGCTGACCTTGGTCTGTGAGCTGTTTAATTGTATTGGGGTGTTTGGGCTCAGATTACTCTGAGGTCCCATAGCCTAGCATAAATCCCTACATTACAGTTAAACAGCCCCTTACCATGAGCTCCATGACCCTATGTCATCTGGCATGTACAAGTTGCAGATTTTTAATAACATTGTTGACATATCCACAGAGGCTAACTCTTTATATTACACCGAGTGATAATGTATTTATTCTTGCTGTATTAATTGGTCATCAATAATCTTTGATTAAATAATTTTATTTGAGCCTGCTTTTAGGCCATCTCTAATTGTTGTTCAATTCAAACTCTTTTCCTTGGATATTTCTAGCACTGATTTTTTTTTTTTAAACACTTTTGCATCCATGCTTAAAGCCCCAATTCTGCAAACATTTGTATATAACTTAATTAGGATTGCTCACTTGCATTTAGTTAAATATGCATGTGTGGGGAGAATGAGGATCTAAATAAACTAATTTATTAATTTAGAGAAGGATTCCTTCCCCACCCCCCAGTGGCCATAGTAACAGAGAAATTATTTGACTTTTCCTTTATTTGTATTTGTAAAATAGTAGTACAGTAAAAAGTGGCAACCTAAAACACAAGGCTCAAGCCCTGGCCTGACCTAAGACAGCAGTTAAGCCCTGTTCTTATGAAGCAAAGTTAGCTGAAATCACAAGAACAGACCTGGTATTGCAGAAATACACATTCCTAAAGAATTGCTAAGCATAGAATGTTCCAGAACATCCTGATACCAGAAATGGTACAAGCTCATTCTTCAAAGATAAAAGGGACATACTGCATCCTCCAAGATCAAGATAACACTATGGTAGAAATGTTTTAGTTGAACCATTCTGTACCAAGTAAAAGGTGGTGTCGTGCCATGTCAGAGGGTGGAAACTATATATGTCAGAGGAAATATGAAAGTTGTTCATATCAGTGTATAAAAGAGGGTCTCAAAGAAAGTGTCTTTGACCAGCCAAGTGAGGAAGGGAAGGTCTCACCATTTACTGAGTTGTTCCATTGTCACAGGCATGCATGTATTTCATGTACTTGTAGCACATAAAGGGCACGTCTTACTGTGCACCAAAGATGGTTTTGGGGGTAGGCGAAGCAGATGCCCATCTAGGGCCCCAAGCAGTAAGTGGCCCCTTTGCCTACCGCAGAAGCTGCGTCTGGCTGTGCCCTGCAGGACACATGGTGGGGAGCCAGGGCTAGGAGTGGCAGTGGTGGATGGGTTAGGGCTCCTGGCAGGGCATCGGGGCCGGTTCCAGGTCCCCCAGCAGGGCACCAGGACCATGGAGACCTGGGGCCATGGGTAGGGGCAGGGCCCTGTAGGGGAGCCAGGGTCACAAGGGAAGTTTGGGGCCCTGGCAGGGTGCCAGGACCATGGATGGGGCTGGCCACAAGAGGTGGAGTGGGCCCTAGGGCAGGGGGGATATAGAGGGGCTTTTTCCCCACCTCCAGTGGGGAGGTGGCCAGAGAGAGCCATTACCCCTGGTGGGGCCTAGCCATGGGGGGTTTTCAGGGCTGCTGACAGGGGAGCGGAGTCAGTGCCAGGGAGACCTTTAGGGGGTCCTGCAATGGGCTTTTGCCTGGGGCCTCAAATAGGCCAAGGCCACCTCTGCTGTGCTTTGTTGGCAATTAACCTGGTGCCTTTATTACAGAAATTGAGCTCTGGTCTTATTGGCTAATTCAGTCACAGCTGTATCAGCTATCAGTGCAGATAGGGAGTCATTGGCGGATCATCTGTGTTCTGTCAGACAGGTAGCCAGGGTCCTCCCTCCATTACCTACCTACAACATTTAGTGCAAAAATGATCCTCTCCCCAGTTATCCCCGTGAGTCCCTTAATAGACTCTGGCTACTGTCACGTGCTTTGCTTCTTCTGCCTCATGGTAATTTTCCATTGCTTCCTAACCCTTCAGCAAGAGAAGCAAGTGTCTTCTCCCAAGTAGAGCAAAACTATTGTTCCAATATGATTTACTTTGAATAGACCAATATTGAGTACTGATCATTCACCATTGGCCTGGCCTGGCCTGGCAGAGACAAATACAGAACCCTGTTAACTCATGAACTATCCCATCATGGTAGTTTCATGATGCAATTCAATGAAATCACCCATAGTTCAGAACTGGTGGAGACAGAATCCCCAGATCATCACAATGGGTACTTTACTTTGTAGTGTCTTTTGACCTGGTAAGTAGTGCTTTTGCTTCCACTCTCAATAGTGTGAATTGCCTTCATCTTTTCTTGATGAAGAGTTTTATACAGATATCTATTGATATCTTTGATCCTTAGAGCACAGATTGTCTTACTTTCTCTTTGGAAAATGCCTAGTACACTGTGGATGCAGCCATAAATAAATTATATTAAATAATACCAGGCAACAATTTGTTGTAGCAGGGCAAAATTGTACCCATAGGTATCTTGAACAGTTGTTTCTATTTGTTCTTTCTAAAACTTGTTCAATAAATTATTGATTTAAAATAACAAGGGGAATTCTTTCCTGATGTGCTACAAAAATATCTAAGATCAGTATTTATTAGTGCACCATACAAAAAACATATTTCTGGGCCTGTTGCATTGCACATATTGTAATTGAGCATTCATTTAAAAATCATCCCTTTTCAGATGTTAACACAAAATGATGTATTCATTCTTAAATGTGAAATTGAACTGAGTCATTAGTCAGTAGGCATTTTAAAAACAAGAAAGTAAATTAGTTATCACTCTGTTTATCACAAAAAAGATGCCCATTTATTAAAGTATCACCATCTGGAGAGAAGAAAGTAAGATTGTCTCCATTCCAACCAGGATGTCAGGTCTGTTTAATCAAATATTACTTGGATTAGAGAGGGAACTAATTTCTAGGATAAGTGATAAAATATAGAAGAGAAAATGAACATAAACAATAGCAGAGCACATGGTTTCTGATTTAGAAGTTCTTAAAAAGTGAGAAACAGAATGAATGAAGTGTAATAAATCAAAATGATTTATGGAATAAAATTTGTCCTTAAAATCCTGCAGAGTCCCTGAGATGTGACATTCTGTGACCTGGGCCTGCTCTAGCGCTTTGAAAGAGGGAGAATTGGAGATAGTGCTGTGATACAGAGGAAGGTGTGTGCAGTTCTGGTCCCCCATGTTTAAAAAGGATGAATTCAAATTGGAACAGGTGCAGAGAAGGGCTACAAGGATGGTCTGTGGAGTGGAAAACCTGCCCTGTGAGTGGAGACTCAAGAAGCTTGGCTTGTTTAGCCTAACCAAAAGAAGGCTGAGGGGAGATATGATTGCTCTCTATAAATACATCAGAGGGTTTAACATCAGGGAGGGAGAGGAATTATTTGAGTACAGCACCAATGTGGACACCAGAACAAATGGTTATAAACTGTCCATCAAGAAACTTAGGCTTGAAATTAGATGCAGGTTTCTAACCATTAGAGGGGTAAAGTTCTAGAATAGCCTTCCAAGGGGAGTTGTGGGGGCAAAAACCATAACTGCTTTCAAAACTGAGCTTGATAAATTTATAGAGGGGATGGTATGATTACCCTATTTTGGAAATTGACTGATATTTGGCTATGTGTGGTGGATTTACAAGTGGCCTAAGAGGGGAGAGTACATGGGGTGGGTTCTGAGTTATTACAGAGAATTGTTTCTTGGGTAATTGGCTGTTGAGGCTTGCCCATGTGCTCAGGGTTTAACTGATCGCCATATTTGGGGTTGGGAAGGAATTTTCCCCCAGGGCTGATTGGCCTGGACTCTGGGGGTTTTTCGCCTCCCTTTGTAGCACAGGGCATGGTTCACCAACTGATGAATTCTCTGTATCTTAAAGTCCTTAAATCATGATTTAAGGAGGTAAATAACTCAGTCATAGGTTGGTGGCCTATTGCTGGAGTGGGTGGGTGAGGTTTTGAGGCCTGCATTTTGCAGGAGGTCAGGCTAGATGATCATATTGGTCTCTTCTGACCTTAAAGTCTATGAGTCAGGGCTGGGACAGGACTCCTGAGAGAGACTCCATTTTCATCTTTGTGAGAGATGTTCAAATATGGGTCCCTACTATGCTTTTTGAAAGCTCTCATTTAGAGGTCAAAGATAGGAATGCAATATAAAACTTTTAAACATAATAATGGCAATGAAATATAAAGAAAAATCAAGCTATGTTAATCCTTCCCAAAGACAGACATCAAACCATTTTCTCAGGTGCCAGTACACAAATGCAGGAAGCCTGGGAAACAAGCCGGAGAAACTGGAAGTCAAGGAAGTGTGATGTGATTAGAATAACTAGGGTTTGGTGGGGTAACTCTCACAACTGGAGTACTGTCATGGATTGGGTATAAACTGTTCAGAAAGGACAAAGGTAGGAAGAAAAGGTGGAGGAATTGCACTGTATGTAAGAGAGCAGTATGATTGTTCAGAGCTCCAGTATGGAACTGGAGAAAAGTCTGTTGAGAATCTCTGGGTTAAGTTTAGATATGAGAGCAACAAGGGCAATGTTGTGGTGGATGTTTGTTATGGACCACCAGACCAGGAGGATGAGATAGATGAGAAAGTCTTTCTTCAGACAACTAGTGAAAAAGTCTGTATGATAGGACCAGGTTCTTGTGAGGGTCTTCAGTCACCCTGACATCTGCTGGGAGAGCACCATATCAGTGTACAGACAATTTAGGCTGTTTTTGGAAAGAGCTGAGCTCTACAGGGTTCCTGTCAAGGGTAACATAAATAGGAAAATCTAAGTATTGTATTCTGTGGCCTGCAAAGCTTCCTGAGGATATGCAGCACCATGTTGAACATCCAGGGCAACAGAAAAAGTTCCTCACCACTAAAGAAATATTCTTTGACTTGTATGTGAATTGAATAAGTGTTTTGGTTCATGATGGTGAAATTACATATTCTTGCTCAAGTTTGAATCCTTAACTTATGGAGGAGAGAGAGAGAGAGAGAGGAAAAAAATAAGTTTTATTAATTCTCTTTTAAACAACACGCATCTTCGATAGCATGGTTTTGTAATTTTAACAGTATCAGAAAATAAATGTATTCTTATAAGGAGGGTTAATTTTACAATAGATATGCTTCACTTTTAGATAGCATCTCTCTGTGATGCAGTTACTAAAGACATAAACGTGGTAGCCATTCCGATATCTCTTCAGGCAAATCTTCCTGCAGGTCCTTTTTACTGATATCAATTCTAAAGCTTTTAGTAAAGATCAAATAGCCTTTATCAACTCCAGTAAATGGTTTCTAAACTCCATTTCAAGGTCCCTCTTAAGCATTGTATTTTGAAAAACATAAATATCAGCAGTTCCTATCACTCTAATAGGTAAACTTATAATGTGGAAAGGATTATTTGATTGTTACTATACAGGATACCTATTTATAAAATCAAGAGATAAATTATCATGTATTGCTGAGTTAAACACTATTTTTAGCTATGTGACTTGAGTTCAGGTGGGATATGTCATTCCAGATTTCAAAACATAGTAATCCATAGAAACCAGTTTATGAGCACAATAACTTTTATTGCAAATTTTCAAATAGATTCTGCCTAGGACCCATAGATCATGTAAGATCTATGGGTATTATTATGGATATTATGGGTGATATTATTACTTCATCAAGTTTTGGAGATTTTCTAATTTCAGGAGAAGCTAAATTGATAGATGGAAGATAAAACTCCAGAACTGATAGGTCTTGTTAATTTTCCACCACCAGGTGCAGTTAGTTAGAATTTATAGTCTAGAGCTGATTACTTTCTCCTTTGTCTGGGAAAAATGTAGTTTACACCATTTCAGAAGGCAAATACAGCAAAAAGAAGTGATATCAAACCACTTCATTAAGTGTCCTAATATAAAAAACTTCAAAAATAGACTTGGGAATGAATGACGAAAGGCTCTGTTCAAAATCCATTGTAGTCATTGGAAAAGCTCTTATAGATATCAAAGTGTTTTGGATCAGGCCTTCAGACAGGAGATGAGCTATAGACTCTTCCAACTAGCAGATTTTAAAGATGAGTCACTTACTAACAGGAAATTTTGGATCCTTCATTCCTTTCTCAGGCAAAATCTTCACTGACATCAGTAGTGAATCTTGCTTGTAGGAATGGCCCACTGTAGATAGACTAAGACCAATTTGGACTTTATTCTAATTTAGCAAATTTGTGCTATTTGTGCTGCAATATGAAGCTGTTAATATGACTGGAGCTAGAATATTGCTGACTGCCAGGAAGATTGCCATGATAAACAATGGCCCTATGATAAAAGAGTATTACAATCTAAGGAGATCAAATATATATGGTCTGGGAGAAGGGGAATCCTTACAAAGACTGTAACTGAAAAGTGATGTGTGTTGACAAATGAGTATAACCATTTCTCCTCAGAGAGGAGAGCTGGCAGAGCAATTAGACAGCAACATAATTAAGCAAACAAACAACATGATGTAAAAAGTATATGAAAATAAGAAGTAAGAAAGATGGAAAACTGTGCAAGTCATCTGATATCTTAAGCCATTATAAATGAGACCTGAAGAGGAAAAATCTTTAACAAAGGAGATTTGTCAGAGTTATGTTGAAAATCCTGAAGACAAACAAAAGCTGTCAAAAGATGAAAGTAGTATGGAGCCATGGCAAAGATCCTCATTCATGTTTGTGATCAAAGGTGAAAATTAACACTAGCGTGTCTTGAAGTGCTGAAGAATGTACAGGGGTCTTGGCATGAAATTTTGAGAAGACAGAACTATTACCACTGTTTCTGACAAATATGAAATGGAGGAAAAAAAGAGAGAAAGGACATAGGATTTGTGGCAATCTTTTGGCTCTTCGGAGATGAGAAAGGGACACACTGATATCAAGACTCACAGAAAAATGGCATTTAGCTGTATAGAAATAGAGTGGCAAAAATAATAGATCTGGAAAACAACTGTGAAATAAAAACATTAAGACCTTGCATAGTGATCACAGAAGTTACAGCTGATAAGTACCAAGAGCAGGAGTTGTCTATTTATTGGCATTTAAATGAATAACATCAGCAACATAGATGATTACAGTGATCATCACAGCTGAAAGTCATCACTAATGACCCAAGAAAACTAATAAGGAATTCTGCAGTGTGGTGAAACCAGATTAATAGAAATCATGGACAAGGTCCGAATTATCATCTCTACCTTTGATTTACCAGATAAAGCCATAATTGGAAATATGATAGATTAAAAATAGAGAGGCTAAAGCAATTCACTCTTATCCTTTACAGTCAAATTTTATAGGAAGAAAAATGATCATAAGTGATTGCCCTGCTGGGTATATAAAGGCGTGCAGTATATGAACATACTATTTGGTAATAAGTTTAATATTAGCATGATTATACATATAGATCACTATTCATAAATAGGAGATTAACATGTAATTATAGCTTAGAGTAATAATATCATTAAGATTGAAGAACGATTCCATTATAAACCTGTAAAACAAACACTGAGTCCTGTGGCACTACTAAAGACTAACACATTTATTTATCACATAAGCTTTCATGGGTAAAATCCAACTTCATCAGAGGCAAGCATTTTCATTTCATCCATCTGATGGAGTGGGGTTTTACCCACAAAAGCTGATGTCATAAATAAATTTGTTAGTCTGTAAAAGTGCCATAGAACTCTTTTGTTTTATTGAACTGGACCAATAAAGCTATCCCTCTGGAAATTATAAACCTGTGTTTAAGGTGTTCTAATCTTGTCATTATACTTACTCCGTGGGATGCTTTTTCTCAAGCAAAAAGTGGCAAACTCTTTTTTCAATGTAGAAAGTTTTGGTAAAATTCAATTTCACAAATTTTTAAAGTTATCTGTGTGAACAACTATGGAAAGGCTTTGTTTTAAAATGTGACAGTTGGCGCACACAGTTAAATAGCAATGTGAATTTAGCTACATTTGAAAATAATTTGGCTGAGGAATAAAAATGGTCATCTTTGAGTAGTATGTAAATTTTCCATAGCAAAATAAGCACCCACAGAGCTTAGTCTTCCAGATAAATGTATATGCATTTACACTTATATTTGAAAATGAGCACATAGGAATAAATGTAACTACATTTTACTTTAATAATTAGATTAATAATTGCTTATATAGTAATCTCTTTGGCTTATCTCATATGCATATATTTATCAATGTACAATTAATTTTTTTCTGTTACAGACCACCTCACATGTATATCCCAAGTACATTTTGTAATGTTATAGATGTGGGGATTGGAGTTCACTGTTACCTGCTAGGACAAGGATTGGCCTGGCAAAGTCCTGAGGAGTGCCAGGAGCTGATGCACAATTTAGCAGTAGCAAAGCTTTTACTTCCTGAAGCTAAAAGGGATAACATAGGGGTTCAGAGTTCTCAGAACTCCAGCAGATAGTCACACGCAGTAGTCTGAAATCTAATCTCTCTCATGTCAAAGTAAAATAAAGCTAACTTCATTGATATCAATGACAATCTCATTGGTGTAGAACCAGTATAAAGAAAATTTGAACTAAATCCTGCATCTGTTCAATTTCAGCTAGAAGATATTGAGATGAATTTAGATTTAAAATTAGCAATCAATCCCTCCTGCAAAAAAAAAAAAAAAAAGTTTGCAATCCAAAGTACGTACTTTGCTTCCTTTCCAACATTCTCTTTGAAAGTTCATAGGTTTTTGCTCAGCTCTGTTGCTAATAATTTTTTGGGGGGGAGGGGAGAGCGGGGGTGAAAGATGGAAGGAAATGTGTCACTCAACTGAGCATATGAACAAATACTACATTTTGAAATTTCTTTGCAATTTCACATTGGGCAAATTTTCAGTGGCATTTTATGAAATGGCATGAGACAGCCATTCCCCCCACCCCTGCTTTTTAAAAGTTAGTTTAAAAAGGAAATTCCATTTTGGAAGGCATAGATTGAGTCTGCAGGTGGCAAGAACTAGGTAATAGATTGCCTTTTACTACCTGCTCCCATCGGTCTGTTATGTAATGATTTATTTATTTATTTAAGTAATTGGTAAACACAAGCTCTTGTTGCTTAAATATTTAGAATAATACATGTTTTCAAGTGCATGAAGGGACTGCTCAATTGCTATGTTAAAGTATTTCTTAATCCCCTTTGATTCACCAACCTGGAAGTCATGATCTGGGCCCTTATTTAACATCATAGTGCTTTAAATCTTCAGGCTACTTTTGCAAAAATAACCCCTTGATATCAGTATTTTGAGGATGAGGGTAGGCATTTCTGCTAGAGGGTCCTCAGCTGTGGAATTTATTTCCAACATTGATCCCTTTAGATATCTACATAGCTGATCTATATTTGTAGGTGTTTGCTGGTGAATATGATGGTGGAGATGCATTTTGCTTTGGGGGAGTCTAAGTGATATTGATTTTTTTTTTAAAGTGCATTTATGTGTTTTTTAAAATATGTACATGTGCTCAGTGTGACCCATGGATATAATTTAGAACTTTTAAAACAAATAAATGCCAAGAGTTTAATAGAGCTCAGGGTATAGAAATACTGACTAGCATTAGTACAGTAGTACATTTGAGGATAAAGATTTTAATTAGGTGGATAATTGTCTTTATTTTTAAAATTAAATGGCTTTTAACTCAATTGAATTATTTGCAAATTTCAGAAAAATCAGTATGTTGTGTTTAACATTTATATCAGAGTCAGCTTTGTGAGCTAATAAAACCTCATTTCCACTGTGACGTAGCTCCCTCAGCCCTCATGCCATCTCCTTCTGGGTGTCCTGGGGATTAGCAATGGTAGTTGCTGCACTGTCCTCCGCAGTCTCTCTATGCATCTTCCTCTCAGCCTGCAACTTCTCTTGTTCTTGGAGTGGCAGCTTCTGGTTCATGCCTTAGTTCTCTAGCCAGGTGTCTAAGAACTAGTCTTCACTGATGGCAGCAAATTTGTTGCCGTTAGTTTGAACTTCCTGATCAACTGATTGGGTCTGTGAATACTCACTCAGCCAATCAAGAAGTCGATCTCTAAACACCATGGCAGCAACTGGGTAGTGCGGACTTGAAGGGAGTCCCCTCTTTTTGACTCATCACAGTGGATGTGCTGGGAATAGGGAAGTTGGAACGTAGATATGCAAGTTATTTTAAGTAACTTGCGTATCTGCATTTAACTGCCGCCAAAAGGGGCACGCAGTGTAGATCTGCCATAAGTTCCTTCCCTTCCAGGGAAATCACAATCCTTCTAGACCAGCTGTCAGACTGATACCTCCAATGCCCTGTGGCACTACTCGGCCCCAAGCACGGTCCCTACACTGGGTTCCAGGCCCAGGGACCCTATAATATGCAGCTAGGGCCTGTACTGTCCTAGCCTTTGCTGCTGTTTCATTCAGTTTCTTCCTACATAACTGGCTCTCCTTTCTCCTTGCGTTTGCCAGCCCACTCACCGTCCCTCAGGGGCTATTTCTATGCACCCCTCCTTTACTACTCAGAGCTCCTGGGCTTTATAAAGGCCCTTCCCGCCCAGCTAAGCCTGCCTCTAATTAGTGGCCTCCTGATAGCCTACATCTCTCCCATACTTGCGTCTTAGTTGGTTATTTATATCTATCTGACCTAATTTACCTTACTTGCGGGGAACATATGTGGGGATATCTTTTTCTAGGGGTGACTTCAGGGTATTCCATAAAGTAAACCTATTTATACTGCATATAGTGTCTGTTTTGTTTGGTTTTGTTTTTAGAAAGAGCTGTGCGAATAACTGACGTTTTGGTTCACTTGCCATTATTCACAATGAAGGGAAAATCTTTTTTTAATTTTGTTTTGGTGAAATAGAAGTAAATTTCTGAATATGAAGTCATTTTGAGTTTATTTATTTATTTATTTATTTATTTTGCATTTTGAAAATGTTTCAATCTTTTGGATTTTTTTAACCACAATGATTCAGTAATAGTTTTGCTGAAAATCCCCCCCAGCTCTGTTTTAGTATATATGGTGCAGAAATGCCATAATCACTAGAATCTTCGCAGCAGTTCTTCTTTAGAGTGTCCAGGAAAATTTTCTCTTAGGTTCAAGTCAATGTAGAGGTTTCCTCATACTCTTCCCCGAACCTTAGTTTCAAAAGAAACCAGCAAAGTGAAATCAAAATTACACTAAAATTGTCAACTTTCACCCGCTATTGTGCCCAAGCTGCAAGTTTCACCTTGTTCTAAAACCACGATCAAAATTAGCTAAGGTTTACACAGAATGGTGATGAAAACTTATTAATTAGTAGAACTGGACCTGAGTTCATATAAAGAAACTTAAAACCAGGAAAGTTGTAGACATTTTGTCGAAATCTAGAAATCGTATCCCCTTGCCAAAGACCACTGTTAAAAATATGAAGCATTGCTTCCTGGAGATGTGTATTGCCTGATTACTGTCACTTTATCAAGATCATCATTTTGAGAATTTATCTGTTACTCAATTGTTTCTACTTCATTTCAAACATCTGGCTTAAATTTGAACTCTTGTTTTTTCCGGTGTTGATGCCCCTGGCTGTGTTTGGGGTTGTGCACTGGGTAACTCGAGGGGGTGGAAGGCCACAGTGTCGATGAAGCCCCTTTGCTCCAGACTCAGACACAGCTGGGACATAACTGACACCCAACAATCCAAATAACATAGCCTTGATGTTTCCCAGTTGCAGAAACCGATAACCTGTTCCCCATAACGGAATAACAGTTCTATTCTCAGCCAGCCTCTGCTTGCAATAATAATACAGCCTTGAAAGTTTGGTTTTTGTCCAAGGAGAAGAGAAGGGGGGTAGAATCCTTTATACACACAGACTGGGAAATGCTGACAGCCCAGGTCCAGCTAGTATTCAACTATATAAAAGCAATTGTAACCAAAGGGAATTTGCGCATGATTTGAGACGTGCCTGTCTCCGTGTGCCTGCTTGAGATCTCAAATAAATTTTAGTGTGTTTCTCCGCCCTGGTGTGTTTATTGGTGCTGCGCACTCCGGGCAACGAATCCACCACTGTTGCTAGGATCCCCTGCCTGTCTTCAGGTGTCCTACCTGCAACAGTTTTTGGCGACTCCGCCAGGACTTAGGGGCTCTAAACAGCCTTGCTCGGACCCCTCCGAGGGCGAGGGCAGCCACCACCTGCCTGTCTTCAGGTGTCCTACCTGCAACACCGGTGTCATAGCATTGGGATTTTCAAAGGTGTCTAAGGGAGCTAGGTATCAAGCCTCATTAGTCCCCTTTGAAAATCCCAGCCAAAAATACTTGTGATTCTTTATTGTACATAAACATTACTTACTTTTTTGTTATATTGTAATCTTTATATTAGAAGCAACATTTGCTAAATGTATTTCTACTTCTGAGAAAAAGATTTCTGTGGGCTCCCCCCAAAGCTATGCTTGCTTACTGTGTATATTTTTCTAGTTCAGAAACCACCTGGACAGCTTCAAAGCACTGGTGTATAGCTGAGCAGCATGAATTGAGCGTGATGGTGCTAATTTCAGAAGAAAGGAGGGACTCACATAATAGTTTGTTTGTATCCCTCTATGTATCCTCTCAGTGGCTCATCTTAGATGTGAATGTTCTGCAGGGCACCCTATCATAGTACAGATACACATTTGAAGGGAAGTGCCTGGATTCCTGACTTCAATTAATCATCTGAAATTAATGTCACTAAGGAGAAGGAGAAATGACTTGCCTTGATCTCAGATGATTTTATCCCATTCCCGATTTAATCACTCTGCTGCTAGCTAACACTATTGCTTACATAGAAGTATCTTACCCATCATATAATTGACATAAAAGTGGAACTGATTCCCCAGATGTGGAATTTGGGTATTTTGCAGATGTTTCTGCCAGGCACATCTAGTTTCTAAGACTCTTCCCATACACGGGAAGTTTAATACAAACTATTTATACTTTGTAATAATTTTATAGTCTCAGTATTACATTTTTGGACTAAGTTTTTGGACTTAGTAAATAGACTGCTGTGCCTGGAGGGGCATGATGGAGTGGGCTAGAAGATAAGTTGTAGCCTAATGAAGGTAGAAACTGTGTTCCCCTATCACTGTCCATCCTCTCCAAACAGGGGAAGACTTGGCATGAAGGTACAGGACATCTTTGGTTTTTGTTCGGCTTTGCTTATCCCTAGAAAAGTGAATGGGCTTTCATTTGGCCAGAGGGCTAAATCACTAAGATACAGGAGACTTGGTGGTGTCAGGAATGGAGAAACTGAGGCAATGCCAGAGTGTGAGACCACTTGAGATGAGACTTTGTTACAATCTCACTATCCTCTTCTCTGCTTATTCAGCACTGAAGAGATGCTCAAATAATAGAGTAGAAACCTAACTTTTAAAATGAAAATCTAAATTCTGAAGAGATCTTTAAAATTACCACAGCATTCTAATTAGAGATTGGCCCGAATAAATAACCGATACACAAACTCTGGATTCAGCCTTTGTGGGTCTATACCAACGGATCAACCAAAAACTCTCAAACCAAGGGGTTCAAAACTAACTGGAGAATTTCCCCAAACCCAAGATGCATTGGAATTTTGTCTATGATAGAAAAAGATTCTCTGAACACAGATAGTTCCCGGTTTGTCTTGTTTTCACTACTTTTTAATTGTTTAGTTAATCTCGGTTTACATAAAAGTAATTAAATAGGTGCCAAACTTGTAGGCTATCTTTTGGGTGTGACTTATGCATTGGCTGAGACTACCTTCAGAGCCAGATCTTCTGAGGCAATTATTACCCAAAAAAAAGGGGGGGGGGAGATACACTATTGGATCATTTGTGGTTAAAGAGAGCCTGAAATATTCTCTACTTTTCACTTTAGATTACATGATCATGGACTCTGAACTTGGAAATATAAATCTTGCTTGTCCAAACTTTTGTTTCTGTTGTAAACAAACTCTTTAAAACTGTTCCTCTGAATAGTCTAATGCTTTTATCGTTTTTTAAAAAAATAGTTCTGGGTCAGGTCTCTATGAAGAGTTGCATCCTATTGATTCTCATCTATGCTTTATAATCCTCCTAGAGCAGTTCTTTAAACATTCATCTGATAATAAGGAAATACAATTTAAAATATATATTTTGTATATTTTAATTCTAGTGACCTACATTAATGCCACATGATGCTAATACAGTAGCACCACGTGTGCACTTTTTTAAAAAGACGGAAAGCCCAATATGAGTATATAGAGTCTGATACTGGCCACTACTACATGCTTGCTTCAAAGCAAGATGCCATGAACTCTGTAATGAACAACTATGGAATAATCTTTCCTTATGGTAAATTTCTCCCTCATATTCAAGTGTGAACTGTTGCTGAGGATGGGCGTTATTAGAATGTGCTATACCTAACATGAATTCCTAATAACCTGGATAGTAAGTTAGTTCATGTACAGACTATTCTGTGTGCTCTCAAAAATATCAAAATCTCAAGAATGAGCCTATAGGTCTGAGACTTCCAATTCAGTTAAACAGACTCAAGCATGTGTCTGCTGTGGGGGTTGTGTGTGTTTATGTAAAGCAGCATTTTTAGTTTGCTCATGTTTAAAGTCCCTGTACTTCCTCTCTTTGCTATTGTACTGGTATGAGAACAGCAAATTTACATAAAGTGCCATGGGAAGAGTCAAGATATAGTATTCTGTACCCTCTTCAGGTAGCCAACTTTCCCCTCTGTATAATAGGGGACGGGGGAAAATTGGCCGACACTGCTTGACTGAGAAGTTGGGGGAAGCACTATGTGACATGCTCCCTCTTATCCCAGGTAGTGGAAAAGCTGTAGAAGACCATGGAAGGTCAGTGCTTCCTGAATGTATATTAATTTCTAGTATGCACTCTTTATCACCTTGCGTAGTCAGCATACAGATGGAGGTTATATATGGAGACTGACTGGGATTGGCATGTGGCTGCTGTCCTGCTGTGCTTGCATTTCTTTGGAGAGGACATTCCCAAGGAAGTGCAAAAAAGGAGTTCTTTCAGGCAGCCAAGCAGGTTCTGTTGAATTGGGACCCAAATATCACTAATCTTCACTACTTTCTCCCACTTTTTTTCAGGACCACACTGCAATTTAGCAGTGGGCAGCAGTGAAACTGACATGACTTGGGTCAGTTTTAGTCAGTAGCTTCCAGGGTCACTCACTACATAGTAGTCAGTCTGGCAAGTAGAAGGAGCACTCCCTCTTTTCCCCCCTCCCCTCCCACCTTGCAGGATTGCAGGATTAAATGTTGACTGGGAGCACTATCTCTTCTCGGGCTGGATCAACACAAGGGTTGAAGCTCCAAGCCCCAGCCTAAAGGAGGGCCCTGGTCTCCAGCCCCTAAGGCCCTTGTGTTGAGCCAGGCCACCCTGCTCAGCCCAACACAGCACTGGTGAGGCTTGGGGTGGTGGGGCTGGGAGGGCCTCTGCCAGCAGGGGGTGAGGAGGTGCAGGGCTAGAGGCTGGGCTCCATGGTGCTCCCAACCTGCCCCTGGGCTGGGTGGTCTGATCTGGGGGTGGGGTGGGCTGGCACGTGTTTGCTTTGCTCCACCTGTGGGGCCAGCTGGTACACTGAGTGTCCTCAAGAGCAGCCTTCCAGGCCCGCACCGCCCCCTTAGCCCCCCCCCCCCAGTGGTGGCCTACCTACAGGCCACTGTGGTTGGGGGCCAGGGCCCTAGGCAAGGGGGCCCTATAGTAATGGGGGGCTGGGGCCCAGGCCATTGGGTGGCTCACAGTGATGGGCAGCCTGGGGTCCCAAGACCCCTTAATCTGTCCCTGATCTCCAAAGCTTCAAGACTTCTAGCTCAGCAAGCTGCCCAGGAGCTGCTAAGGTGCGATGTCAGGATACCAAGCAGATTTCCACTAAGATCCTCCCCTCCAACAGAAGTTAATTGAAATAGACCCATTCTAGCAAAAAAGTTGGACTTCAGTAAATAAATAAATTCTGTATGTTTTATTTAAATGTTTTACTGATTTTTAAAATCAACGTCACACTCTCTTCATACAATTATTACTGACTTACGTGCTGTTCTTGAGAGGTTGAGCCATAACTAAGAGTCTCTCTTGAAAATTGATCTTGCAAAATCTGTCAGATAATTATTTCAAGTGCTCCAGTCTTATGTGGATATCTTCTGCTGTGGACTTTGTGACTGCTGTAATCTGTTCCAATGAAGAAGTGAAATAAACTTGTGCACAGACAATTACCACCGTCCCCTGTCCCCCGCCCTTATTTTTAATTGCATTCAGGAATGAAAAACAGCCACTACCCTCAAGTAGAACTAATGAGAGGATATATTTACCCCCTCCCCAAGTTTGTTAATGTGATTGTGTCTACTTTATGAATTACATTTCCTGATAAACACTGCTGGTGTTTGGTGGCCAAGATTAGGATTCCTCAGAGTCTTTCATTCACACACGGTTTTCACTTCCGTTCAGCTTCTCCTTCTCCCCTCCCCATAGTTTGAGTATGGATGTTAACACTAATTGCAAAACACTAAATGCTTCATTTGAATCTTTAATAAGTTTACATCTTTCCAAATTGATTCTTGGAGTGTGAAATCTTTGCTGGCATTATAGTTTAACGCCTTAGCATTTCAGAATAGGAGAACGGTATGAAGTTTTTCTGTTGTTTATTGAAGATGATTCAGCAAATATATTAATGTGAAAAGACCTAATGCCCTTTTCTTGATATTATAGGAGATTAATGCTCATAATTATAAATCACCTTTCTCAATGTCTATCCATGCTGACACTGATCTTAGCAAATGCCAAAAGCGGACCAAGTCTAACACAGTTTTGTAAATGTCATTGTATGACATCACCACAGGGAGTTGGCATCTTTCTGCATGGGTAGAAAGGAGGTTGTAATTAGAAATGAGTGACAAGGTGCTTTTCATCTTTGATGAGGAAAGATTTTATATGTCAAAATATCTCACCACAGGAACCATTTTCTCTCTATCCTTTTCTTGTCCTAAACACATTTTGCATAATAATCGGGGGAGGGGGGAGGAGTTATTGGTGACTGTTGCTTAGTGAAAAAATAGCAGATGTTCTGCATTTTTGGATAACAATTGTTTGGAAGCTATCACACTATAATCTTGACAGATACCATTCACAGGAAACCTTAAGATAGTATCTATATGAAAATATATAAAGAAAATCCAGGGTATTAAAAATGCTTTTTAAGACATTATGCATTGTGTCTTAAAATTATTTGGTGGAATTTAATCCTCTAACTTGGAAATATGTTTAAAGAGTTTAATCATCTGAATTATAAGCACTGTAAGAAGATGAATGACCTGAATTATATCTTACCTGATCTTTTAAAGATCAGTAACCTGCCTTGTCATTCAGTATATATGGTATCCAATGTCATGTAACCTTTGAAAAATTAATAGTTGGTTTAGCAAATGGATTTATATTTATTACATTAAAATGGATAGAAAAATTAATGCAACAATATTGTTTTAAACTGGGTAGGAGGGCTATCATGTCATAAAGCATGGCACTATGATATCAGACGTATCAAATAGAACTTAGTGTGGTTATGAACAAATATTTTGTGGAACTTCTTGTCAGACCGCTAGTGTACTTCAGTACAGCTACATTGAAGTCAATGAAACTGTGCCACATTTAAAGCAGCTGAGATCCTAACCAGCTGTTTTGAAGTCAGAACTTTTAATATTTTATACACTCTTGTCCTTCACTTTTCCAAAAAAATATTGGTGATGCAGATCTTCCATTGCCTTCCCACCTTTGCCACATTGCAATTTCAGTGTCCAGTTTTGTCACCCTTTGTCATATATAGGAACTTATCCTTTATGGTTGCAGTGGGACTACTTACAGAGTAAGGTAACACTCAGCATAAAGGTGGCAAAAGCTACCCCTCATTTTGTATAATGTCCATTGTACAGATTGTATTCCCAAATGATTTAGAGTCAAAATGCTAAATAGACGAAGAGTGTGTTTGAGAGGCTTGGGCAAGAGAGGAGAAGCCCTTTTGGGAAAGCAGAGAAAATGTTTTGAGCTATGTTCTACCACAACTGAAGAAGAATTAGAATGATGAAACAATGGTTACTAGCTGTCCAATGGCAGAAACCTAGACTGGAGCAGAAACAAACCTGAAATGTGTATGTCAGGAAAAAAAAGAAAAATGCTGGTGTTTAACCATGATTAGTAAGTGTTGTAAAGATAACCTAAGCCCTGTAATCTCTTAGCTATTTCAAAATTATGCCAGAAATATGCAGAGTTTAGTAAGGGTTATTGGGATGAAAAGTTCAAGGCATTAACAGGTACCACAAGCGTCTCTTCCCACATAGATTTGGGGGGAGGGGGGAAGGGGAGGACCTCTATGTAGGCCAAAAAGTGGAAAGAAAGCTGTTGGCACCTTTTTGAAGGGTTATGGATGCTAAACTTCCTTATTAAGGGTTTGAAGAGGAGGATTGCTTGGCTGGGACTGAAAGGTGGAACTTTCCAAGGAAACAGAAAACAGACATAAAAATCCAGATTCTAGACATGTATCACTTAAACGCTATACAGAATTTCTAGTCTGACAGTGGAAGAAAACAGCACAAAGCCTCATGAAACAAAGCTGGTGCTTATTAGCGCAAGATCTGGGACTAACAAATACCACATAAAATAAATAATCAAATGTATAGTGATTAGAATGACAGTTTTGTTTTAAGGCACATATGAGTGTGTGTGTGTGTGTGTGTGTGTGTGTGTGTGTGTGTACATTGTATGCTTTGGATTAATATACTCTCATCCTTCTCTATGACCTGGTTGAGAGAGATGTCCAGTCCTCAGCTCTTGAGTGGAGGGGTAGAGGACTTGGCTCTGCTAGAGAGCTAAGAGCAGTAAGTAATACTTAAATGTACACTGAGGACAAAGTTTTTTAGTAAACATTAACTAAATGAAGCTTAAGGAAGAAGTAGCTGTCCATTGCACCCTAGTAATGTGGGTTGCCTTTTTTGTACCCTACATAGTATGGGTCCTCCTTCTATGTCCAAACTTAGCTTCTTTACCCACAAATTATTAGGGTGCACTTTATCCTATAGGCTGGTAGGTTGGTGCATATTATTGATGCATTAATCACATATCCACATCCTTTCTAGACGGTTCTATCTATGCAGATCATTCATCTCCCTTTGTTATTTCTCTCCTTTTCTATGGATTTTGTGGTATACTTATGAAGTTTGTTTGGGCATAAACTAGATGCCCTGCTTTGATGCCTGCTGACTTATCTAGGGTGATAGTCATAACCACATATGCAGCTTCTCGTTTCTTCTCTGGGTCAAAGGAGCTGAACATGTGTATGCTCACTGCTTTAGCTTTTCATGCAGAATGTGGCCTCCAGGCAACTTTTGCATTCCAGCTTTAACACTTGAATATTCCTCTGACTCTATCTATAAATCTTAAATCTATAAGTAGTATATGTGCAAGCAAGCAGGCTAGTTCTATAAGCTATACCACTCACCAAGATGCAGGATTTGTGGTCTAAATGATCCAAGACAGATGGCTGTCCAGCCTTCTTTTGAAAATCTTCAGCAAAAGAGCTTCCACAGCCTCCCTAGGCAGTATGTTTTATTATTTTACTATTCTTAGAGTTAGGAAGCTTTTCCTGATATTTAATCTAAATCTGCAATGCTATAGTTTCAATCCACTGTCTCTTGTCCCACGCTCTGTGGCAAGAGGTAAGGCAACTTCATTTGAATTCATTTATCTAACAGTAGAAACAAGAGACAACATTAACAAAGATTTTGTGCTCATTTATAAACCACTGCAGACCAAAGGATTTATAAAGGAGCTCAGTGATACCTAACGGCAGATGATGGTGAACTACCCCAGACTTGTCATCTAAGGAGATATCAGTAGTACAATGACCAAGACTGTATTTGCAGAAGCCCAAAACCTCATCTCCTCATTTGCCACCCTAGGACTTTTACAGATCATCTTTATACTACTCCATACAGACAGACATATCCTGAGCCTGATCTTTGGCCTAAATGTTGAGAGAGGACCTCACAACCAGGCCACTGTCTTCTACAAACCATCACCTCAGCAGTCAGAGACCTTCCATCTCCCAGGCAATAAGAAAGACAAATTATCCTAAGTCAACCATGAAGACTTATGGGCTCCAACAAATTCAAAAGTCTGCTAAAATACAAGAGAACCCCACCTACAGGTTAAGGAGTCCAGGATCTGGGGAATCTTTATTATTCTGTGCTATTTTGATCATTGGCAGGTTAGCCAACAGAAAGCCATTTTCTCCCAATCATCCATGCAGATCTCCTTGCTTCTTTTTGTCACCCTGTAAGGAATGTACAGGTGTGCTGGAAACTCATGCACCAATGGGTGTTTCAGGCAGGAAGGATCATAAGGAATTCTGTAAAGCCTATGTTGAGGCTGTATTATAGACCAAGAGAGTTTTCCTATCAGCCTCTATTGAGGTTGCTGAATCGTTCCCCAAGGAGATACCAAAGATAGTAAACTGCTTTATCAATCCTATATCCCTACAACCTGCATCAGAGATGAGCACCAAGTCGTGCAAAAATCTGTTTCTACTTTATGGAAAACATGAACATTTTGGAAGCCTTCTCAAACAGCTTGAATCTGCTTCACCTGCACCAACCAATCAACACCCCACCTGCACTTCCAGAATTCAGTGCATTCAGCCATCAAATAGTTCTGAAAAAGTCTTGACCTAAGACTCATTAATCCAATCCAGAGTCCTTTCTGGCTTTTTGAAAGGAGGTCATGAGCAACTGATATAATTCCTGACTGAAACACAGAAGACCTCATTCAGAAAAGGAATATTCCCTTTTGATTTCAAAGTCCAATTGCACTGAAGAAATCCACCCTGGACACTTCTGTTCTAGCCAAACATCACCTAAGATCAGTCTTCCTGAACAAATTCATAGAGAAGCTAGCAAAAGGACAACTATGAGCTCATCTAACTGAAGCTAACATAACCTGCACAATTTGATTCAGGCAAGGACACATCCAAAACTGCTGTAGTGTGCATTATCTGCTCCTGTCAATGAATAGGGACAGATATCCTTTCTCATCTTCCTGGACTTCCCTGCGGTCTTCAACACTGTTGGCCATGAAATTCTGTTGTTTCATCGGAGAGAGGTGACAGGTACAGCGTAATGCATTGAAAATAGTTTGAGTCCTTCCTGGAGTCATATGTCTAATGAGTAATGATGGGAAACTTTACCACTGGACCCCTCACTTCTTTCTTTCTGGTCCTTTTCAACACCAACATGCATCCTCTAGGTGAAACTAAGAAATGACACGGACTTTTTCATCTGCATATTGCTGACTCTTTAGCTCTATTTATTCTTCATCACATATAACCACACCACTATCACCAAGATGGACCAGCGCTTGGAAGAGATCATCTCATGATGAAAAATAGCTAGTTGAAGCTGAACCCAAGCAAGACAGAGGTGATACTGGTGAGCAGAGGGAAAAAATTATGAATAGCTTGCAGCAATGGCGCAGTCTCCATTGATTGAAGATTTACACCCACAATTGGTAAATTCAATCTGTAGTCGAGTGCTCTTCGATTCTTTATTGATACTAAACTCTCACATAGCAACATCTGTGGATAATACTTTCTACAACCTGTGCCTGGCTAGGAGACTGTTTCCCATCCTAATGAATGGAGAACTGGTCTCAGTCATACTTAACTGTGTCACATCTTGGCTGGATTACAGCAATACAGTATACCCATGGCATGAAGCCTTTGGCACTTAGGAAACGCCAACTAGTACTGAACTTTGCAATGTGTCTTCTCAGCAGCCAACATTGCCACAAACACATTAAACTCTCAACTAGAGTAAAGCTCATCTGAGTTGAAACAGAACATTCTCCAAGTCCTGTCTGAGACTGGAATGAATTCCCTTAAGAACTGATGACCATCACAAACCTCATTGCTTTCCAATGCACACGCAAGGCTCATTTCTTTAACTTGACTTTCTGTAATATAAACACGTAGCAAGAGATACATTTATGTTAAAAAGCAGACACAAAGAAACAAGCACGCTATCAAATCAAGACAGTGCAATGCACATGCTTCTTCCTTTGGGGAAAGATGATGAACATACAGCACTTGAAAAATACGTAGTCACATTCTTGCACTATTGAAATTTGCTCAGATGCTACAGTGATGAACATGATACAAGAATCTGTCTAGCAGTCGTCCTCACCTAGGAGTGTGCTTAACACCCCACGGTATGCTGAATTCTCCTGGGGGTATATCAACTCCTCTAAATATTTGTCTAGTTTTACAACAAGCTAGAGAAAAATTACTAGCAAGGACAGTACAAAATAAAATTTCATACAGATAATGACTTTTGTACTACTAGATTCTATACACTGAAAAGTAAGTACAATATTGATATGTTATAACTATATGGTAAAATGAGAAAGAAAGCAATTTTTCATTAATAGGTTGCTAGGACACTTTTTAAATTTTTTATGTCTGAATTTGTAAGCCAGTAGTTTTTAAGAGAGGTGAAACTTGGGGTATGCAAAACCAATCAGAGTCTGGAAAGGGTACAGTAGTCTGGGAAGGTAGAAAGCGACACCACTGATATACAAAATAGAATAGAACATAATTGTAGAGGCTCTTGGGCATGTAAGAGGGGCTTATAACCACTTTCTATCCCCAATTGTGCTATTCTGCACTCCTCTATTTTGGGATAAGAATAAAGCCAGGTTTTTGCATGTTAGTTGCCTTTTTGGGTCTGAGAGGAATTTTCCCCTGAGTACCAGATTGCCCTGGCAATGTCATTTTTTTTTCTCTCCTTTCTCTCAGCAACCTTAACTTAACTTGTAAACTTAATATAATCATAGTTGGCGAGAGCCCTCTGCAAATAATTATTCAGTAGAGGGCTGGTTCCCAGATAAACTGGAATTGGAAGTGGATTAGGAGAAGGTATGTCCTAAGGGACTGGGGAATAGGGTTGGGACTGATAATGTCTGGTACAGTAAGGAGACAATTCCTTTTTTCTCAGTCACTTAACCTCACATTATAGGAGAGCAGTGGAGTTCCAGCAACAGCCTTGGAAACAAGTTAATGAGATGGGAGATGGATGGCAGCTGTCTCTCAGATGGTACAGCACACACAATCCTATCCTGGATGAGTTATTTCTGAACAATTCCCAGAGGTGTTATTCAGTAGAGTTTTGACCTAGTTAAACCACTTTTCTGGCGTGCTGTCTGTCTTCTGATGGCTGGGTCAATAGAACCATGAACTCCATGTTTTATGGGAGGAGATGATGAATCTGCCGTGAGCCTATCTTTCATTTCTTTACTCAGTAAAACATGTTTTGGTCTTGTTTGTAAATGTGAATAGTATTGTAAAATAGTCCCTGTTTTTGTCAATATTACAAAATCTGTTTTAAAAAGTTCACAGATTGCTAGACAAGCAACCATGGATTTCAGAATTTAAGCTTGATTGCTTCATTAATGCTGAAGGCTTTGGTAGAACCTTCACTTTCTATAATCCTTCTGTGTTGGAAACTTCAGCATCATCGAATTCGTGAAGTAAATAATGTGTCTGACAGCACTTGGACACTGACAGTTTTTAGGATGAACATAAGAATGTTCATAGTGGGTCACACCGATGGACCATCTAGCCCAGTATCCTTTCTTCTGACAGTGGCCAATGTCGGGTGCTTCAGAGAGAATGAACAGAATAGATGATCATCAAGTGAGCCATCCCCTGTCACCCATTCCTGCCTTCTGGCAAATAGGTCAGGGATATTTAGAGCATTTAGAGCATATCCAAGTACCTAGGATATTTTAGAGGTTTTGCATCCCTGCCATCCTGGCTAATAGTTTGGCAGCACTGCCCATTCTGACCCCTCTTCCATGAACTTATCTAGTTCATTTTGAACCCTGTTATAGGCTTGGCCTTCACAGCATCCTCTGGCAAAGAGTTCCACAGGTTAACTGTGTGTTGTATGATGAAATACTTCCTTTTGTTTGTTTTAAACTTGCTACCTATTATTTTCATTTGGTTACCCATTGTTCTTGTGTTATGAGAAGTAAATAGTAATGCTTCCTTATTTACTTTCTCCACACCCATTATGATTTTATAGACCTTTGTTATCCTTATTCATTATAAATTAGAGCAACTCCTTGGAATTTAATGGCGTATAAAAGCAGTATACACAAAATCAGTATTAGAACAGATATATCTTCCTGGGTAAGGTAATTGTGCTTTCTTTTTACAGATGATTCCATTATTTTTAGCACAGCCTTTGTATAAAAACAATGTCTGTCTAAAACCTCTGCTGTTCATTGTGTTGTCTGAGAGCCCGACAATACATTAAAAATAATGGGTGATGTGATTAAAATGGGAGGCAGTTTTTTCAGTTAAAGGGCAGAATCCTGACTGGGAAAACCTATGTGAATATGAAAATAAAATGAAAATTTCTTGCACGATTGGTGTACAATTTTGAAGTATTAGTTCTGGAGGAAATTGCTAATAGGTCTCAGCAATTTTGCTTGTATATGATGGCATACCCATAATCTACTGAAACTTTAACCCATTTCTTAGAACCACATCCAAGTACCTTTAAGGTGTCCAGATGACTTGATTTTATAGGGATATTTTATGATATACTAATATTTGGGGCTTTTTCTTATATAGATACCTATCACCCTCAATTTTTCACCCTTGCTTTCTGTCACACTACCTCTATCGCACTCTGAGACCTGGTCTACACTGAGAGCACAGGTCAACATAACACCACATATGTTGATCCTCTACAGCCCGTGTCTACACTGACACAGTTATAAAGGCAAACTAAATGATGTCGTAGCTTGGTGTCATAACTCTACCCCAGCAGGATGTGTAGCATTGAAAATTCAAATTATCAGTATAGAAATTTAATGCAATGTTACTGGCCTCTGGGATCTAGCCCAGAATTCCCTCTTCTTGAAAATCCATCATTCATGGTCTGCTGCACCTTGGCCATGTCCTCAGCAAATAACTCCTCCCCTTCCTGCAGCTCTGGGAAGGTCTGAATTCTATTTCCTGCTTGGGCAGTGTGGAGAGCTTTTCACTCGAGCAGGCAATGGTGTCCAAGCTTTTCTTGCTTGTTTGTGTGAGAGTAGAAGGGAGGGGAAGAGGGCACATTGCATCATGGGAGGATGGCTGACTTCCCACAAGCCACAGCACTTCATTGCACTGTGGGATGGCTACCCACAATGCAATACTTTTAAATTCAACCTAACGGCAAGCAATGGGGACACAAGAACCTAACATGTTCCTCCAATTTTATTAATTCAGTATCTCAACGTCAACTTTAAATCTCGCCCCACTGTAGACATTCCCTGAAACACGCTCCATTTTCCTCTTACGTGTTGCCAAATGTAGGCTACTATGGATGAATTTAATAAATTTACTACACTCTCAAGGCCAGACTACCTCTGTGGCTTCCTTGTACACCACATGGAAAAGACAAAAGTTCCATAGACTTCCCTTTCTGTACAGCTTTAGTGGTGAAAATAATCTTCACATGGGGAAAGGAGGAAGGAATTGTGCCCATGGCTCTACCTCCCACTCATTACCAGCATATGGATTAAACCAGAAGGATGATGCAAACACCCTGACCACAAATCCCCAAGATCTTCCTGGGGATAATGCTGTGCCATCTTCTCCTTTAGAATTGAGTCTAATAGGCACAATCTAGCACTCATTTTTGATAGTTTCTTTCCTGTTGATGGGATTCTAGTGTGTGCTCTCCTGTGTGCCAGATAATAACTTGCAGTAGGTCAGATTCTGCCCCATGGGTCATGGGTTGGACAACCCAGATGTAGAAGGTCCTTGGGGTGGGTTTATGGGGGATGAGTTTGTAGAGTTTCTCTTAGAGTTGTTTGAGAAAGGATTTGATGACATCCGCAAGTTCCTGGGCAAATTGTGGTGTGGGGTCATCTTTAAGTGGTTTATAGTAGGTGGTGTCAGAGAGTTGCTAATTGGCCTCATTAATTTAGTTATCACAGTTGAGGACTACAATTGTGCCCCCTTTTTTTGCTGCTTGAATGATTACTATCTAGTGGTTAGATTTCAGGAACTGCTTGGCTATCCTCTCTCTGCTGGAAAGATATAGGTTTGTCTCTCTTGACACCAGAAACTGGTCCAATAAAATACATTGCCTAACCCACCTTGTCTCTTTAATCTTCAAGTCCCTGGCTCAAATTAGGCAGAGCAGTGATCTGAATCTGGGTCTCTTGAAAAAAACAGGGGAGTGGCTAACTACTAGATGAGCCTCTTTTCCTCAGGTTTTAACTTGAAATTCCATGCTGGACCATCCAGACAAAATTGGTCAAAAGATACATTTCTGTGAAGCCTCACTCCAAACCCAGACTCCATTTTCTCCAATAAGTATCCCAGAGCCATACCTGCAGGATCTAAAGGGCATAAAAAAATTCACTAGAGGCATGGAAGTTACTCTCAAGTATGGAAGCTGTGTTTCTTCTTCGAGTGTGCTCCTGCCGATGCCAATCCTGGTGTGTACATGCTCGTGCACAATTCATCGGAGACCTTTTCCCCCCAGCAGTATCCGTCGGCTCAGCCTGGGCGCCCCCTGGAGTGGTGCTGTCATGATGCTGTATATATAGCCCTCCCGACCCAGTGCCCCGCCAGTGACGATCATTGGAGCACTCTTCGCTTGCCTTTGGCAAGATTCTTAATAGTCCCCAGCTATCTTAGTTGTTTCTGAGGCGGCAGGAGCTAATAACAGAGCCGGTGGTAGGCTCACCCCAGGGCTCTGGGGCATGCTGCAAACCCAAGGGTTCAAACTGTGCGGTTCTTGTCAGAGGCCCATGCCGAGGGGAGAGCCTCATGACTCCTGCGTCAAGTGCCTAGGCGAGGAGCATCAGACGGATCATTGTAAGATCTGTAAGAGCTTCAGACAGAAAAGTAGGAGAGAGAGGAGCGCTAGTCTGAAACAGATCCTCATGGAGGCAGCCCTGGATCCACGTTCCCCCCACCACGATGTCGGGAACCATGGTGCGGAGTGCTCCAGCCTCCACGAGGGAACCGGTACCAACCCCGGCACTCAGCGCGCGGCACTGCTCTTACTCACTGGGACCCAGAAAGAAGTTTAAGGCCTTGGAGCCTCGCTCCACCCAACTGTGGGAGCAACGAGAGGAGCTGGGCCCGAAATCACTGGTGCACCAAAGTGATTGGGGGGGAATTGGACATGCTGTCCACCCCAGAAACCTTTGAGGCTGCAAGGGACCTGATAGCCATGACGGCACAGAAGTCCCCCGCCGCCTCCTATGTGATTCCCATGGGCAGGATCCAGTCTGAGGAAAAAGCCCCAATGATGGGACCCAGATCACCCCCTCATCCCTTGCCATCCAGGCAACGGTCGCTGGCAAAACACTCGGGGCAGGAGTCATGCTGACCGTACCAGTTCAGGTCCTCATCGTGGAGCAAGACAGTCTCCCAAACATTACCAGGGCTCCTGGCACCAGCCCTCGCCCCCATACTTGAGGGGAGAGAAGTCCAGAAGTAGGTCAACCCAATGGCACGACTCACCGTCTCAGCACCGGTCGCCATCTCAGCACCGCTTGTCGTCTCAGTAGCGGTCATCATCCCGGCTCTGTTCACCATTGCGAAGATGGTCAACATCCCAATGCCGCTCGTTGTCTTGGCACCTTTCGCTGTCTCGACAATGGTCACCATCCCAGCACAGCTCATCGCCCGGCACCAGCATCTGCAACAGACAGCCTTGTCAGCACTGCCTTGGTCCTGGAGGTCGGAATCGCAGGCCTCGTCGACAGGCGTGTCCCGTCATGGAGAAGGTCCGACGCATGCTCCAGGCGCTCCCATCACAGTATCCTGGCAGCCACATTGGCAAGACCCTCCCCAGTGGCCATTCTGGATGCCCTGGGCTTACCACCAGACCCAGGGTACCCAGCCATCAGGGCAACCTTCAGTGGCCTTGGTCTCTCACACTGCCAAACCTGGCCAGGTCGGGCAGAAACCCCATGCCACACCACCCCCCTCGGAATCCCTCGGTCGGGACCTGAGTGCTACTATTGAGGATGCTCCTACAATGGGCTCATCAGAAGGAGAGGAGGGGGAGCTAATGCACCCTGAGCCTCAGATGCCCCAGGAGCCGGAAGAGGACCACAAGGCTTCGTCCTCTTCATCCCCAGGAGAGGCCTTGATGGAGCCAACCCCAACTGCACGGCCTATGGATTACAAGGCTCACCAGGCCTTACTTAAGAGGGTGGCCCAGAACCTGAGCCTCCAAGTCAAAGAGGTCCGGGAGGACCCTGACCCAATGACAGACATCTTGTCCTCAGAGTGTCCCTCAAGGATAGCGCTCCCTATCATCAAGACTGTGTTTTCAACCACAAAAAACCCTGTGGCAATCTCCCTTCTCCATTCCACCTATGGCGAGGGAAATTGATAAGAGATATTTTGCCCCTTCTAAGGGACATGATTATCTCTTCTCCCACCCACAACCAGACTCACTGGTTGTCTCCACAGCAAACAATAAAGACCATCAGGAAGTGCAGGGCCCAGCCCCAAAGGCCAAAGACCCCAAGAGACTTGATCTGTTTGGGTGGAAGATTTACACCACTGGTGGCCTGCAGTTGAGGATTGCAAATCAGAAAGCAATCCTCAGCAGATACAGCTTCAACTCCTGGGGCTCAATGCAAAAATGTAAGGACCAGTTACAACCCGAGTCAAAGGAGGAGTTCTCCACCCTACTTAATGAGGGGAAAGCAGTGGCGAGAACCTCCCTGCAGGCAGCCTTGGACACGGCCAATTCGGTCACAAGAGTGATGGCCTCACAGTGAGGTGCTGCTCCTGGCTACAGGCTTCGGGGTTCCTTCCAGAGGTCCAGACCACCTTGCAGGACCTCCCCTTTGAGGGAAACGGCCTGTTCTCGGAACAAATGGACTCTAAGCTGTGCAGCTTAAAAGACTCAAGGACTACCCTTAGGTCGCTGGGAATGCATACCCCAGCGACAGAGCAGAAACACTTCAGACCACCACCCAGTCAGAAATCCCAACCCCCCAAACAGGACTATTCCAGGGGCAAGAACAGGGGTTTCAAGCATAGGCCACCCCAACAACATCACAACTCAGGGAAAGGCCCAAGAAAGCAGCCCCAAGGACCTCCCACGCAATCCTTTTGAGGCTGCACCCGAGGACAGTGCACCAGCTCAAAACCCGGCTCCACAGCACCCCTTTTGAGATAGACTGTCTCATTTCCACAATGCATAGTCCCAGATCATGACAGACAAATGGGTCCTTCGCATGGTGAGATTGGGATATGCCATCCAATTTACTACCCTTCCCGGCCCCTCTTCGGGGACCCTGCTCACTAACAGCTCCTCATGGGAGAAGTCCACGGGATGCTAAAATCGGGAGAAATAGAGGAGGTCCCTCGGGAGTGTCATGGGAAAGGTTTCTACTCAAGATACTTTCTAATCCCCAGGACGAAAGGTGGTCTCAGGCCAATCTTAGATCTTCGGGGCCTCAACAAGTTCATAAAAAAGACAAAGTTCAGGATGGTGTCCCTGGCCTCGATCATCCCCTCAATGGATCCGGCAGACTGGTATGCTGCCCTCGAGCTCAGGGAAGCATATTTCCATATCTCTATTTTCCCCCACACAGAAGGTTCCTCAGGTTTGTGGCAGGCTCAGACCACTTCCAATTTGCATCACTCCTGTTTGGCCTCTCAGCAGCACCCAGGGATTTCACCAAATGTATGGCAGTGGTGGCAGCCCACCTCAGGAAACATCCTGGCATCCATGTGTACCCATACCTGGACGACTGGCTCCTGAAAGGTTGTTCCAGAGACCAGGTCGAGGCCCAAATCAGGTTCATAAGAAAAGCCTTCACCCCCCTGGGACTGTTGCTGAACGAATCAAAATCAACACTGTCACCGGTTCAAAGAATCGGGTTTATTGGAGCAACCATAGACTCAACTCAAAGCAAAGCCTTCCTCCTGGAGTCACGGTTCCACCTCATGACAGCCGCCATAGATTCGCCGTCATTCCCAACCACGATGGTGAGGAAATGCCTCAACCTGTTGGCCACATGGCTTCCTACGTCTACGTGGTTTAGTACGCCAGGCTGTGCCGCAGACCACTCCAGCTGTGGCTCCACTCGGTATTCCGCCCGCACATAGACAATCTGGACAAGGTGGTGACTTTCCCGCCACTGGTAATCTACTCACTACAGTGGTGGAATGACCGGGCCCAAGTAATGTCAGGCGTCCCATTCTCAGAACTCAGCCAGATGGCGACACTAGTGATAGACGCATCACAGCTGGGTTGAGGAGGCGCACCTAGGTGACCTGCGGACTCAAGGCCTCTGGTCAAGGGAGGAATTAGAGATGCACATAAATGTGCGGGAACTAAGGGCAATCAGGCTAACCTGCGCCACATTCAGGTCACAGATCCAGAACCACCATGTAGCAGTGCTAACGGACAGCACCGCAGCGGTCTTTTACCTCAACCACCGTGGGGGGGGAGGGGGCTGATCCTCCAAACTGTGCAAGGAGGCGATGAACCTGTGGGAGGAGTGCATAGTCCATGCAATATACCCGGAAGCTTTGCATCTCCCGGGGGCCCAAAACATGTTGGCAGACCGCCTCAGCCGGTGTTTGCAGCCCACAAGTGGTCCATCAAGGCGGAGGTCCTCTGGAGGGTTTTCCAAAGGTGGGGGTTTCCCCGGTTAGACCTGTTCATCGCAAGAGAAAACAGGAAGTGCCCTCAGTTCTGTTCTTTTCAGGGGCACAGCCGAGGGTCCTTCTCAGACACCTTCCTCCTGAGCTGGAGCTCAGATCTCTTGTACGCCTTCCCTCCCTTCCCTCTGATCCACAAGGTCCTCCTGAAAGTAAAGAAGAACAAAGCATCAATCATACGGATTGTCCCCACGTGGCCGAGACAACACTGGTTCCTATCGCTGATGCAGTTGTCGGTGAACACCCCGATTCCACTGCCCGCATGCCCAGACCCGATCTCCCAATCCCACGGGAAGCTTCTTCATCCCAACCTAGAATTCCGGCATGGAACCTATGTGGTTGAACGAAAGGGAAAGCATCTGCTCAGAGCAGGTCAGGAAGGTCCTACTCGAAAGCAGGAAGCCATCCACGAGAAAGGCATATATGGCCAAATAATCCTGGTTTTCAATATGGGCGTCAGAGAAAGGGGTAACACCAAGGAAGGCCCAAGTCCTGATCATCCTGGACTATCTCCTCCATTTAAAGCACTCAGGGTTAGCGGTAGCCTCACTAAAGGTCCACTTAGCAGCCATCTCGGCTTTTCACAAAGGGGAAGGAGGGACGTCCATCTTCTCGCACCCAGTAGTGTCGCAATTCTTAAAGGGTATGGACAAGCTCTACCCTCCAACACAGGACCCAGTACCTCCTTGGGACTTGAATCTGGTACTCTCAAAATTGATGGGACCCCCATTTGAGCCATTGGGGTCATGCTCCATGCTATATCTAACCTGGAAGGTAGCGTTCTTGGTCGCCGTCACCTCAGACCACAAGGTATCAGAGTTAAAGGCCTTGACTTCGGAGCCCCTATATACAACATTCCATAAAGATAAAGTCCAACTGCAACCCTACCCTGCCTTCCTTCCCAAATTAGTATATACCTTCCATTGTGGTCAGGAAATATTCCTCTCTGTCTTTTTCCCCAAACCACACACAAACGATAAGGGGAAGGCACTGCACTCGCTAGATGCAAGGAGAGCGCTAGCCTTTTACATAGATAGGACTAGGCCCTTCAGGAAAACCCGTCAACTGTTCATAGTAGTAGCAGAGAGAATGAGAGGCGAACCGGTCTCCTCCCAGAGGATATCATCCTGGATCCCCTCCTGTATTAGGGCATGCTATGACCTGGCGAACCATCCTGCCCCAGCAATCAGAGCACACTCTACATGGGCATAGGCCTCGTCAGTCGTGTTTCTATCCCATGTCCCGCTCCTCGAGATCTGCAGGGCCGCTACATGGTCCTCAATACATACCTTCACTGCACACTATGCGATCAACCAGCAGAGTAGGGACGATGGAGCAGTCCTCCAGAGTATGCTATAAAGGCTCTGACCCCACCATCCGGGGCTAACTGGTAAATCACCAGGATTGGAATCGGCAGGAGCACACTTGAAGAACAGGTTTCTTACCTGTAACAGATATTCTTTGAGAGGTGTGCCCCTGCCCATTCCAATACCTGCCTGCCAACCCATCTTGTCGGAGAAAGGGCAAGAAGGAACTGGAGGGGCGCCGGGTCAGCAGGGCTATATATACAACGCCATGAGAGCGCCACTCCACGGGGTGCCCAGGCCGACCCGACGGACACTGCTGGGGGAAAACGTCTCCGACGAATCGTGCATGTGGCGCGTACGCACCAGGATTGGAATGGACAGGAGCACACCTCTCGAAGAATATCTATCTGTTACAAGTAAGAAACCTGTTCTAATCATGAGAATGTTATATGATGGATTTTCATTCTTCCTGCACTCCGTGTTCTCATCGCTTCATTCTGCTTTTGTCCATTATGGAGAAATGCTGCCAAATAAATCCCACTTTCAACTGCATAGTAAATGCTGGCATTAAAGAAGGAAAAAATGCTTTGCAAAAAACTCTGTAGAAATGTTCCACAAAAAAATCATGTTTGTTTGGTAGCAATTATTATTTATAAAGCAAATTCTTATTTGTTTTACAGCTTGAACTAATTTTGCTAAGATTGTTTAAAACATGTTAATACCACAAGGTGCATTACTTACAGGAGCGCCGAAAGCCTTAGAAAAGCAGACTGATGGTGCTGTATTCTCATTAAAGCTCTTCTTTAGGCCACCCAAATATAGTGCCTGCATTGAAATGGAAATTTTAATAAATTTAACACTTTACGGATTTTATAGCATAAAAAATAGCTTTCTAAAGGGAGGAAGGATAATTTCCTCTTGATGGAGCAGTGCTATCATTGTTCAGTCACAGCAAATGAAAGAATTACTACAGAATCAAGAGCATGCTGGGAGTGTTTTAGATTGATGCATTTTATCACTCATGGAATCAAGCTTAGGCCCTCCCAGCCCTTTTAATACTATGTCTTGTAGGATGAACATCAACATTTTCACTTTTATACACAAAGGAATTAATACAGAATTTCAAGCCTGGGTGTATCAAGCTTGTCAGCTCAGTATCTAGCAATAGTGACATTTGTTCAGGCCCGCTGCTTCTCCGGTAGATTTCTTGCCTTGCCGCTGTTGGATATGCATTGTCATCAGGCAATCCTGTATAAAAAGCCTGAGTCAGGCAGCTTCTGCCTTGTTAAAACTAGCATTTCTGTGTCCTCTATTAAATGTTATAGCAGCTACAGAAAATCATAACATTTCAAGAGAATCACAGGTACACTAATGTAATTGGTGTGATACATTGCACCCACATTATTATCAGGAACCCTAAGCAGATAAACCTTTCCTTTTGTCATTCTGGTGTGGGTAGTCTTGATTATGATGATGCCAGCAGTGGGCTGGTTTGCCAACAGCAGATGCTGCGATTGATATGTCTTCTTTCAGAAAGCCATCATCCCCTACCAAGTCAGATGTGAACAAATCCAACGAGAGCTTGTATGATATAACACTATGGAGACTGTACATAATGAACTAATATCACACACTTTAGAAACAAAACATGGCACAACCTAATTTAAAGGACATTTTACATTTTAATTTTATCATGCAACCAGCTATATCAACATGTACACTGTGCACTAAGGTACTCTGCCCGGTATGTTTAAAGCCACCACAAGATTTGAAATTAACTAATTCAGTTGTATTACTGAGGAATATGGTAGTTGCAGGTATGAAAATTTTTTTCCATGGATTTCAAATTACATGTTTATAAATCTTCTTTCAGGCAGATTATTTCAATAATGGTAGTTCAAGCTAAATGTTAAGCAGTGGTTATATAATGAAAACGTTGAACAATAAAAAGCAGTAGCACAGTTGACAGAAAAATGATAAATACATCTACACAGTTGTGTTGGAAACTGTCATGTTTCAGATCCTATCAACATAGGAAATATAAATCACTTCAGTTTGAAAATAAAATCATGCATGAGTCATATCTCCATAGATCTCGGAAAAGCTTTACAAGAGGCAATAAGCTTTATTATCCCAATCTCCCAGCCTGGGAACCTCATTTTCCACTGCCAGTGAAGTAATTTACACCTGTATTAAATGATGTGAATTGCTTCCACTCTGACTTCTGTTTTGATCTGGTTTTATATCACACTCATCACCATGGCATTTGAGCACCTAGTGGAGAATGGAGTATTACAAAGATGTCAATAATGACAATGTGGCAAGCAGGCCTAGGGAATTGAACTGATTTCACTTGAAATTTTTTTCAAATTCATTTTTTCCCAATACAAAATAAAATTTCCCACATTCCTAAAATATTTTCCGATATTTTTAGTTTTGATTGCCGTCACAGGGTGAGTCAGTGGCTGAACATTAAATATGGAACCCTATCCTATGCTGAACTAAGTGTATCAAAAGAATTGTACCTTCAAGTACAGCAAGTCTAACATAAGGCAAAGATCACAAGAGAAGGCATGCAGAATGCCAGAAGGTATGCACAATAATAAGAACGTAATGGGGTATGAGGGTATTGTGTAAAGGATATGTATCATTTGTTGGGAACAGGAGAATTTATTTCAGATTCTAATGTTTCAGCTACACATTTACAACAAGATTGGATCCTGGTTAGGGTCAACGTGAGAAAGTCTGCCTAACTGTGCTGGCTACAGCTTCTGTTTTAAGATTTTTAATGAATGATACTCTTAATCAATCATGCATTACTATTGGGACTGTGTGCAGTATAAAGATTGTAAGAAATAGTTAATTCCTTGATCCACAGAAAAAAGTCAAAAGGGAGTGTGAAGGACCAGATGGTAAATGGGTCAACTTACCTATTTTATCTATCAAAGAACTATCTCCAAAGCATCTGATGAAGTGGGGTTTTCTCCCACAAAAGCTCATGCAACAAATAAATGTGTTTAGTCTTTATAAGTGCCACAGAACTACTTGTTTGTTTTGCTGAACTAGACTAAGGTGGCTACCCCTTTGGAACTTATCTACTGTTACCCTTCTTTGTGAGCATTTTAAAAATCAACTTCCTCATCAGAACTCTGTATTGTTAGTTTTGTTTCTGCTGCTGCTGCGTGATGATGAAATCCAAGGCCTTCATGCCTATCTTAAATTCTATCAAACCCACTCCACAGCTTTCTATTTTAATGCAAAGATAACAACGATGCTGGATACTCAGTTGTTGCTTACATCACCAGCTACAAAGCATAAAGAACAGGAGCAGGTTCTGAGAATTCAAGTATTATATTCCATATTTTTAAAGTTTGTTATTGACCAGATCTAGCTCAGAAAGCAGAAACATAATTGTGGAGAAATGCATTTGCTTTTAATTTTCTAATTATAATTAACATCAACAATTCAAAGACACTGATATCAAAACAGAAGTCAGCTCTGAAAATCATTAAATCTATAGTCAATAATACGCAACACTTGCTTCAAACATTAGTTTTTAACTATCTTGGAATTTAAGTTTTTTAAAGTTTTGTTAGGCAGAAAATTAAAATAGTCCAAGATCATTAAAAAGTATATTTTCAACTTACAATTCAGTTTGTAAAAAATGCATCTATTCCTGTAATAAGCAGAACCTAAGGGTGCTGTAACTCAGTGAACAAACAATTCCACCTCACCCACTTCACTTTGGCAGTTAGTAGCATTTTTTGTTTAGTGAGTTCCTCTATTCATACGCCCTGCACTGAGCTTTGTCCCAAAAACATGGGCTGCATAGAAACAATTATATAAATCAAACACATAACTTTTCTATTGTAGACATAGCCTAAGTCGACTTTTGTTAAGTCGATTTTAATAAGGTCAACTTTAAGTCGACTTAAAATTGACCTTATTAAGTCGACTTAGTCCACTTTGTTAAGTCGACCTAACTGCCCTTAGGTCGACTTAATAAAGTGGACTTGTGCGTCCACACTGGGCTTAGGTCAACCTAAGGAGGCTTAAGTCAACCTAATGAGTGGTAGTTATAAAGTCGACTTAAGCTTTCATTAAGTCGACTTAAGGAATTTCTTAGGCTGACTTAATGAAAGCCTAGTGTGGACGTGGTTTACTTTAAGCCAACTTAAGCCTCTTTAAAATCAACTTAAATTGCCAGTGTAGACATAGCCACAGGGATCTGGGTCAAGAACCTTTTGTCCTTCAGCTCAAAAAAACACAAAACAAAACACCTCAAACACACCAAAAAACCTCTATGCTTTGAGCTGAGGGGAAGATCCTGTAGCTTTATCTGCATACATTCCTTTTTTCACCATGGTACATGCCCCAGAGGGCATATTCACAAAACAAGTACATGAAAGCTGCCAGTGCTATATAGAACTGGGCCACTTTGGTCAGCCAACAGAAAGCATTGTGCTACTGACCTTCACCGAAGTATATTAGGTTTTTGCACACACGGAAAATGTAACTGCTGTTATTTTACATAATTAAGTATTTTTTTATGCTAAGCCATTATAAATTGAAAGGATTTTTTTCATTATACACGTTTTCCTGTATTTCAGCAAATAACTCAAGGATTAGCTCAGTCTTCATTGTAGCTCCCTTTTATGTTGGAACATTGCTGAATATCCAGCCCAACCATAGGTGGTGCCAAGGGGCAAAATAGCTTTTCCTTGAAAATTCCTGGGTTCAGACAAAAAACGTGTTCCATTAAGTCAGTTTTAACAGAGATGATTAAATGTCACTTTTCCACAGAAAATCCTTATCTTGGCATAGGAATTCTTTCAAAATAAGGTGATTTTGAATAAATGAAACCTGGGAATCTACAGGCTAGACTGTAAGGTGACAGTTAAATGAAACCTTCTAAATGTATTCAGATCCATGCTAGGAACAGCATAGTTCTACTGCAAGCATTTTAGGTGTAAATCACCAAAGTGATGGGGAGTCCTTTTAATAATCTTCCAAAAAAATAAACCAAAACAAACCCAAAATCCTGGAATTTTAAGTGACAGGTATAGTATCACCTATTAAGGTTGTCTGAAGAATTCCATTGCAAGAACTTCCCTCACCCCCAGTTACTCAGTTACTTACAGCTTTACCAAAAAATTAACAATTTAGGCAGAAACTTTCCAGACCAAGTATCTGCCTTAGAGTGAATTTAAAAAAAAAAAAATCACAAAAAAAGCTGTAGCTGTTTCCAAGAATGAAATGAGAGAAAAATGCATTGTTTTGCTTCTGTTAAAAAGATTCATGCAGCTGTTTTGTTGAGAAGTTTAACATCTCCATGGAGCACAGTCTTGAATTTGGCAGCAGGAGTGATGGTGGCAGTGAGGTATTTGTCCAGGTGTTGTTTTCATGCTCCTGGGAAAATCTGTCCAAATTTAGCCAGCAATAAGCCTCAGAAAATTTGTGCATACAGACTCTATAGACATGTTGGAGTTTGACGTCTAAAAATCTTTGAAGAGTTGATGAAATTTAATGCATTGCATGTGCTCTAACCACCACAACTCCTACTCCTATGTGCAATGTTCATACTGAGCATTCTAGGGCTGCATGGGTTGTTCAGGAGTTCCCTCCCAGATTCCAGGGACCACTGTGGCAGAAGATGCAGGAAGACAGTCTGTTCTTTGCTGTCAGTGCTCCTCATGATATTGTATAAGCAAAGGGAAGGGGAAGAAGGAACAGTCTTATTGAAATGAGCAGGAAGTAGAGGCAGGAAAAAGAGTAGAGAAAAACAGGAGCAATGGACAAGGCCTTTTCCTGTGTGTCTACCAAATAGCTGTGAAATCCACTAGCAAATTGAGCATCTCCATCTTCTTTTTGCATCAGATCCATGTAGAAGATAATCACCTTCTGCTGCTACCAGTTATTCCATTACCTTGAATACATCTAACAATCCCAGCCCTGATGATCTGGGAGAAATCAGCATCATTAAATTCTTGGGGTTTTGTCCATTTTAAAGGTTTTAAACGTAAGAATTTACAGCTGCAACTACAGCTACATTAAAAGACTCTTGCAAAGTCAAGCACCTAAAAATTAAAAAATGCCAGATTTACAATCTTAATTTAGCCACTTTGTATGAATGCATTTAATTGCATGAACACCTTCTAGTCACTCCCACCCACACACGCAGGACCACAGACTCATTTAGTGCACAAGATAGACTGTATACGGTGACCAAATTTGGGATCCAATTTGCAGAAGTTCTGAGAACTCAAATGCAACTGGAGTCATAAAGTACTATACAAATGCTAAATACTCTGAAAAATCTGGATCTACATGACTCAGATTGGACATCCAGATTTAGTTGACACTTGAATGTTTTGTCTTTCATCTCTGTGTCTCAGTTCCCTTTATGTAAGATGAGGATAAAGTCACCATTGTACCTCACACTGGGGTTATGAAGATCAAATAATTAGTATTTGTAAAGAAATAAGATGATATGATGAGAGCTCCATAGAAGAGCCTGTGTGCAAATTCGTAATTGTGTTCAGTGCACAGTTTAGTGACTGTGCAGTAAATAATGCATGGAATCAGACAGAAGAAGATAAAATATTGACTTGAATATCCATTCAATTTGCATCATCTATCCTTTGAAAAGAATGAAGAAGTGATCTAGTGGGGGAAGTTTGTGATCCTGCAGGACTATCAATTTATATGCACAAGGTGGCTTAATTTTAGGGTGCTTAACTTTGCTACCTTAATAGTTAGTGTGAAATATGTCATAGCGTATATGAGTTTCATCTCTTTAGGAATTGACTAAATGAGTTGCATAAGTATGAAATCTCTCTATTGCAATGTTCTGAAGAAAGCTAAAATGCACACGTGTGATCGGGTCTAGCCCTTAGAGATAGTGAGTTCATTTATCTCAATAGCAGCATAAGGGTGCTTGTCACCTAGCAGAAGATGCTCAATATTTCACAGAAAAAGACTGTTATCAAGCAATGACTAAGATATAATCTCATTACCCCAGAAACTGAACAAAGCAATCCAGAACAGGAATACAAAATACATATCTTGAGCTCAGCAGTAATCAGTAAAAGCTGAAGTTGTTCTATCTCCTTGGAAAGCCTCTCCTACTGTAAAGTGACCAATAATATAGTAATAGCAGCATCTTTTCAAATTTTGCTAGAAACTTAAGACATGAGATAGAAGGGACCAAAACCCAACAGTGCCCTCAGAAGCAAGCAATTGATTTTGTAGGATACTCCCCCTTGATCTTTAAAAATGACTCTGAAGGATCATTATAGGTGTAAGGTGTCAAGCTACACTATAAAATTGGAGCCCCAAACCAGGAAGCAGAGAAAAAATAAAGGATTTTTATTTGTCTTAGAGGATCCTTTATCTTTTGTGAAAACATTGATTGATAAGTAGACTAAGACACACAATTGGCTATACTAGTATCTCTGCTTGGCCAAGTGTCTGTCAGAGCTGATATAACATGGTCCCTTTGGTCAGACAGAGCATCATATGGAGTCCACTCAAGCTGATCTGACAAGGCCGTCAGTCAGCTCCTCTTGCCTGAGGCTCTATGGCTGCATCTACACTGGTAAATTAAGTCGATTTAAGCTTGCTTAAATTGACTTAATTTACCCTGCGTCTACACTACAGTTTTCTTAAGTCGACTTAAGCAGCTTGCTTAAGTCAACTTAAGGAAAATAAAGTCGACTTTATTAAACTTAGATTTAATTAGACTTGAGGCTTAATTTGACTTTTTAAAGTCGAATTAAGCCAGTGTAGCCGTGGGGTAGCCCTAAATCGACTTAGGGCTACCCCAGGACTACACCAATGCCTTCCCTGCCGGGGGAGGGGGGGGCACAGGAGGAGGCTGGCATGCCCCCAAAAGGGCAGGGCAGAGCCCTGTGTGACTGTCTGGATTTAGGGAAGCATTTATGATATTATTTTCTATTCATATCTCATATATGCTATAATCCATAGGAACTATGTCATGTTTGGTATCAATAGAAAGGTTGTAATTTGCTGGGAATGATTATATAATTTATCTATAGGAATTGTATTTGTATTAGAAGTTAGGAATTTGGTGTTATATCTGTACTTTAACTTGTGTGATTCTGTCTAAACACCCGAGACAGGCTGTCTACAACCATTGTCTCCTTAATGTTAAGGAAGTTGCCAGGTACAATGGGCCCAGGGAGTAATCTGATGAGCTATTAAGGACACAATGGTTGTATTCCTTATGTCCTTAATGGCTCATCAGGTTACTCCCTGGGCCCATTGTACCTGGCAGCTTCCTTAACATTAAGTAGACAATGGTTGTAGACAGCCTGTCTCGGGTGTTTAGACAGAATCACACAAGTTAAAGTACAGATATAACACTAAATTCCTAACTTCTAATACAAATACAATTCCTATACATGAACTATATAATAATTCCCAGCAAATTACTACCTTTCTATTGATACCAAACATGACATAGTTCCTATGGATTATAGCATATATGAGATATTAATAGGAAATAATATCATAAATGTTCCCCACATCTGGACAGTATCCCATCCTGTCCACCTGCCCTGCCAGAGTCCCTGTCCCCCTTTGCCCCATTGCACACCAGGGGTGCCCTCCTGCCACTGTGGACCTGCCCAAGGTCCCCCTAGCTCCTAGAAGTCGACCTAAGCATCCAGTGTGGATGCTCTAGGTCGACTTTGTAAGTTCCCCTTTAAGTCAACTTTAATTTTAAGTGTAGACGCACTAAGTCGACTTAACTAAGTTGACTTAAAATTACAAGTGTAGACATAGCCTCATTCAGTGCTATGAAAGATTTTAGTTTCATCCTCACTGGGTGTGTAGGTTTTTCCCTTATACTTGGCAGGGTCAGCTGGTTTTGGTACTTAAGAACGGAAGGGGTTTCCACCCCTTAAGTCTCTAAGGGGTTAATAGAGAACCCAAAGTCCACCCTCTCCACTTTATTCCAGCTCATGGTCCTTAAATTAGGCAGGTGAAATCACTCCTCAAGAACTCCTTTGTTTTGCCCAAAGATCCTTCCTACCACCCTGAGTTTCTGCAGGCTTCTCCAGGCTCTAAATGTGGTCATCCCTTCTCTGGGTGCTCTTTCTGGGCAGCTTCTCTCCAGCTTGCTTTCTCCTCTGCCAGCTACCTCACTTCTCCGCTTCTTAGCTATCTTTTCTCCCAGCTACAGTGAGGTTCCCAAGCAGCACTGGCTGTCAGTTCCTCGGTTCACCTTGGTTGTCAGGTCAGCATGGAGTATATGTACCCCAGGACAGGTTGTTACAGAATCCTGAATATAGACTCTGAATGACAGCAGTCAGTGTGGATACACGCATCTTTTTCTTCCTCACCCATAACAGTTTTACATTCAGCAGCATACACTTTGCCCAACCCATGGGAACAGCCATGACTACTAGGATGATTCCCCAATATGCCAAACTCTTCAAGAGCCACCTTGAAGAGTTTTTTGACAAATGCACAATAAACCAAATAATAGCTGAACTATGTCAATATTTGCATCCTCTCGATAGATAGCTTAAGTTCCCTCATAGATTTCCAACGCAACTTCAACATTTGCTATCCAGCCATTAAACTCCATGCAGTTCCCCCCATGACAGTATCAACTTTCTGAACACCACAGTTAGCTTCAACAATAGAACTGTACAAACACCCAGTAGAAGAGAAACACAGATCACCACACCTACCTTTTATAGATTCAATAAACATCTCAAATACACCAAAAAATCTATCAGTGGCCAAGTACCCAGATACCATCTGAGAACAAAGAGCAGGTTTATACCTTAATACACTTAAAACTGCCTTCACCAACCAAGGACGTTCCACTAAAGAGAAATCTCATCAAGGAGCAGGTCCCCCAAATACTCTAAGAGAATTTGCTTCAATACCCATCAACCATAGACTAGTACAGGGGTTGGCAACCTTTGCTGGTCCCAGTGCCAGCCCTGCCCACTTCATCCTCAGCAGGTGCCAGGAGCGGGGCCAAAAGGGGGCAGGGCCAGAGACTCCGGATTGGGGAGGCGCGGCTTGGGTCCCTGGAGGCAAGTGGCCTTGGGCTCCCAACTGCAGCCGAGGCCGGCTCCCATCATCAGGCAGCCCCGGGTATGGGGCAGGCACTGGCAGGCGGCCATGGGTTGCCAGCCACGGCCAGAGCCTGCTCCCACTGGCGGGCAGCTATGGGTTCCCAGCCATGGCCGGGGCTGGCTCCCACCAGCAGCAGTGGGGCAGCTCTGTGTTCTGGGGTGGGGAGTGGTGGCTGAGATCCCTCAGGCCAGAGTGGATTGACTCCCCCCAAGGGATGGCCCTGCCCAGCAGGGGGTAGGAGGGCAGTGGTGCCAGTCAGAATCATCCCGCGTGCCAAGTTTGGCATTCCTGGACTAGTAATTGTGACTGAATATGACACACTGAAACTCATATTGCAGTATCATCAAACAGATACAATCCATGCTTGCTGGGGACTCCGTCCTGAAGGTAATCTTTCCTAAACCCCCCTGTTCCAGCCTTTGCAAGCTCATAATCAGAAAGAAGCTCCTCCATCAACTCAAATTGGCCCCAGAACCTGCCAGAGAAACAGTTGCAAAACCTGTATAGCTATCTCCACTGCTACAATGATCCACACCCCCGACAACAAACCTTTTAAGATCCCTGGAACCTATACGTGTGTAAGCTTTGGGTGGGCCAGAATTCATTCAGTTGCCCTTCTCCAGTGCCTCACAGAAATCAATCCCAATCCCTGTGGAGAAAGCAGCTGGAGACCCAGGATCCAGTCTGTACAGGACTCACGGCGAAGCTTGCTCAGAGCTACACTCTCACATTAAAATACTACTAAAAACAAACATAACAATGAACTTTATTAACTACTAACTAAATGAACCTTATCCTAAGAAAACAAACTACAATTAACCAAGAACAATCCCTTGCATGAAAGATACCCAAGAGTCCCAAAGTCTGTGTGGAGTTCACCCAACTCTCAGCTAGAGTCTCTGTTCCAGTGTGGAAGCTTGAGTTGCAAGAAATAGCTGTCCTCTTCTTTCTTTGCTGGGATCCTCTGTGCCATTCCATGCAGGCTCTCTCTTCTCCTCTGCAACCAGCCCTCAGTCCCATATGCATGTCTGCAAGGTCTGTCGCAAATGACTCCTTTACATGGAGAAAACATCTTGTTCACTCCTGGCTCAGCTCCTCTCCAGAATACTGAGCACATGGTCTCCCCTCAAGGCAGCTCCTGCCTGCTGTCTGCTCAGGCTGCTGCTCTCCAGTCATCTGACTGACAACATCACATCACACCAGCAGGGTACACTGTGGAGCATGCCCAAATTGCTACCACTCCCTGCTTCTGGAAGTTTCCAGTTGTGGGTCGCTAATCTGCCCAACAACAGTAACCCACCCTCAGCAGGTCTCTCAGAGATAGCCTTTTCAGGCATATGGGTTACACGTGCTTATCCTAATATGTGGTATACCTCCTGCAATGCACTAAATGGACCAATAAAAAGTATGTGGCTGAAAACAAACAACTATTATGTTCTCAGATGAACTCGCACAAGAACATGACAAGAAAAAAAATCCTGTTTTCTGTGAGTAAACACTTTTCACAACGTGATCACTCTATATCTGACTTATCAGACCTCATTCTCAAAGAAAATCTGGACAGCAATTTCAAAAGAAAAGCCTGAGACTTAAATTCATCTCTGATAGACATTAAAAACAATGGACTGAACAGAGACACTGGATGTATGGTTTATTACAACTATATCTCACTAACCTCTTCATTTCTCCTTCTACTGCAGAGATGTGAATGGACCACTCTACCTTGAATGGTCCCTTAGAATTTGTGCTAACTACTTATGTTAACCAGTTTGTTTAACCTTGCATTTTTCTGTGAGATTGGGAGTATTTTTCCTGGACCTGAAGAAGATCTCTGTGGCTCAAAAGCTAGCCTCTCATGAGTAGAAATTGGTCCAATAAAAGATACTACTTCATCCACCTTGTTCTCTCTAATATTCTGGGACTGACAAAGCTTCAACTACACTGCATGCCTGAATTGATTAGGCATTGTAACTCTCATTTGCATAGACATTTAATAAATCCTAGTAAGAACTTCTTTGCATCTTTAGGTGCTTAAATATCTTTGTAAATCTAGCCCTTAATTAGTGACAAATATTCAATTCTCACCACAGCTAAACTGAGAAAGTGATTAATCTTTGGTCTGTGACACAAATACTTCTCCATCATAAATACTTTATTAGATAAATAGATAGATAGATAGATAGATATTCCTGAAGTATTTATTATTGTAGTATCTAGCCAATAGAATAAATGCTGGGACCAGAATTAATTTCTGTGTCCATTCAGCCTCCTGATTTCTACCAGCCAACAAGTGTTCCAGTGAATGTCAATCAGCAGGATAAGTTTTATGTTATCGGCCTACTGGGAATTAGATTCTTGCAATCAATTTGTTTCATATAAACCATCAAAAGTGCTCAGGTGTTTTGACTTGGAGTCTCTAACAACAAGTACAGATTTGAACCAGTGACCTAGAGCTCAAAGATGTCCTAAAAACCTGAGCCATTGGTTTAACTGGAAAAAGAAAAGAGCAACTTCCTTTGGTGTTGATGAATTGTACTTTTCTGTTTGTTTGTTTTTGGGTGCAGACTCAGGTCAGACTAGTCTTTGTTTTGGGCAGTTAGCGTAGTGATAGTGGCCAAAGAAGCAGTAATAGTTTTGGAAGTGAGCCGTGATAATCTGATTTTCTAACTTCGGTAGGATTAATTAATTAGAAATGACAAAAGATGAGGAAACTGAAGTAGGAATAGCGCCGTGCTTCAAACTTTAAGTTGGGTTATGGGCTAGACACTGAAAAGATTTATTAAATATTTGGTTTCAATTTTATGACTTCAGCATCTTAGCTAAAATGTACTTATTTCGCAGTTTTAATCTTAAGTGGTTCCCAGTCCTCCCTATGATTCTAGCCTTGGCAGACCCATTTTGTGCTGCTGTGCTGTAAAAATCAAAAATAAACTATGCTTGTTCTTAGAGACTTTAAAGACTTTGATATTCAGATAAACACACAGTTTAAAAGAAGCGTTGGGGGGGAGGGGAGGCCTGAATGATCAGAGTTTGTTGCTACTTTGAAAACTGAGGTCAGAAGAGCCCTAAACTGCTTATGGAACAAACTGTATTTCATCATAAACCACCAAACCTTTTTCCTACCTCTGAATCTTGACTGATCTGACTTCTGAAAAGTCCTTTAAGTATCTCAAATGTAGCATGAAACCAGATATGTATTCATGATTTGTGTGGTTTTGAACTAGCTGCTGTTTGAACTCTGGACCCTCCACCTGATATTTTTGGATAAAAGTGTCATGCTGAGATTTTTTTAATGTTAATCCGTGGTGACACTGATCTTCCAGCCTAATGAAGGATTTATCTGTTTGGGGACATGCAGGACAGATAATCCACAGTAACTGAAAACGTGATTTTTTTTACCGTATTTCAGGAAAGATATGTATAAACTGGAGAAAGTCCAAGAAAGAACAACAAAAATGATTGCAGGTCTAGAAAACATGACTTAGGAGTGAAGATTGGGGGTGGGGGTGGGGGCTAGGGGGAAGAAGGGTTGGGGAGTAGGGGGAAGAAAGGGGTTTGTTTATTCTAGAGAAGAAAAAATTCAAGGGGGTTGTATGTTTTCAAGCAAATAAAAGGTGGTTAAAAGGAGGAGAGAGAAAAGGTGCTCTCATTAACCTCTGAGGATAGGAAAAGAAGCAATGCTTAAACTGCAGCAAGGACAGTTTAGATTGGTCTTTAGGAAAACCTTCCTAACTCCCGGGGTAGCTAAGCACTGGAATAAGTTGCCTAGGGAGGTTGTGAAATCTCCATAATTGGACATTTTTAAGAGCAGGCTGAAAAGACACTTGTCAAGGATAGTCTAGATCAGTGTTTCTTAACTGGTGTCCCATGGAACACCAGGGCTCCACAGACACATATGTTGCACGACTGAGCTCAACCCCTTCCTGTTGCGGGGGGGGTGAGGGGCTGAGTTGGGAAGTGGGAAGGAGCAATGCAGTGAGCGGACACAAACCTAACAGATTTAAAATGTTCAGCTGCAGCAAAGCTTCCAGGCGTGCGTCGGCATTCATCGCTGTCTTGCTCCTGGGCTGCAGCTGAGGCATTTAAAATTTCTCGCCACTGGTACCACCAGGAATCACTTGGACGTAATTTCTGTGCTAAGACTTTCTTTGATGAACCTTATTTGAAGAATAGATGAACTTTGTTCGAACATGCAGGCCCAACATTCCCTCTAAAACTTATGTCATTTTCAGTTTTAAGTTGTGTGCATAATCAATTTGCATCTATTGTTTTAGAAATAGATGCACGTTATATTAGTAAAATTGTATTTAATTTGGTTTCCTGAATCGTTTATGAAGGAATGTGTAGTATGCAGATATTACGAACATTACAGCCAATATATACTGGCTTTTTCAAGAAAGTTTTCATCAGGTGTTCCAAGTAAAGTAATGAACACTTTTAGGTGTTCCTGGGTCCACTAAAGGTTGAGAAACACTGATCTAGATAATGCTTAGTCCTTCCTTGAGTGCAGGGGACTGGACTAGAAGACCTCTCAAGGTCCCTTCCAGTCCTATGATTCTATATAGTTGGTGGATATACCCTGGAAGCACTTTAACCTTTAATATTTACTGCTTGGTGTTAAGGAGATGATAAGCTCATTGAGGTCCGTGAGAATGTGTGCGTTCCAAATCATTTAAGAGGAAAAAACATAATCGCAACCACTTCTATACTGTTTATCCATAACTGCTTTGATAAATGTTCAGCTTGGTATCACAAATCACCAGAAATAAGTCACTCATAAAAGTTACAAAATTTATTTTAGGAGCAGACACAAGTAAAGACTACATATAAATAATGATCGAAAGTTTCAAAGAGCATGAAGGATTTAAAATGCATGGAAATGTAAATCACAAACTAGTTTTGCCCCTGAGCAGTTTGAACAGATTATGGTTAGAAACTGAAATGACTTCTGCAAGTTGTGATCTAGCGTTTCATGATTTCTTAATTAATACAATTGTATTAACAAGAATGGTGCCATTTCCTTCATAATTTAATCGGAAAGTTTGATTACTTTTGAAATCAACTAGAGTTTAATTTCAAAATTGGTTATTACAATGCAATTTAAGCTTAGGACAGTCAGCCAGTCAGATGATCATAGAATCATAGAATAATAGGGTTGGAAGGGACCTCACGAGGTCATCTAGTCCAACCCCCTGCTAAAAAGCAGGACCTGTCCCCCTAAATTATCCCAGCCAGGGTTTTGTCTAACCGAGCCTTAAAAATCTCCAAAGATGAAGATTCTACCACCTCCCTAGATAGCCCATTCCAATGCTTCACCACCCTCCTAGTGAGAAAGTTTTTCCTAATATCCAACCTTGACCTCCCCAGCTGTAATTTGAAACCATTGCTCCTTGTTCTGTCCTCTGTTACCCTCGAGAACAGCCTAGCTCCCTCCTCTTTGGAGCAACCCTTCAAGTAGTTGAAGGTTGCTATCAAATCTCCTCTCAGTCTTCTCTTCTGTAGACTAAATAAGCCTAGTTCCTTCAGTCTCTCCTCATAATTCATGTGCCCCAGCCCCCTAATCATTTTTGTTGCCCTCCGCTGGACTCTTTCTAATTTGTCCACATCCTTTCTGTAGTGGGGAGCCCAAAACTGGACACAGTACTCCAGATGCGGCCTGACCAGTGTCGAATAGAGGGGAATTATCACATCCCTCGATCTGCTGGCAATACTCCTACTGATGCAGCCTAACATGCCATTGGCCTTTTTGGCAACAAGGGCACACTGTTGGCTCATATTCATCTTCCCGTCCACCATAACTCCCAGGTCCTTTTCTACAGCGCTGCTACTTAGCTGATCGGTCCCCAATGATGTTTTTTATTTCAAAAGCATGAGCCCTGGGAAGACCTCTCATTCAATAATTGAAGAGGAGGAAAAACTGGAGCCAAATATGGATGAAAATGTGAAGAATATAATAAAAGGCAGACTACAGTTCTGTTGTTTCTGAGAAACTGACATGTATATTTATTGTATGAAAGGCATTCTGTAACAGATAGATATTGTGTGATACACAAAAAATGTTCAAATAATGTAAAGTTTGGCTATAAATCCATAAAAGCCAAAATAACTTTGTGTATTACAGTACACTAACCTCACTTCATATCTGTGTCTCTATAGACTATTGCAGACATTTCAGGAAGGTAGGTTATCTTCAGGTTCAGAGTTCCATTTGGTTAAACTTTAAAGCTCTCACTGGAGAGTCAGGGAGAAAAGTGAGGAACTGAAGCGATGTATTCACAGTAATGAATGTTGCAAAGAGGATAGGCTTCTGAGTTTTATATGAGTTGGAGCTAAATCAAAGTATGCTGTTTGGTATGAGTCAAGGCTGGAGGTAATGAACATCTGCAGCACCATTATCATGTTTAGCCTTAGGAGGCAGACCTTTCGTCACTTACAGACAGCCCTGCAACCTTAAACAGATACTCACTAGCAAATACAGACTTTACAACAGAAACACTAAGGCAGACACGTATCCCTGGAACAAACCCTGTTCCCAACTCTGCCCACACATCTGCACAAATGACACCATCATAGGACCTAATCAAACCAGCTACTCCAGCAAGGGCTCATTCACCTGCTCATCCACCAATGCGATATATGCCATCATTTGCCAACAATGCCCCTCTGCCGTATACATTGGACAAACTGGACTGTCTGTGTGCAAAAGAATAAATGGATACAAATCAGTTATCAGGACTGGCAACATTCAAAAACCAATAGGGGAACATTTCAATCTTTCTACATACTCTATGGAAAGTGTGTCAGTAGCAGTGATCCAACAGAGAAACTTCAAATCAAAGCTTCAAAGGGAAGCAGCAGAGTTGAAGTTCATATGCAGATTTGACACCTTGAACTTGGGTTTGAATAGAGATATAAGCTGGTTTTCCCATTACAAAAGATGATTCACCCCGCCTTCAAGCTCCCCACCTTTTATCTCTTGCTTCACGCTGTATGAACCAAAACTACTTATTTGATTTGCTGAAACAATCTGAAGTGGTCTTGTGATTTACCTTTCACTGCATTTATTGTCCCCTTCCATTCTGTAAGTTTTCCATTTCTAGTGTCTGACGAAGTGGAATTCACCCATGAAAGCTCATGAGATAAAATTGTTAATGTTTAAAAGTGCCACAGAACTCCTTGTTTGTATAGCCATATTTGTTTCTGATAGGAGGGGGAGTAACATTCTGCCCAGACACAAATGGAAGTAAGCATCTTTGTTATGTTTGTTTAATCATCTAGTGGCACTGAGTAATGCAAAGGCCTCCTTGTCTATGGACCAACTTAGCAATCATAAAGGCAGCTTGTCCTCAAATGTGGGAAGTAGGAGAAGTAGGAAGGTCCTTAAAACTCTTCCCTATTCTTATGAGCTTTTTAAAAAGTTTTACCTGGGTGGTACTGTTTGCATTTGTCTTTCAGAGATACAGAATTGGGTGTTTCAGCTCGTATTGTATCACAATGGTTTATATAGCTGTTGAATAATATGGACAAAAGGACTGAGTCTGTGGGACTCTTTCCAGGAAAGGGCTATGGAGGTGGAGGAATAGTTGTCCTTTAGGTTTGATCTGAGAAGATGGACTTCAAATATTTGTGTTTCCACTCCATGGAAGACTCCTGAAGGCAGGACAGACATATTTGGTGATCAGTGATACCAGTTGCCCCAAGGAGTTCTGGGAGGAATGTTCATATTATTTCCTTTGTCTGTAGGCCAGAGGCCGGCAACCCCCGGCACACATGCCAAACCTGGCACGCGCACCTCTTCGGAGCGGCACGCAGCACCGCTGCTGCTTCCCCCGCTGGCCCTGCCCCCCAGCGGGGCCTGAGGCCTCAAGAGCTGTGCATGCACTGCGGTTCCTGTCCCCTGCCAGCCAGGCTCTGCTGCTAGGAAGCACAGCCAGCAGAGAAAAGGTGCTGCAGCATGCCAGGCTCCTGGTCCCTGCTGGCCATGCCCTCCAGCTGGGAGCATAGTCAGCAGGGACAGGAGCTCCAAATGTGGGGGTGCAGTCATTAGGGAGGAGTCCCTGGCTCTGTCTCTGGCACCTACTGAGGGGGCAGTGGATGGAGCTGGCACGGGGGCTGGCAAAGTTTGCTGACCCCTGCTGTAGACAGAAAGGTGCTAATGAAATAGATGTTCTCTATTTGCTTAATCTGATGCCTTACTGATGGGGATCTAGAATATAGGTAGAAAGATGCTTATGGAAATGTGAGTGAGAGTGAGAGTGAATTAGCTTCTCAGCTTTCTCCGAAAATGGAAATCAGTCACTGGCAAGTAATTGGGTCATTAGCAGTGAGTAGTAGTATCTCTAGTGCTGGTTGGACATTTACATGACTTAGAGTAAGTCATAAATTCAGCTTTTTAAAAAGAGAGAACGGTCTTGGTTAGTCTCTCTGCTCTTTCTGACTTTCCAGATAGGGCAGGGGATCAAAGGAATTGTTTCCATGACTACTGTTACACTAAACAGCCTGAATTCTCAGGAAAAGGGGTTTGTACTTCTGCCCTTGCTCCTTTTTGTGAGCTACAAGTCATTCTAGGATACAGGTAGCATTTCTGTGAACTAAATTAATATTTCTTTCTTGTCTCTAGGGATGACTGGGGATGGTCTAAGTTTAGTCATCTACAGTCTGGGAGATTTCTGTGTGACATGGGTTTTTCTCTGTGTGGTAGAGGAGATATAGGGTGTCTGTCTTCTTGACAGCAGTGCAAAAATTTCTCATGTCTGAGCCTGTCTACATGAGACTGTGATTTCTGTCACTGACAACTGAGTTTCTTTTTTTCTTGTTTTTTTTCTATTCCTGGTCATCTAGAACACATGATCATAGTCACTTCTCTCTCTCTAGGCAGACAGGCAGGTGTTATAAAAAGCAAGAAATTAAAACTTACCATTTCACAATGCCACCATTTCCTGTCCTTATTGTACAATCCATATTTTTAAGAAATAGGGATATTAAAAATAAATACACATGTTCTTTTCCCTTTTTAACAGTTATGTTATAGTTGTCAAAAAATGCAGTTAGGCAAGAAGATCCAGTGAGCCACCGTCAACACCTTCAGAGACCTAAATTAATTTCTGGCTTATGGCCCAATTCAACAATGCTCATTCACACACAGTGTGGAATATTCCATGTGATTAAATGTGGCAGAAGTAGGATCCTTAGTGAAAACTCACTACACCGGAGGGTGCTCACAGAACTAGGCAAATAGCCAACAGGTCCCCAGCACAGTGCTTAATTAGCAAGAGTATTGAATGATTAAAAATTAACATTAATTTAGCAAGTTCTGCGGCAGAGCCTCATAACCCATTTCCTTTTCAATATGACTTTAATTAGTTGTGCACGGGAAGTTTGATCTCTTCTGTGTCTTTAGTTGTGCATGGTTATTTTCTTTGTCACTGATAATGGGTATAGGTTGATACTGAAACATTTCCCTAAAGAGTGGAAGAAACTTAAGTCTATTTTCAGTATTACCGAACACCAGCTCATGTGATGTTTTAGAGTCAGCAGAATTAAAAAAAGAAGAGGTAATTATTAGGAACTATCCTATGATTGATGATAATGAATTGAATGAGTTGAAGTGTATCACCTGTCTTCACTGGAAAAGTTACCATGTCTCTCTCTAAATAACAGTATCAAAACCAGACATAATATATTAATATTACTAAGAATAATACTTCCTCCACAAAAAAGTTACAGGCTGTAATTTTTGAATGACTTTAGAATACTCTCATCCTCTCTTTAAGTCATCTCTGCTTTACACAGCTGCAGCCTGTGAGCAACTCTCATGGCATAAAAGGAATTGGTATTGCCAGAGCAGAGAATAATTTCTATTGTTATCTGCCAGCAGTATGGCTATGTCTTCACTTGTTAATTTAGGTCAACTTCAGCTAAGTCGACTTAACAAAGTCGACTTAGCATGTCCACACCTAAATTTTAAGTCGATTTAGGGGGGGCCTTACAAAGTGGACCTAGAGCATCCACACTGGGTGCCTATGTTGACTTCTAGGGGCTAGGTGGACCTGGGAGAGGTTGACGGTGGTGGGGGGGGGCCCTTGCCAAGTGCCAGGGGGCTCAGCCTTTGCCTCATTGTACCTGAATACAATGGGGCAAAGGGGGACAGGACCCTGGCAGGGCATAGGGGCAGGGTGGGCAGGGCTCTGCCTTGCCCTGTGGGGGGGCATGCCAGGCTCCCCCTGTGCCACCCCTCCCGGCAGGGAGGGCAGTGGGAGAGTCCTGAGGGAGTCCTGGAGAGCCCTAAGTCGACTTAGAGTCGACTTAGGGCTACTCTGCATCCACACTGGCTTAAGTTCACTTTAGAAAGTCGACTTAAGCCTAAAGTCAATTTGAAACCAGGTTTAACAAAGTCGACTTAATTTTCCTTAAGTCGACTTAAGCAGCTTGCAGCTTTACAAGTATAGACGCACCCAATGTTATTACATTAGTACATTAAGGCAAGTTGCAAATGCAATGGCATGGGATTGAGGCTGAAGCTCAAACTGGAATTTAGAAATTGTTTAGCTTTATCTTATGAATGAGTATTAAAAAGAAGAATTCAAGAAATTAAAATAAATTCTACTTTTATTTTGACTTACAAAAAAAATTAATTTAAAAAATACAAGACTATTTCATTTCCTTTCTTTGATTAGTTTGTCAGTCTGATGTTGTTTCAATTTGTGCATTTCTTTGAAATAATTTCTTTTAATAGTTGAAAACCAAAAAAAGAAAAGCATGGAACCCTGGAACTGTATGAAAGAAACTGAAAATTGTAAATAATAATAATAATATGCTATCCTTAAAATCTGCCACTGTACAACTGAGATGGCATGCACTCTTGCTCGGACTCCTAAGTTTGAAATTTAGAATTGTGAACATTTTTCCCTCCCAAAGTAATTTTGAAAGTGTTATCCCTTCAGTTCTAACATTTGCTGAATAGATTTCTATTTCAGAATTATATATGCCTTTTTACTACAGTTTAGTTTCTTTCTCCATTCTCCTCCCAATCTTTCTTATTGATTGTAGTTCCCTATGTTCATCTATACTCTCTTAGTTGCTGCACAAAATTTAATATATTCTAACTAAAGCCTCTATTAAAAGTCTCTTTTTAACTAACGTCTCTGGTAATATTCAATAATGTCAAAGCAGAGTCTGGTGATGTTACATTGTGAAATATTTAACATCACATTTATACAGCTATTTTCATTTCTGAAATATTCAGACGAGATAACATTTTTTTACAGACACAAACCTGCCCATAGTGATCTGTGTCTTTTGAGCTACACAACTGAGAAATGCTGTTTTTTTGGAGCTGTCCTTGAAAAGCTTTGAGACCTCAGCTACTGAGGAATGAATGCTGAAGCATGACTACTTAAGGGTATATGCCTGCAAAAATCAGTGATGTCCTCACTCGACAAGCTTCACCTGTACCTCAGAATGGCTTTGCTTCAACCTAGGCAAGAGAAAGAAGGATTGTTTGAAAGCTAAAACACACAACTTGGAGTCAGGCATTCTGAGTTCCATTTCTGTCTGAGACTTGCTGTGTTGCTGGTAACTAACATCCGTACATAGAACTCTGGGAAGCTGAACTATTATGTCCTATTGAACTGTCAGGGATATATCTTATGTTCTGATATGGTCCAGTCAGGGATAATGTATTTTGGATTTTTCCTCTTACTGGAAGTCATCTAACCCTGAATCTAACCATGAGTTTCCAATGCATTACAAAACACATCTTTTAGCCCAGCCTTTCCACTACCTGACTAATAGAAAATCCCTGGCATTTAGCACACTTTCCTAGTATTTGATGCATAGTTCTGCCTGGGGAAAAAAGTGACATTCAATTTTATTGAGTTGTTGATTATTTACTTCATAGTACTCAAGCATGCATTAATCATTTCACTGTATGGGTTGAAAAACATAGTCCCTGCTCCAAAGGACTTATAAACTGAAATTTAAAAGTGACCCAGTGACTTAGACAAACAGAAGGGAGACATGAAAGGCAGAGGAATAAAGGTTACAGCTTTAGACATGTGCCCATGTTAATAGTTCTGTGGCTTGTTCACTTTATGTTGATGATCAAGATATAAGAAGTGACTATTTAGTATTTAGTTTTGGTGCCGCAGGAGAGCTGAGGGTTAAGGTGGCCTGCTATTAATGAAAAGACTTTTCTGATAAGTAAGATGTTCATTGTGTTCAATCCGGCTCCTGTAACTAAGTTTTAAGGCTGTCCTCTTTTTTTTCATAGATTTGTACTGTATTGTCCTACCTAATACTATGGCTCGGACTTTTTTCTCTCATTTCTATAAAACTTTTTATTTCACATAGCACAAATGGGTCTTGGAGACCACTAAACTGGGATTCATGGTAGTTTTGGCTCTCCTAAAACAGAGTTTGGAGGGATGGGTGGGGGGGCCTGGCACAGAAAATATTTAATGACTGAAGGATGTTACATTAACGCAGAATAGTCAGATGAAAATATTGCCATGGAAGTTTGTAGACAGACAAAATGAACACATAGTCTTGCTGCTTGTTGCTTTTATGTTCTGCCTAAATATGCTTTAATATAGTCTGTTTTATACTGCTATTTTTAGTAACCAGTCACACATGCTATGTTACATCATAACTGAATTCATGTGATAACAACTTTTGATGCATTTTCCCCATGGTGTTATGAATATGGTTATTTTCTCAACAGTGTTATGCTGACAAATTCTTTCAATCATTCTGAATACAATAAGCATGTGTGAGATTTCCATTTCCTGAGTAATGCACAGTTTGTCATTAATAGAGACAACATTACTTGTTCCTTGGTCTTTGCTAAAAGATGTAACTCATCTCCCAGGTGAGGTAAACACCCTTTTGGAGAGGGGAAGATATATTCAAAATTCTGAATGCAGTCCTTATTACTTATGTTACTCCAGTGTAATTTTTTGTATTTTGGGGAAGGAAAAAAAAAAGAGACATAAAAGCAGATGGTTGGCAGGGCTTCTGAAGTCTCCGAGTAACGATTTCTGCCCAGATAAGTTGATGAACAATATAGAAGAAATTGCATTTTAAGTCTAGTGAAATGTATGCAATTATGAATCTGATTTCTGTATATTGAAGTGTTGTATGTAACCTGTCTCTCTCTGTAAGTGAACTCAAGATGGAGGGATTGACAAAATGGGAGATGCAATCTGCGTTCTTGTCATAGAGATTTGACATTTATTCTTACTTTCTGTAGTGTAAAATAAGGGCTAAATATCATGACCTAATGCTGCACACATCCCTGCTCCTAAAAGTTCAGATGCACCTGCTTGCATTGTGGATCAGCATTAATACATAAACCATATGCCTAATGAGAGAGGGTGGCACTTTTAAAGCTGTCCAAAGAAAGCTACACAGCCACAAATCCCTCGATTATTTCCTGCCAAGTCCTATGATACCAGACTCTGTTGGCAGCTATCATCGCTATGGTGTCCAAACTGAGGCCTTGTCGCACACAGTACGAGGGCTTTCTCTTGATTTATGGGTCTCAGCTGTCTCAGTAGCCAGGGGCTGTCTAGAGTCAGCTGGCTAACTGCTGTAAGTACTAAGTTCCTGCCAGAATGTAGGTAATCATTGTTTTGTATCTGCATAATGTGAGAGAGTCCAAGTTGTAGACCGGGACCCATTGTATTAAGGTGCCATAAAAACACAGAACAAAATGCTGGTTCTTTCCTCAAAGAGCTTACATTTGAAGTATAAAACAAGAGCCCACAGATGGATATAGACAGATAAATGGGGATGGCAAAAAAACAGCGAGACAATAATGGCCAGCCTGCTAGGCAGTGGCACAATCCTTCACCCTCATTGAGATGTTGAGCCAGTTCCGTTTACATGTGTGACAGTGTACTTACTCCCTGTTCCTGTTAGTGTCACACACAATGCATAGGAATATATTAGCATGATCACACCCCTTTGGCATAGGTCTCCAATACCATTTGCATTCTACTTGTATCTATGTTTGCAGGGTACACGAAAAAGGTACTTGGATTAAATATCACTTTTTTTCCCCCTCAGAAAACTGGGTTCTAGTGTGATACCCACACGCATTTGTGCCTATTCTATCCAGGCATTCACTCCAACAAATTGTGTCATTTCCCTGTAAACAAAAGCATAAGCTTCAGCTTCCTAAAAATCAGGGTTTGATGATGGGTTTTCCCTTACATGGAGATCTTTCTTTTAATGTAGGCAATTGTTGAATTGTTGGTTTGTTCTTGCATAATTTTATTTTGACATTGTACAAATAGATTCATTTAAAATGTACTTTTTACTTGAATGCATTCACTTAAACTTTTCTGTGAAATATTACTGAATAATTTGGAAGCCTTTGTACTCTGTTAAGAAATTTTGAGTGAATGCATTCAAGTGAAAAGTAAATAGCACATTTATGACATTAGAAGAATAAAAAATCCTGTTCTCTTTTTGCTAATTATTGATGAATGATTCTTAAAAATCTTGGTTTTTGTGGAAACCTTAGCAATATTTTTATTATTGTATGTTAGTGTTTCCTATGTCATTCGCTGTTTCTAAAAAGATATGCTAGTTACAAATATTAAAAGGGGTATGCTGTAGCTATTTATATTTATGGGCCCCCAACTTCCACATTAGCATTACCTAATATATTCTGTCAGTCAGTTTATGAAAACAGTTTATATTTTTCCAGTGCAAGTTATGCTAAAATATAGATATGAAATAGATTAAATTCACAATGTCTAGAATGTTTTAATCAATGAAATACATTAAGTACAGGTAATAGATAGAGAAATCAGATCACAATCAAAGAAATAGAGGGCTGAAAGGACCTCGAGAAATCATCAGATCCAGATCCCCTGCTCTAAGGCAGGGCCAAGAAAACCTAGATCATCTCTGTAAAGGTGTTTGTCCATCTTGTTCTTAAAAACTTTGAATGATGGGGATCTCCCTTGGAAGTCTATTACAGAACTTAACAAGCTTTATAATTAAAGCTTTTCCCAATATCTAACCTACATCTCCTTTGCCGCAGGTTAAGTCCATTACTTCTTGTCCCAACTTCATTGGGAACAATTAATCACCATTCTCTTTATTACAGCCCAGAACATATTAGAACGTTGTTAGCAAGTCCCTATCGGCTATCTTTTCTCAAAACTAAAAGAACCCAGTTTTCTAAACTTTCCTAATAGGTCAGGTTTTCTAATTCTTGTTCTTTTTTTTTTTTTTAAATACCATTTTTGTGTTGTTTTCCTCTGGACTCCCTCCAATTTGTCTGCATCTTTCATAAAGTGTGGTGCCCAAAGCTGTACACAGTAGTCCAGTTGAGGCCTCACCAGTGCCAACTAGTGTGGGATAATTATCTCCTATGTCTTACAAGAAACACTTCTCTTAATATTCCCCAGAATATTAGCTTTTTTCCCCCAGCTACATCACATTAACTCATATTCAATCTGTGATCCTCTACAGCTCTCTGATCCTTTTCATATTACTACTGACAATCAGCTATTTCCCTGTTCTCATTGAATCATAGAATCTTAGGGTTGGAAGGGACGTCATAAGGTCATCTAGTCCAATCCCTTGCTAAAAGCAGGACCACTAAATCATCACAGCTAGGGTTTTATCTAACCAGACCTTAAATATCTCCAAAGACGGAGATTCCATCACCTCCCTAGGTAACCCATTCCAATGCTTCACCACCCTCCTAGTTTTTCCTAATATCCAACCTTGACCTCCCCAGCTGCAACTTGAAACCATTGCTCCTTGTTTTGTTTTCTGTTACTATTGAAAACAGACTAGCTCCCTCCTCTTTGGAGCAACCCTTCAAGTAGTTGAAGGTTGCTATCAAATCTCCCCTCAGTCTTCTCTTCTGTAGACTAAATAAGCCTAGTTCCTTCAGTCTCTCCTCATAAGTCATGTGCCCCAGCCCCCTAATCATTTTTGTTGCCCGCCTCTGGACTCTTTCTAATTTGTCAACATCCTTTCTGTAGTGGGGAGCCTAAAACTGGACACAGCATTTCAGATGCAGCCTGACGAGTGCCAAATAGAGGGGAATAATCACATCCCTCGATCTGCTGGCAGTACTCCTACTGATGCAGCCTAATATGCCATTGGCCTTTTTGGCAACAAGAGCACACTGTTGGCTCATATTCATCTTCCCATCCACCATAACCCCCAGGTCCTTTTCTACAGTGCTGCTACCTAGCCGATCGGTCCTGAACCTATAGCAGTACATGGGATTTTTCCGTCCTAAGTGCAGCAATTTACACTTATCTTTGTTGAACCTCATGAGATTTCTTTTGGCCCAATGCTCCAATTTGTCTAGGCCTCCCCGAATCCTGTCCTTACCCTCCAGTGTGTCTACCATTCCCCCCAGCTTGGTGTCAACCACAAACTTACTGAGTGTGCAATCTATCCCATCATTAAGATCATTAATGAAGATGTTGAACAGAACTAGCCCCAGGACCAACCCCTGGGGCACTCCACTCGTTACTGGTTACCAGCTAGACATTGAGCCATTGATTCCTACCCGCTGAGCCCAATGATCCAACCAGTTTTCTAGTTGTATATTTGTAATTGTATATTTATTTTTTCCTTTCTAAGTGAAGCATTTTGCACTTACTTTTATTGAATTTCATTTTGAATTCAGACAAATTCACTAATTTATCAAGGTCATTTTAAATTCTAATCCTATCCTGCAAAGTGCTTGTAATCCCTCCCATCTTGTTGTCGCTGCAGATTTTATAAGCATATTTTCCACTCCATTATTCAAGTCATTAATGGAAATATTCAATAGTAGTGGGCCCAAGATTGACCCCTAGAGTAACTAGATATGCCCTCCCAATGTGACGGTGAACTACTGGCAACTTCTTTTTGAGTACAATCTTTCAACCATTTGTGTACCCATCTTATACTAAATTAATAAGAGCAGATTTAACTAGTTTGCTTATGAGAATGTCATGTGGGATCACATCTACTGCTTTCCCTAAATTCTCTAGGCCAGCAACACTATCAAAGAAGGAAATATGGTGGTTTTGTCTTGATTTGTCCTTGTTATTTCTTATAATCCTATTATATTCTAGGTGCTTACAGTTTGATTGTTCAATGATTTGTTACAATATCTTTCCTGCTAATACTATTATGAAAGATGTAGTTAAAATCAGTTTTGAGACTGAAGAACAGTACAAATGAAAATAAATTAGTTGTAGGAGACTGGCTGGCTCATTACAAGACGAGTGAAGAGTGAGTTAAGATCCAGCATGATCAGTAATAACCCAAATGATTGCTTGGTGCCGGTAGGAAATAACTTGTTTTCAGTCTGGTTCTTACTGTATAGATGTCTGGCGCATGAAGTCTATCCTCTTCCCTTGATATGTTCTAGCTGTCGTCTTATCCCTTTCAGGAGTTGAGGCTAAGTGTTTGTCTGTACTGCACATGGGAGGAAGCCTCATGGTCATGGAAATTCCTCTCTCACTTGTTGCCAAAGGAAATGCCAAAGGAAATGTACTTGAATTGTACAATTTAGTTTAGAAATCCTTCAGCTTCCAGTTCAGAGCCAAAAAAAACCCCCATAAAATGTTTTCAAAAACCACCACTTAAATCCACTCCCTGGGTAACAATCCGCAAAGTTCTCATTAGAAGAACTTTAAGATGCTTGCTGATTTGCAAAACAGTGCATGAGTGATGTGTGCATTACTTGCATAATTGGTCTTGTGCATACCACAGCCATACACTGCTTTTAAAATGTACCCCCTCTGTGCGTTCATTATATCTATCTCTCACCCACTTCCGCAAGAGACATTCATAGTCATTCTTCACTGTTTATTATTAGAAAACCAATGAATATGCAACACAGAGTCTGTCCTGTGCTTTAACAATCTAATATTAGAGAGTCCCAAAAGAACAAGCATAGTAATCAGAAGCACAGTAGAAATTCCATGTTTTTTCTTGTTATTAAGAGCTACAAATTCTATAGAGCTGACTTGTACTTTTTCCCCCGTCTTCTGGGCAACACTTTTTCATGTACCGCTGTTTAGCTGGTAGTGATTAGAAAATGAAACCAACCATCTCAAAAGTGTAATTTGAGTTTTGTCATTTTGTTGGTGCAACAATTTGGTAGCTTAAAATTCGTAACTTTGACCACTTTTTCTATTAAAATGTTATAAATGTGAATGACTTATGAGCTTTTGTATGTTTCTGCTATGCAATTGTTAGTAATATGACCTAAATAGCACTCTAAATTGTTGGTATTTCTGTTGACATATGTATCATTATATGACCCCATAAAGATACAATTAAATCTTTTGTGAGGCACATGGTGTGAGTGGTAACATCATAATTTAATACTGTATCGGACAAAGTTCAACAATTCTCTTATCACCTGTTTTTGGCTATTAAAATACTAAGTACAAATAGATAATATACTCTTTCTTGTAAGAGATCTTATTTGTAACTGCACAGGGGCATTCTTCTTTGGGTTTTTTAACAAACTCGGGTACGTCACAAGGGATTGATTTGTAACCATATTCAGTAAAGTTTGTTCATGACTTATTTAGTTGTACATAGTACCAAAACACCTTCATTAATGGACTGTATCAGCAAATTGTATATTCAGCTTTGTGAATTAATGCAGTGCAGGAGGCAGTAGCAGATTGATCCAGAAGCCCAAGGCAAGACTTATCCGTTTGCTTCCACTTGTTAAACTCTTGACCACACCATTTCTCAATCGGAGAACATAAAAATTTGCAGAACAGCTATTTCTATTACTCCCTGATTGTAAGCCAATTTGTACCAATGTTTCCTGAGAAAGCTAATGAAAGAGCACATCCCCAAGAGGCAAGCTAGAGAGAGGTGAGGTTTTTTTTTTTTTGAATAAATATTTTTAAGAGCAAAAGAGATAAATAACATCACTGCATCAGAAATTCACAGCTGTATCAAAGCATAACAGCTAAGGGTGCTCTAGCAATTTATCTAGAGCTAAATTTGCCATAACATTTGTTATGGCAGAAGTTGCTTTTACAAGTATGGAGTTGACATATATACATCAGCCTGTTCAGCACAAAAAAGAGCACTGAAATGTTTGTATCAAGTATGTGTAAAAACAATCCCAGACATTAAAATGGAAAATATCTGAGTAATGAATTTACAATGTTCATAATCCACTTGGTTTTATTTTCATATGAGAAGGAGATTTCTGTTTTGTATGTAAACATGCATTTTAACCATGTAATATCCTAAATCAATTTTAGAATGTGTCATCAGTTCAGAGTGGTGATGGAGAAAAGAAATGAAACTAAAAATAACCAGGTATGGGTCCATGAAAGTGAGGTTTGATTATAGAAATGAGATACTAAATATGTTAAGTATGTGTTGTCTTTTACAAGTTTGGTATTAGCTGCTGAAGAAAGAAAATGTGATTCCCTCAGGGTGGGAAGGCTGAAAGATTTATCCTTATTATCTCAGTTTGCATTCAAAGCTTTTTGATGCATTTTGAAATGATGAAGTTTGGTGTTCTTGTAGAACAGATTGTAAAAAGGTAGGTCATTGTTCCGTTAAATCTTTGCATCTGAGAGGTCTGATGTGTAATCCTTAAGGGGATCAAAAGGCAACAAAATCTTTAAAAAAATGAATGACTACCTGTATATAAACTGGCCAGCTATCGCAATGGGAAGAACAGCAATTTCTATGCACCTTAAATATTATCTTCTTGGACTTGCTAATTGTAGACCACCCAAAAAGTTACTCTTCTCAACTTTTGTCCAAAATAACGCACTGGTTGGTTTAAAAAGTATGTATAGTTGAGCTAGTCACTTATAATGGCCATTCTACAATTAAGACCAACATCCCCAGGAAAGAAATGGTACCATGGAACATGAAGGTTGAGAAAGTTGGCTTAAAAAGGAATAAAGCTAGTTAAAAAAAATACATAGGGAAGAGAAAGTGAGACTCAGCATGGAGCTGACATAAGAATATTGTAAGTCATACAAAGAATATGTATTTCTAAAGAAGGCATGTGGGAGGGGGAGATACGAAGAAAGGTGGAAAAGCTGTTTGAGCCAAATGAGTTCAGAAGTTGGGGATTCTGCTGTAGTGAAACTAATAGAAAGGAGGAAAGTGAATTAAGGCAGGTAAGTTTGAAATGGAAATTGTAAACACTAAGAAGGAACTGTAAGGATAAATAGTTCCCCCTTTCCAGTCAAAAACGTAGGAAAGAAATTTCAGTGAACCACAAGGAATAGAGGAAGTAATTAATTAGGCTATAGACACTGCAGAGAAGCTAAATTATTTCTTTACATTGGACTTCATTATAGAGGACTTTCAGGAGATAGCTACCCCAGAAATACTTTTTTTTCAGGCAATAAGACTGAATTATTAGAGACTTGGTTATCACAAAAGGTGGTGATTGGGGAGAACGGATAGATTAAAGAGCAAAGAGTCAGCAGGACCTGTTAATACATATTCTCAGATTCTAAAGTAACTAATGAAATACCAACTCCCAGTTTCTAAAGTACTATTTTTTATTAGTGTACTTGTTTTGCAGGAGGGTGAATGAGCTCAGTGTTTAATTGTTGTTTTACTGTTATTACAATTATAACCTTTTCATATTTTTGGTAACATCAAAACATACATATCTAGCAGTAGCTCTTTCAAAAGCTCATCTTTTAGAAAGTATGATATTTACTGGGAGATATACCAGTAAATCTGGCCCTATATGTAAATGTTGTCATATTAATCTTTTAAAGTGGCTTACAAATTTACAACTCTTCCTCCCTCAGTCCTAAATATTTCTCCCACTTGTGTTGATGGTAAAGAGCAAACCTGAGTTTCTATGAGCGTTCAAAGAAAGTGGATAATAGAATCTCAGAGGCCTGTTCGGGTTCAGCAAGAAAAGATGGCATCATTCGATGTGAGGCTGTTTAGAAATATAGAAAAACTCACATTAAATAGATTTTCCTATACACTAGTAGTGTACCGATAGTCTGCTTAGCTCACTGTAATTAAAGATTGCTATAGGCTGCTCTGTACATAGTGCCCTAAGACGACATAGGGGTCAGTATTGTAGGATTTTAGTGTTGCCGAAGAGGCTTTGTTGATGCTAATTGCCCAGCTTCACATTTAATCTTTGCTTTCAGGTGACTCCTGGTGCAGGTGGCTTTGGATATATGTGTTGGCACAGGACTTTTTGAGTGAACAGTTCTATTTATTTATTTATTTATTTATTACACCAGCCCTCACATATGGATGTCCTCACAGATTATCCTCAGAAATACTCCTTACCCAGTGGAGGACAATCTTGCAACAAAAAGGACATTTATTCATGGATATTGTCCAATTTTGCTAATGATCTCATAAACTAGTCATTTAAAACCTGAAGTTAGGTTAACCCCGTTCCCCAGAAGTATATATTTCCCATCAAGAATTATCATATCTTAATTTTAATTTTATGTAGCTACAAAATTCTACTAAGTTCAGCTACAGAAAATTAACTCTCACATTGCCCCACGATTTAATGGTGCCACATCACAAGAGGAAGCCCTTCAGAGCCAATTTTTTCTCCATTGTATGCAGGCCATTGGTTTGTTTTACACAAGGAATACATGGAACTATAATTATTGACTATATTATCAATTATAAGATAAATTAATCCCACCATGTTGCTTTTTATAACTCTTTTGCTCCTTTTGCTTCACACTTTCACATTCTGGTCTTGACAAGCTTAGCAGGAGGCTACTCACATTGCAATATCATGATTTCAATTCTATTTCTGTGAATTATATTTCACGTCTGGAGCTTGTTTCCTGTTCCCTCCTTTTTATGTAATAGCCACTGCTCTTCAGATGTTTGCATGCCGACAAATGTCAAATGTAAAAATCAAAACAAGACACAATACACTGTTGTCATTTGTAACCCCTTTGGAGGGGATTTATGTTAGGGGAGCAGGAGGAGCGAGACTTCTGTGCCTGGGAAAAATAGTTGTCCTACAAACAAATCAACATTTTATCAGAAATTTTACAATGCAGCACAAATGAAGAGAGGCACTTTCTATAGTAATAATGTAATCCCTGGAAGAACTACAGCTGTCTATTCAGGTGCATTCAATCTCTCCTTGATAGGAATAATTACTTTCCACCCTCACTGGGTAATTGCCTTTTGATTGAGGTCATCAGAGCAATCAAATCAGTGAGAGGCGGAAATCACTGGTAGGGTAAAAAGACAAAGGGGGAAAAAGCATGAAGAAAAATATGGAAAAGGAGAATTAATAAAGGGAACTTGCATCTATTATAATGCTTCATTATTCACAGTGATATTTCAAATGAAGTCATTACGTAAAAGTAACCTGCTGTTAAATATGCTAACGCTTGTGGCTGTTTACTTGTCTTTCACAGGAGAATAAAAGAGGTTTTTGTGTCATTGACATATTTTGTTATTTGAACAATGGCATTTCTAATTGCAGCCTTTGAAGTTAGTTTCCCTTTGTGAAAATCAATGTCAATTTTTTTTGGTTGCCTGCTGCTCATATTCATCAAATAAATTTAGTAGTTTTGGTTTTTGATCGTTTTCTTTTCCACTAAAGTGGGTCTCTTTTGGATTATTTTATTATTTCATTTTATTGGAGGTTATTTGTGAATGTTTCCTTTCACCTGTTGATGGTCTGCCTGTGTTGTAGTTCAGGATGAATTACACTTTGTCCCTGATAAGCTCGCCTGTCATTCTGACAACTTCTAAAATAAATGCATAATTACCATAGGGTAATAGTTGATTGCTGACATTTTCATCATTGTACGTGTGTGTTGTTGTAATGAAGATTTTGCTTTTGATAGAATCAAGTTTAAAAGAGGCTAATGTTTATATTTTGCTAATCTTAATTCAAGAGATTTTTAAAAAGTGATAGTTTAAAAGCTTATGGAGGATCCTGTTTTTTTTAAGAGACATTCAGTGGAGCACCTTATCCTTTAAAATATTTTGCTTTATCACCTTTTGCCCCGAGACCACTATTCAGTGATTTATCTCTCACAGTCAAGTTCAAGTTCACAATCAGCAGGCAGAACATATCAAGTGGAGTCCAGTAGGGATGATTCTTGGATCTAGTTCTGTTCAGTATCTTCATAAATTATTTCGATAGTGGCACAGAGAGCTAACTTATAAACTTAGCGGACAATACTAAGCTACCAGGGGTTGCAAGTACTTTGGAGGATAGGATTAAAATTCAAATAGTCTGGATAAACTGGAGAAAAAGTTTGAAGTAAATTAGATGAAATTCAATAAGGACACATACAAAGTACTACACTTAGGAAGGAACAATCAATTTCACACATACAAAATGGGAAATGACTGTCTAGGAAGGAATACTGTAGAAAGGGATCTCGGGGTTATCATGGCTCACAATTTAATATGCATCAAAAGTGTAAGGGTGGGATATAGTTGCAGGAGTGTTGTAAGCAAGAAACAAGAAATAATTCTTCCATTCTACTCTGCACTGAGAAGGCCTCAACTGGAGTATTGCATCTAATTGTGGCGGCCATATTTCAGAAAAGATGCTGACAAATTGGACAAAGTCCCAAGGAAAGCAACAAAAATTATTTAAAGACCTATAAAACATGACTTGTGAGGAAAGATTGAAAGAATAGGTTTTTTTTTAGTCTGGAGAAGAGAAGACTGAGGGAGGACAATAAGTTTTCATGTGCATAAAAGGTTGTTACAAGAAGGAGGGAGAAAATTGTTCACATTAACCTCTGGGTTTAAATTGCAACAAGGGTGGTTTAGGCCTAATATTGAGAAAACAACTTCCTAATTGTCAGGATAGTTAAGCACTTGAATAAATTGCCTAGGGAAATTGTGGAATCCTAGTCATTGGAGATGTTTAAGAACAGGTTAGAGTGACAAATAACTGTCAGAAAAGGTCTAGATATTACTTAATCCTGCCTTGAGTTCAAGAGACTGGATAATTTATTGAGCTTTCTTTCAGTCCTGCATTTCTGTGATTCTCTGATTATATCCTCCACTGGCAATACTGAGGAGACATCCATGTAAATCTTGCTATTAGTGATATTTGTGTGACATGCCCCATGGTACATCCTTGGCTGTAATGCCCCTGTGCCTCCTTTAACTCTCCTGCCCCGGCTGTCTTCTCCAGGTTCTGTTCATTCAGCAGTGAGCAGAAGCATGCTTGGCTAAATTGCATGGAGACTCTCCCAAGCCATTCATGAACTGTATCCAGGGAGACACAAGCAAATTCCCCCAACCCCAGCCTTCCACCTTAGAAATGTGCATCTTAGGTTTTGTCTACAATAGAAAGTGTTGTCGTCAAAACAATCCTAGCATATACATTACAATGGCCCTTTCGTTGACAGAACTGCCCTGTTTGTTCACAAAACCAAACCACCTAAAAGAGAGGCATATAGAGCCTTTTCCCAAAAAGCGTTTGTGAAAAAGCACCTGTGTAGACATTGCCCTTAGGTTATATCACTAAAAGTAGCTTCCCTATTATCCCAGCATGCCGTTGTAAGTGCAGCACTAGTAAGCAGTATGAATTCAGCTGCCTGCAGTCCTCTACCTCTGCCCCTCCCCCTTCAATGTCCCAGAAAGATTTCAAGTAAGTACCATGGAGAACTCACTCAACAGTGCAGCAAACAGCAGTCCTGACTACTTTCCCTAAACTACCTGGGAGATTGACAACAGAGTCCTGTGGCACTTTTAAAGACTTACAGATTTATTTATTGCGTCAGCTTTCGAAAGCTCATGCGATAAATAAATCTGTTAGTCTTTAAAAGTGCCACAGGACTCTGTTGTCTTTCTACAATAGACTAACACAGCTACCCCTTTGGAATTTGACTACCTGGGAGACTGTAACCCCTGATGCACTGTACATAGCCAGGGAGGGAGGTGGAAGCTGTGTCCCTCTCCTTGCTCCCTCTGTTGCACTGGATCAGTCTGTGGTGAGGAGGGTGGGGGAACTGGGGATTCCAGCTATGTGTTGTCTATGTAGCAGCTTCTGCCTTGGGATTGGTTGATTCCAGGTCCTACTCATAGACTCGAAGGTCAGAAGGGACCAGTATGATCACCTAGTCTGACCTCCTGCAAAATGCAGGCCTCAAAACCTCACCCACCCACTCCAGCAATAGGCCACTAACCTATGACTGAGTTATTTACCTCCTGAAATCATGATTTAAGGACTTTAAGATATAGAGAATTCACCAGTAGGTGAGCTATGCCCTGTGCAACAGAGGAAGGTGAAAAAACTCCAGAGCCCAAGCCAATCTGCCCTGGGAGAAAATTCCTTCCCAACTCCAAATATGGCGATCAGTTAAACCCTGAGCACATGGGCAAATCTCAACAGCCAGTTACCCAAGAAACAATTCTCTGTAATAACTCAGAACCCACCCCATGTACTCTCTCCTCTTAGGCCACTTGTAAATCCACCACACATAGCCAAATATCAGTCAATTTCCAAAATAGGGTAATCATACCATCCCCTCTATAAATTTATCAAGCTCAGTTTTGAAAGCAGTTACGGTTTTTGCCCCCACAACTCCCCTTGGAAGGCTATTCCAGAACTTTACTCCTCTAATGGTTAGAAACCTGCATCTAATTTCAAGCCTAAGTTTCTTGATGGACAGTTTATAACCATTTGTTCTGGTGTCCACACTGGTGCTGTACTCAAATAATTCCTCTCCCTCCCTGATGTTAATCCCTCTGATGTATTTATAGAGAGCTATCATATCCCCCCTCAGCCTTCTTTTGGTTAGGCTAAACAAGCCAAGCTTCTTGAGTCTCCACTCACAGGGCAGGTTTTCCACTCCACAGACCATCCTTGTAGCCCTTCTCTGCACCTGTTCCAATTTGAATTCATCCTTTTTAAACATGGGGGACCAGAACTACATGCAATATTCCAGATGGGGTCTCACCAGTGCCTTGTACAGCAGCACTAACACCTTCCTGTCTTTATTTGAAATACCTCTCCTGATACATCCTAGAACCGCATTAGCTTTTTTTACGGCCACATCACATTGGCGGCTCATTGTCATCCTATGATCAACCAGTACTCCCAGATCCTTCTCCTCCTCAGTCCGTTCCAACTGATGCGTCCCGAATTCCAACTGATGTCTGAACTTAGAAGACAGAATGAAAGCAGACACACTCCCTGTCCTCGATACAGGGATGTGTGTCTCTCGCATACACACTCATTCACTCAATTTCCCCTCCCCGCCACACTCCTTCTGTGGGCTTCTGTGTTCAGCAGTGTCAATTTGGCTGATAGGGCAGTTTAATAGCAACTGTCAAACTATCAGATGCAGGATTCAGAAACTTTCATCCTGTGACACTGTGCCTACCCTGTGAGGCATTACAAACCCTTCCTAAAGCAACCTGCATGCAGTTGCACAGTGGGATAGCTAACCACAATGCACTGCTCACTTTGTAGACAAAAGAGCTGACAGTATGAATGCAATCTACTGACAGAAGGGACAGTGAAGACACACAACAGCAATTTAGTTATAATGGTGGCTGTCTGCTGGCAAAACTTTCTAGTATAGACATAACCTTATAGTGCTTCCTTGAGCAATGCAGGCTCGTTAATTAATTTAATGCTCCTTCAAAAGATAGTTGCCTTGCCCCAGCGTTGGTGATATGAGCAGATCCCCCCAGTTCTCTAGACAAACTCAATGGTTTAGATTAAAAAGCAAAAGGAATTTATTAACCAGAGAAAGATAGATTTTAAGTGATGAATGTGGTATTGGTGTAGGAGATCAGAATTTGTTACAAAAGAAAAAAATAAAAGAAAACTGCAATCTAAATTTTAAACTTTACCAAGCTAATATTTTTAAAAGGAAGAGGATTTCTCTTATCCCAAATTTCATGCTAACTGGAATGTTTCCCAGGTAGGTCCAGACCTTCCCACAACCTTCAGTGGAGGTCTCTGTTTTCCGGATAATCTAGCTTCCTTGGAAAAGAGGCAGGCATCTTGATAATGTCACTGTCTCTTGTTTATACATTTTCCTAGGTATGGAAAGAAATCTCTGCTGTGTTTTAGGGTTACACAGGCCCCACAGTGTATGTGCTCAAGCAGCTATCTTTGTTTACAACTCCCCGGCTAACGAATAGCCCATTATGGTTACTTAACACCTAGCTCAGGGGTCAGAGCCAGCAGGTGCTAGGGACAGGGGCGGGGACTTCTCCCTGCTGGCCCCGCTCCTGCGCATGGGGCTCCTGTCCCCTAGTGGTCACACTCCCCAGTGGGGGCTGGGGTCAGCAAGCGACAGGAGCTTCACGTGCTGTGTCTTCTTTTCCCTGCTTGTGCAATCCCCAGCTGGGGGGCGGGAACAGCAGGGGACAGGAGCCACGGCTTGAATGTGGCTCTTGTTGCCCCAGGGCCCACTGGGGTCAGGGCCAGCAGGGGAAACCACAGCGGAGCCGCAAGCCACTCAGGATAGGCGCTTGTGCCAGGTTTGGCACGCATGTCGGGGGGGTTCCTACCTCTGACCTAGCTGGATGTTCATCACTCTTGCTCTCTGAAGAGCTAATCTGTGAATGTTTCCCAGACTCCCATGCTTCAGTAACAAATGTACAGCAAAATCTCATAACTGCCTGTACAGTGAAGATGCATGCATTTCAATGAGATATTAATGCTCAACAGATTGTGACTTTTCAAATGATATCTCACAAAGAATACTTTGAACAAACATATGATAATCACATGTGAATATGTGAGTATGGGAGGGTGTTGCATAGGTACTTTGTCATAAATTGCCTATGGGTTTTGGAAAGGAAGTGATAAAATAAGATTATAAATGGGAAAAACCCTCCCACTCCCAGCACAATTTTTTTAAAGGATGGCCAACTTTATTTTACACTGTAATTTTAAAATAAATCACAAAGTAAGATTAGCAAGTATTTGTTACGTGTGACATCTTGATTTCCACTTTCCTGAGAAGATCCCAAGAGACGGCTGTGGTCTCATTTCACTCCTGTATGTAATACTGAGTACATCCCAGTGGAGAGCAGTTGCCATTCATTCTTTAGAAAGTAAGTCTCTGGATGTTTCAAGCATGTAGAACCACCTCTAATAATCCACGCTCAGACTGGCACAGTAAATCTTCTTTAGTCTATTCAGTGCAAGTTCACAGGCTTTTATTTTATGCACCAGTGTCCTACGTTACATTTTATATCACAAATAAAACTAAGTAATTTATGGTGAGGGTGGATATGGCAGTAAATATGGACACAGTGCCACGAAGCTCTGTTCATGTTGCTTCGGGAAGATGCTGCATGCTGAAATTTCATCTGCCTGTTTGGAAACATGCTCTGAAGGTTCATGTGACAAATATATTGTTCTTGAGCTGACACAGTGATGCTGTAAGAAGACAGTTTCCTATTTTTGGTGATTTCTCTTTATGAAGTGGCATTTATCAGAATCTACTTACTGCTAGGAGTGACATGAAGGAAATTGTGTGCAATAGGTCTGTTTATTTTTGTTATCCTTGTTTTAAAAACTGTATTCCCATTCAGCAGTGACACCCCCCCCAAAAAAAATCTCTGAAGCAAAGAACACAAAAAAATCCCTGAAGCAAAGAACACTATGAACAATTGAAAGAGCTGTGAGTTTGACATATTATTAATATGTCTTAATTGACATGCTACAAAACCTTTTAAAAATAATTTCTTATTGTTCGAAAATCTATCATTGGGATATATTATTTGTGTTGAAAGGGAAAATGTAAAACACCTGGTTTGAGTCTGTATCATTAAGCAGGCTACGGTATGTCTGCTTCATTTGCACAAAGTGGAATTAATGCAAGATTACTCAATGGTATGTGAAAATAGCAGTGCATTTGTACGGGCTCTATGCTGAAAACTGAGTCAGCATGAAACTAGTGCATAATTGAATTGCTAATCCTGTTTCCAAGGGGTATAAACCCTTTTGTTTCCAGCTACAATTAAACACTAACTGGCTGGGGTTGTGAAGAAACTTCCCCATTGTGCAGATTAATATATACGTAAACACAAAGAGACCACTGCAGAGTGAGAGAGCATAAGTAAAGAGGAAAGGTCCATCAATGGCTATTAGCCACGATGATCAAGGATGCAACCCCATGTTTGGGGTAACTCTAAACCTCTGGCTGCCAGAAGCTGGGAGAGGAAGATGGTGGATCTCAGCAATATTGCCCTGTTTTGGTACTGGCCACTGTCAGAGACAAGCTGCTAGGCTAGAGGAACCATACCTTGACCCAGTATGGCTATTTTTATGACCACTACAGGGGTTTCTTGCAACTTCTTCTGACCACTGGACTAGGCGGACCACTATTGGCTCTTGTTTGATAATGTGTATGTTGTTATGTATTCTACTTCTAGAAAATATGCTCATGTTGTATTACGTCGAATACGAAATGAGTATTTACTTATGCCATGTTTCTCATTAGACTGTTGAAATAGTACCATAGAACCTCAACATTTAACCCTCAATTTTTACTCAGTCTTCAACAGTTATATGAACTTGTTCTTCTTGTCTGCCCTCCCTCTCCTGCTCTCTTACTTGTTATGTTCTTCTGCTTTAAATTAGACTGTAAACTCTTTGGGGCAGGGACCTGTCTTTTTGTTCAGTGCCCAGAACAAAGAGGCATTGTTGCTAATGGGGCACTGTAATCATAGCTAGTATATCTTTTTTTTCTGAATAAAGTCTAAGTAAGGACCTTAGCATACTGCCAAAAGACTAGTGCTGAATTATAAATAATATTGGCACATCTACATTTTCAAAGTTAATCATTAGTAAATTAGGCTTGAAATGGGGTGTGCATGGATGGCCCTCACTATCAAAGTACAGCTCTGATAGCAGAAATGAGAGTAGGTAAAAACAGTAATGTCAGCATTTCTTCATAAAAATTTACAAGACTAAAATATGTAGTCAGCTTTACCCTTCATCCTTTGTGAGCTGATGTGAATTATGTGATAGTCAAAAAGTAGGGAGAAATGGACTCTTTCTACGTGTCCAACAGCAGATAGGAAGTGCATTATGTTACTGAGAACACTAGAATGAAGAATTGTGCTATACTGATATTTTATTTGGTTAAAATGTAGATGTTTGACATCTCTTCTATGGGAATAAGAAGCTCTAAGTACACACTGATATCATTTTGGCAGAAATTTAGCAATCGCTGACAGCTAAAAAATAAGAATCTAAACAAAATGAAAAATAATGTGACTTCACAGTTTGAAAGGGCTATGAATTATGAATTCATAGGTATTTAATCCGTGTCAAATACAAACTTCCTAAAATCTCTAGGCCGTGTGGGTTTTATGGGTCAACCGACTTAGAGTGAGAATGTGAAATACAGGAGAACAGAAAGAAAGGAATTCTTTGTAAGTAAGTCATTGTCCAAAATATATTCAGTGTGTTTGTTTATATATCAGTGCTTTTCATTTATATTTGAAATATAGCACTATTGTGGCAATAACTATAGTCCAAGTAGAGTAACTTATTGTGATATCTTTTAACTTCTCTTATACGTGTGTTAATATTCATACTTTTTTCTTGTGACAGTATTTATTCTTTCGACTCAAAGGAGAGGGATTGAGAGAGAGAGAGAGAGAGAGAGAGAGAAGTGCTGAAAAGCAAAACAATCAATGAAAGACGTTTAAGGGAATTCTTTATTTTAACATACATATTTATAGAGCAGCTATCAGAGCATTTTCAAGGTACATTCAGAATGATTTTTTAATTGTAACTAATTAACATGACTGGTTTTTAGGGCCCGACCCAACCCTCTTTGGTCAATAGAAACAGCCCTGTTTGGACCTTTAATTAGCAGATACATCCTCAGAATGCCAACTTCTAAAGGGCAGAAGCTGAGAAGAAATGTATTCTGTAAGTATCTATTGTCTGTAAACTGCTCAATGAGACATTTTGCAGACCATTGTAAAATGATCTGACTCATGTTCAATTGAGACACAAGGCTTTATCCCAAACAAGACTCTGCTAGTAAGTCCAACTGGTAGCTGAAGCATTTCTGAGGACTGCAGCTGGCAATAGCAGATCAGAAAGGAAGAAGCAGCCCCTTGAGTAGCATTGGACTAGCTATTCAGAGCTTCTAGATAGTAACTAGAATGTCAAGCTTTATCCAGAAAAGGACTGGAAGGTGTGAAATGCTGGACTTCCTATCTCCTCCCTTGGAAGGGGGACAAAAGATTTTGAGTGCTTTCAGAATAAATTTTGGGGAGAAAGTGATACTGTAGTCTAGTTTGGAGGTAATAGTGACAACGATGTCTTTGAGATTTCCATCACTGTAGGGAAGAAGGGTGCTTCAGGCCATAATGCATTGAAAAGCCAGAAGCTGTGATTAATCAAGTTAGACCTTCTAACTTGAGGCTGACAAATACCCCCTACTAAATGAGCAGTTACACTTTGCTAAAAGCTTAAATAGTTCTGTTAATTAACTTCATATCCACTCTCCCCCCCTGGAATTTACGCCAGGTATCTTTCTTGATTTCTCAGTCTCCACTAATGAAAAGGAGACTGAAACATGAGTCATTAGCATGCTGATTTGACTGTATCCTAAATTGTCTCCATATTTCCCTAGTGACCTCAAATAAACACTGAGTGTGGGAGTGACAAGAGGAACCCATTAAAACTTCATAGCTCATAACCTTCAGTAAAGAAGTCACATCTAGGTTGCTACAAAAGGACTGATCTCCGCTTTCCTAAAGTGAGTGTCAACACCTCATAATCACTGTCCTTACAGGTCACTGAAAAATCAAGCATTTTCAGTAATAACCTTGCATACATGGGACAGTTTTTTTGTAGAGCAGAGGTCAGTCCTTATGTACTGAAAGCCAATTGAGCCTCTTTGTGTGACCAGAGGTCTTTCTGCAGTGTTTGCAGAATTCAAGACCTAAATATAGTTTTTGTCAGTATCGTGTAAATGGGTTCGATGCTGGTCACACACAAAAGCACTTTCATCAAGTCTCCCTTTTACTGTTCAGATTTGGGAACTCATCAGAAAGGCGTCATGCCACTAGATTTTCCTGTCCTTTGTGGCAGGGAAGGAAGTGATGGCTTGGTTATTTACAAATAAAATAATCTCCATAAAACAGTGCAAGGCAGATAACTAGTCCAGTTTTACTTAAATTGCACGATGTGGGGAAAAAGAAGTGTGTGTGTGTGTGTGTGTGTGTGTGTGTTTGTATAATGCCTAACACAATGGGGTCCTGAGCTAGACCGTACCATAATAGAAATCATTTTAATATTAATATACAGACATGGCAAATGCACCAGAAATGTTGAAAGACTTGCCTGAGGATAGATGGGGAAGGAATTGCTGGTATGACTTGGATTAATATTTTGGAATTCCTGTGTCCCTGCTTAATGCACAGATAACATGGCCATACATATCTCATCTAGATAATAAAGGGGCAGAAATATATAAACATTGTTTGCTGCTGTTATGCCTGTATAGTTACTTAACTTCAGAGAAACTGGGGTTAGAGTCTCATCAAACCATAAAGAGTAGTTAAATATTGACAGGTAAAGGATATATTCTTGATTTTGTTTTTTTAAAAAGTTGTAGTGCACTTTGAGACTAAATTAATATATTCCTAATGTAGTGCGCCAGACATGAAATCTTATCTTTCATAGGAGAAGGAATGAGCATCAACATGTTGTGGTTGAAATGGGAGCTGTCTATACAACAGTGTAGTTAGACAAGCAGATCCTCCCAAATCTAAAACACTTGTCCTTTTCAGCAGTTTTGAGCCACACATATGTACCCACCAGTGTAGAAGGAGCTGTGTTGACAGGAAAGCACTCTTGTCAACTCAGCTAACGTTATTTAGGAAGATGGTGTTCCTACACCAAGAGAAAAATCATGTCTGTCAGTATTGGCATAGCCTCTATAGTGTAGGTTTATCCTACCAATTTCCTGCTTAATAGGTAAAACTGTTAGTGTCTTAATGTATAGTAGGATTTCAAATTCCCATTACAGTAATTACAGGAAAAAAATATAAATCTTATTCCTTGGCAATTCTTTGGCTAACTTCATGCAACTCATGATGCTGTAATCTGTGGTGTCAACATATTTTTTAAAAAAAGTGTTGGACTGGACAGTTCTTTTTTTCTTGATTCTGCTCAGGAGTGGTTGTTTTTTAGCTGTCTTGCTTGTAGATGCAGACTGAGAGGAGATGAGTGCTGTGAAGTTGAGGATGGGTGCAGTGTGTGGATTGTGCAATTCAGATAGTTTTTATAATCCCCTTTCCCATATTTTAATGGAAGGAGGAATATAAACTTATTTCAGGCATGGTTAGATTTGAAATTAACTACTATCATTCCTTCATTGCTTACCTTTTGGGTTTGAGCTTAGTAATATCTTCAACTCATGAATATGTAATCTATTTAATACATATGCAGCAGACTTCTTTTGTTCTCATGGCAGGAAAGTCTCAAAGCATCTTTAAAGTTAGAGTTTCAACGTTCTCTTTTATTCACTCCATTTCTAAGAGATCCTTTCAGTTTTATCAGAATTTAATCGGAGTTGAAATTCTGCTTCAAATAAGTCCAAGCACCATGACTTTCTATATGAGTTTTCAGTTCTCAAAATAGTTTTTTAAACTTAATTAGCTCTTATATTATTTAAACTTGAATAATCATTGAAGAAGTTATTGTCCTTTCTTCATAGTCTTTGACGAGGTGGCTCTTGTCTTTCTGTATTTGGTGAGAAAGTTGTTTAAGCATTCCCACATAACAAATTAATTCCCCAATTAATATTCTTCATTCTAATGGCTTCTTCTGTTAGTATCCTGTCTAGAAGGTCATTGGATTCCATGTTGGTATATAAAGCATTTTATCAAATACATAGCAATGTTGTTAGGAAGTTATTAGAAGCTTTTCATTTAAATAAAATATTTGAAAATAAACAATTGAACAAAGCTGGTGCCACCTTCAAACATTAAAGTAGTAAATAAAAATATACAGTAACAGGAAAAATGAGTGAGATAGAAGTAATCAGCATCCTCTATAAAAGACTTTCTGAGCATCAATATTTTCCTTAAAGTTAGAAGGCTTTAGAGTGCTTAGAAGAAATTACTTTCACAGAGAATTTTGTAGGGGGTTAACTGAAGTCTTTCTCTATGAAAGGAGGAAGTGGGGAAGAAGCTTTTATGATTTTGTTTTATAACTTTGTAAGAACATCCTTTATGGACCGCTCCTGTTTGAAGTATCTTGAATAGAGAGCTTTATTAAATCCTTTTAAGATCAGGACTTTTTAAAAAAACATAAATGTCTTACAAAGTTATTTTTCCCCAAGATGAGATAATATTGTACTAGCTGGTATCTTATATAAGAGTTGTGTCCTTTTAACCAAAACTTTGCAATTTACCATTTGCAGTATATTTACATTTTGCAATTAAAGATTTCTATTAAAGGGTTTATACAAAACACACACAAAAAAAAATGAAAAACCCCACAATTTTTGTATGCATTTCAAAACTTAGCATTCAAATAATATAGAAAATTAAAGCAAGGTAGAAGTTACAAAAAGCTGCATTTTAGAGTTCTCATTTTGGATTGCAATTCTCCACCAGCCGTGAAACTACTAGCCAGCTAATCCCAGCATATTCCCCATCCTGAATTTCTCCCAAACTGTCTGCCTTGAAATGCCCAGACCTCTTGTGGACCACTCAGAGAAATAATGTGTTTTGTTTCTCCTTTAATACCCAGCAGCTTGCCACATTAACTGGATTTATTAATTACTTCAATTGATTTTAGGTTAAATTAAAACATATTTATTAACAGGATAAAGATGAAATGATACCAAGTAAAATAAATAAAGATAAAGATGGTCATAAGCAAATAAAGGTGGAAACACACATCTAAAAGTAAAAAAACAAAAAACTTTATTTAAGATGCATCTGATGAAGTGAGTTGGAGCCCAGGAAAGCTTATGCCCGAAGAAATTTGTTAGTCTTTAAGGTGCCACAGGACTCTCGTTGTTTTTGCTGTATACAAACTAACACGGCTACGTCTCTGGAATTTGTTTGAGATAGTTTATCTCACCAATTATTCTTTGTCTGATGTGGCTGGTAGTCAGGACCTTCCACAGAAGTTTTCTTTTAATTTTAGGTGAAAGATAAAGTCTCTCTCTTTCTCTCTCTTTTAAATTATGCTCCCTTCCTCCCCCTGCCCCCACCCAACTGTGTTTTGTTCTGAAAGGTAGGAAGACCTCCTTGGAATTCAGTTTCCTGTGCCTCTTCAGGAAATATGAGTCATATTTAGTTTTTTGTCAATTGATCTCGGGCTCAAGGTAATCCAAGGTTTAGCTTGATAGCTTTATTTTTGGCTAATATATAAATTGAGGTTAGCCCACATTCCTTTGTCTATGGGTGGTGGATATACAAGTGGCCTAAGAAGGGAGGGTAGATGGGGTGGGTTCTGAGTTATTACAGAGAATTGTTTCTTGGGAAACTGGCTGTTGAGACTTGCCCATGTGCTCAGGGTTTAACTGATCACCATATTTGGAGTTGGGAAGGAATTTTCTCCCAGGGCAGATTGGCTTGAGCTCTGGGGTTTTTTTTTGCTTTCCTCTGTAGCACAGGGCATGGCTCACCTATTAGTGAATTCTCAATATCTTAAAGTCCTTAAATCATGATTTAAGGAGGTAAATAACTCAGTCATAGGTTAGTGGCCTATTGCTGGAGTGGGTGGGTGAGGTTTTGAGGCCTGCATTTTGCAGGAGGTCAGACCAGCTGATCGTACTGGTCCCTTCTGACCTTAAAGTCTATGAGACAGACCTGTTTATCAATTTTATTAGACTTGGCTGTCTTTGTTTTAAACGTGTTCTTGTAACATCATACAGAGAGAATTTATAAATTCATACCAATTTAACACATGCATTTTACAATAATTATAATGACCAATATATGTGATTTGTTTTCAAATGGTATTTTACACGGAATATTTGACACATACGTCATTGCAGTTGTGTGTGGTGTGTGAAGGGTGTTTATGATCGCAAGTGTCCATATAAACACTTTGCTAAGTTTGGGGTTTTTGGCCAAGAGTGTTATCTTCTTTGAAACTTGAGACTTGTCCCTGGGGAAGAGAGAGCAGAAACTCCTAGAATTTCTTTAGTGAGCCTAAGAAACAAAGTCCTGTGGCACTTAATGACTAACAGATTTATTTATCACATGAGCTTTCGTGGGAGAAAACCCCACTTCGTCAAAGCAGCCAAAACAATAAACGTGTTATTCTCTGACCATCATGAATATAACAATAATTGTCTCTCTCAAATTCAGTAAAGATGCAGATGTAATGACCTAATATAAGAATAAATGAAATTGTGTTGATATCCATATTATTTTCCCTTAAGTCTCCGAACAGTTAATTAAATTTACAATATGATTATGAAGATCATCCATCAATGCTAAAAACACACTGGTATCTAAAAGAACAAAGCAACAAAAACGTCCTTTCTACCTCATTTCTGCACCCTTTGTGCCCCTCATGGTGTGCTAGGACTCAAAGGGCGCTGATTCCTGGGTAGTGAGCTGAGGAGAACTTACTCCAAGTTACAGAGGATATGGTAAGGAGCTCTGTAGCTTATGCACTGGAACCAATGAAGTGCCAGTTGTTGGAGAATAAACAAGGAGTCTGGTGGCACTTTTAAAGACTAGCAAATTTATTTATTACATGAGTTTTTGTGAGAGCAAATCTCACTTCATCTTTAAGCACCTGATGAAGTGGGATTTTCTCCGATGAAAGCTCATGTGATAAAATAAATGTGTTAGTCTTTAAAAGTGCCACCAGACTCCTTGTTTGTTTTGCTGAACTAGTCTAACACAGTTACCCCTTTGGAAGGTGAAGGAGAGTATGAGTGGTGGACGAGTAGTGCCTTTCCTTGGTGTTAAAAATTTAATAAATATTGCAGCCTTCTCCTTAATTCAATGTATGTGTCTGACCTCATTTGCTGCTATGTCTGTATTGTTGGCTCTGCAAAGCATGGTTGAAAAGTCAACAAGTTGAAACTATTTTGAAACACAGAGTTAGGAGCAAGTTTCAGAATTCCAAGACCCCCAGAAAAATGCCCTTCAGGTATTCTCCCTGTTTTGTGCAGAAAATAATCCATCTCACACGTCAACGCTGGCTAAAACTGTAGCAAATATATTCCTGGAAGAGAAGCACTCTCAGGTAGGCAGGTCCCAAGCCATTTAGGGCTTTTTATTTCTTAGCTAACGTCTTTGACTCCATTTGAAGACTTAATGCAGAGCCAATGTAGAACCTCAAGTTCTGGTGCTTTGCTCATGCAAAGCTGTTGCATTCTTTACTAGCTTCAGTCTCAAAATTGTTTTAGATTGTCATCTCATCTACAGCTCTGTGCAACAATTTCTTCTTAATGTGATAAAAGTCGCAAGGTCTACTTCCAGATGGAATGGTTTCAATTTGGGTTTTTTGTGGCACAGATGATTTTATGCTAAACTTTTATTACTTGTTTCAAGAATTACAACATTCTGCATCATTCTAGTCTTACTACTTATTTATGCTCAGCTGAGGGCTATAGTTGCTCATAGGCCTTGAGAGCTACAATGCTCTCTGCTTGCTTTTGACAAAGAATGACTCCAGGAGAAAGAGGAGGTATATAAATTAGCCTTTCTGTTTCTGCTCTGTTTTAAAGGCACAAATGTGCTTTCTGTGCTAATCTGTTCATTACAAATTAAAAGATTTACTGTCAGGTTGCTGAGCCAACCAATTCCTTGAGCTGAGTAAATCTAAAGAATACAAAACATTGCAGATCTGGTTTCTGTCAGGGAATCACATTAGTCTCATAGTGAATAATATTCATAGTAGGTGAATTCTGATTGTGATATTCATTTCTTTAATTTGTGTGACCATCAGATGATCAGAACTGTTTTTTTTTTCATGAGACCGCTCTTTCATGATACCACCCAATTTTTTTTTTTCTGAAGCTTTGACTCTAAAGTTATTAGTTGATGGCTCAAATATTGCACTGAGGAACCGGAACACAAAGTAGAACAGGTACTTGAAGAATGAGCCTTAAAATCCAGTCACTACAACATTACATGAATCACAAAGAGAGTACTAGAGCTTTTCCGTATGCGGAAGTGTGACTGCCTCCTAAGGCTGACACACTGGGGATTCTACTGGGGACCTCTAGAGCTAATGAACTGCTACCTCTTGAGCTAAAGAGCAAAGACTCATCAGCTGAGATGTCTATCACACTCACCCAAGAAAAGTTTCCTTTTTCTCTTGCCTCTCATAGATAATAGTCAAAACACCCAGGCTTCTTTAAACTCTCATCCTGAGTCAAGGAACAGAAACCGAATTATATGACTAATCCCAACTAGCCAACACACCTATGCTTGGAAATATATATTATTACATATTATGAGTAAACTAACTACAGTCAACAAATGGTTAATAAATAAATAAATTCTTCAACTACCAAGTACTATGAAACTTCTGTGGTTGAGGAAATCTTTCTGCTCAGACACTTTGTGCAAACAGACACAAGGTGCTGCTCACCCTTGTGTAGAGGACTACCAGTCCCAGTTAGGCCCTGTTTTGATGGGAGCTGTCTAATGGGTGAATATTATCCTAATTGTGCTGAGCAATTTATTCGCTCTGAGTTATTTCTTTCAGATGCACTTCTAACACTATATTTTACAGAGTGCAACTCAGTTAAAAAAAATCAATTTCTAGTTTGTTTCATGCTTCTTAAATAGAAGGGGGTGGAACTAATTTTAAAATGATGGAAAATAAATCGAACTGATCCTGTCTAAGAACTATTACTTACCTACACGCACACATACACACAACATCACTTGTGGGAAGGTCTATTAAGAAAGTTTCATATGATAAATTAATTCACAAAGGATATATATAGCTAACCTGACAACCTTTGAATTGTATTTAATATAAATGAATCTTGCATATCCAAAAGAGAATCATTTGCAGGCACCTTTTAAGTTCACCCCAAAGAGTAAAGAGGATTATTATGAGAACAAATTTCTCCCTTATGCACAACGGTATGTGAATCAACCTCCAGTTCTAACCTGAAACCTTTGTCATGTTTCTAAGCATGGGATTCAAGTGGCTTCAAATGACAGATTTAATTTAATATTATGACAAAGATTATTTTCTGCAAAGAGTAGCCCATTTCTTTGGAGCTCACAAGTTTTTGTGCTGCCTCTGAGTTCATTACTTAAGACTAAACCTAGCAATTCTGTGGCTAGTTGCAATAACCACTTACTATTTAAATATTCTTCCCACAGATCTGTGGTTAAGCGTGTGAGTAATGACAGCTATATTTTATATTAGAGCTGGTTGGGAATTTTTTCACAGAATATTGTTCCACTGTTGAAAACCTTTTTGCAGAAACATATGTTTTGGGGATGGTGTCATGACTCTTGGGATGGCGGGGTAAGGGGAAATAAAGAGTAGATAGATTAGCTGGATGAAATTGAGAACCATGCAGCCAACAGCCTGGTGGATATTTGTTAGTAAATATTAATCTTACTCTTTTTAGATTAAACTCTCATGAGTTCTTGACCAAGCATCCCAGAATCTTTTCTGTGTGAAGCCAAAGATGCTGGCTATATTCTGCTAAAAAGAGTTTTCTTTTGGATGCCTGAATGTCTTTGTCCTAGTAGACCTCTACTTTATTTTCCAATCAGTTTTTACTCTAAAAAATGACTGATAGTAGCGTTTTGTCAAAAGCTGAATTTTAGCTGTACCTTAGTGTGCTATTAAATAATACATTGAGTGTGTCTTTTTAGTGTTTTTAAAAAAAAAAGTGTTAGGGAAATGTCCAGATGTCCAGAAAGAAACCACTTCTAATTGAGATGGGACAGGTGTTTCTATCATTAATAAGATAGCAATTTATTGAAAGATGCTTTTAACTTATCAGGAATTACTCAAAAATGATTTCTGTTCATAATGAATCATAGAATAATACCAAAGGGGTAGCCGTGTTAGTCTATTGTAGAAAGACAACAGAGTCTTGTGGCACTATCTTCAAAGCGTCTGACGAAGTGGGATTTTCTCCCACGAAAGCTCATGCGATTAATAAATCTGTTAGTCTTTAAAAGTGCCACAAGACTCTGTTGTCTTCATAGAATAATAGGGTTGGAAGGGACCTCGCAAGGTCATCTAGTCCAACCCCCTGCTAAAAAGCAGGACCACTCCCACTAAATCACCCCAGGCAGGGTTTTGTCTAACCCTGACTTTGTTATAGGTATATTTTTAATTGATAAAATAGTGAATGGTTGAACTGATATCTATTATTAAATTATCTATTTAATTATTAGTATATTAATTTATGAATTCTTTTCTGTAAACACACACAAAGTGTATATATAGAGATGCCTGTTGAGGACAAAATGATGTAATTGGTAAGGGATACTCATAAATATGATGTTGAGCTCTGTAATGATAAACTTAACAATTGGCAAAATATTCAGGGAACATTTGGTATAGCAGCTGTGTTCTATAATCAATGTATCAACAAAACATTAATATGTGGATTAATGTCTAAGCATTACAAGTTAACTTGTGTTTACAATTATTCTAGTAATGATAAATTAGGTACAAATATCACAGGTTTAATGATTCAAAATAAGATCCAGCTTGAGAAAGGATTTTTCCTGTGTTACGAACAGTATAAAAGGTGAGTTATAGTGAGTTAATCAGAAGTGAATTCAAGTAGGCTGCCTCACTTCTCCAGTTTGAGATTTGGTATGCATGTTTCCACTTTTGTATTCTGTATAGTGCTTCATTAAGTATTCATAGAATCATAGAACCATAGAATAATCGGGATGGAAGGGACCTCACGAGGTCATCTAGTCCAACCTCCTGCTAAAAAGCAGGGCCACTCCCATTAAACCATCCCAGCCAAGGTTTTGTCTAACTGGGCCTTAAAAATCTCCAAAGTTGGAGATTCTACCACCTCTCTAGTTAGTCCATTCCAATGCTTCATCACCCTCCTAGTGAGAAAGTTTTTCCTAATATCCAGCCTTGACCTCCCCAGCTGTAATTTGAAACCATTGCTCCTTGTTCTGTCCTCTGTTACCCATCAAGAACAGCCTAGGTCCCTCCTCTTTGGAGCACCCCTTCAAGTAGTTGAACGTTGCTATCAAATCTCCCCTCAGTCTTCTCTTCTGTAGACTAAATAAGCCTAGTTCCTTCAGTCTCTCCTCATAAGTCATGTGCCCCAGCCCTCTAATCATTTTTGTTGCCCTCCGCTGGACTCTTTCTAATTTGTCCACATCCTTTCTGTAGTGGGGAGCCCAAAACTGAACACAGTATACCAGATGCGGCCTGACCAGTGTCGAATAGAGGGGAATTATCGCATCCTTCGATCTGCTGGCAATACTCCTACTGATGCAGCCTAATATGCGATTGGCCTTTTTGGCAACAAGGGCACACTGTTGGCTCATCTTAATCTTCCCATCCACCATAATCTCCAGGTCTTTTTATACAGCGCTGCTACTTAGCCGATCGGTCCCCAGCCTGTAGCAGTACATGGGATTTTTCCGTCCTAAGTGCAGGACTTTGCACTTGTCTTTGTTGAACCTCATGAGGTTTCTTTCAGCCCAGTGTTCCAATTTGTCCAAGTCTCCCTGGATCCTGTCCCTACCCTCCAGAGTATCTACCATTCAACCCAGCTTGGTGTCATCCACAAACTTACTAAGCATGCAGTCTATCCCACCATCAAGATCATTAATGAAGATGTTGAATAGAACCGGCCCCAGGACCAACCCCTGGGGCATTCCACTCATTACCAATTGCCAACTAGACATCGAGCCATTGATTCCTACTCGCTGAGCCCGTTGATCTAGCCAGTTTTCTATCCACTTTACAGTCCACTCGTCCAATCCATACTTCCTTAATTTGCCGACGAGAATGCTGTGGGAAACCATATCAAAAACCTTGCTAAAGTCGAGGTATACCACGTCAACGGCTCCTCCTGCATCCACAAATCCAGTCATCTCATCATAGAAGGAAATCAGGTTGGTCAGGCACGATTTGCCCTTGGTGAATCCATGTTGACTCTTCCTGATCACTCTATTTTCCTCCAAGTGTTTCAGGATGGATTCTTTGAGGGCCTGCTCCATGATTTTCCCAGGGATTGAGGTGAGGCTGACCGGTCTGTAGTTTCCCGGATCCTCCTTTTTCCCTTTCTTGAAGATGGGTACTATATTTGCCTTTTTCCAATCCTCTGGGACCTCCTCTGTTCACCACAAGTTCTCAAAGATAATGGCCAGCGGCTCTGCAATCACTTCAGCCAACTCACTCAGCACCCTCGGATGCAGTTCATCTGGCCTCATGGACTTGTGCACATCCAATTTCTTTAAGTGTTCCCTAACCTGACTTTCCATCACCGAGGGCCACTATCCTTCTCTCCATTCCACGTTACCCCGTGTAGTAGCCTGGGAGCTGGCCCTCCCTGTGAAGACTGAAGTAAAAAAATCATTGACTTCTTCAGCCTTTTCCGCATCATCCACCACGTGGATGCCTGCCCCATTCAGTAAGGGACCTACACCACACCTGATCCTTTTCTTGTTGCTGACATGCTTATAGAACCCCTTTCTGTTATCCTTCACATCCCTTGCTAGCTGCAACTCCAATTGTCCTTTGGCCTTTCTAATTTTATCCCTGCAGTCCCGAGCAATATCTTTATACGCCTCCCTTGTCATCTGTCTAAGCTTCCACTTCTTGTAAGATTCCCTTTTATGTTTCAACTCACTGCAGAGTTCTCTGCTAAGCCACGCTGGTCGCCGTCCACATTTGCTGTTCTTTCTGCACATCGGAATGTTATTTTCCTGTGCCTTTAACAGGGTTTCTTTTAAATACAGTCAGCTGTCTTGGACACCTTTCCCCTTCAGATCAGCCTACCAAGGGATCCTGCCCATCAGCTCCCTAAGGGAGCCAAAATCTGCTTTTCTGAAGTCCAGGGTGTGTGTTCTGCTTCTTTCCTTCCTTCCATTGATCAGGATCCTGAATTCTACCATCTCATGGTCGCTGCTGCCCAGGTTGCCATTCACTTCTACTTCCCTGATCAATTCTTCTCTGTGTGTGAGCAGTAGGTCTAGAGGTGCAAGGTCCCTAGTTGGTTCCTCCAGCATTTGTACTAGGAAGTTGTCCTCAATATTCTCCAAAAATGTCCTGTACTGCCTGTGCACTGCTGTAGTGCCTTCCCAGCAGATGTCAAGATAATTGAAGAGGCAGGGCCTGCGATCTGGAAACTTCTGTTAGTTGTCCATAGAACGCCTCATCCACCTCCTCCTCCTCCTGTTCTGGTGGTCTGTAGCAGACACCCACCACGCCATCCCCCTTGTTGCATTCTCCTCTAAACTTAACCCACAGACTTTCAACCGGCTTGTTTCCACTTTCATAGTGGAGCTCCAAGCAGTCATACAGCTCTTTTACATATTGTTTCATTGTCTTTACTAAATCAGCCGAAGTATTATTAAAGTATTTCACATCATGACTTCTTACATCCAAACACACAGCACAAAAGTGGCACAGGTTCAAACTCTTACTCTGAATTAGGAGGAGCAAGGACTTGAATAGGGGTCTCTTACACTTTGTTGGCTGCCCTAACCACTGGGCCATCGGTTATTCTGGGGTGAGGCTTCCTCTCACACTTCCTGCTCCCCTTCTCCCCCCCCCCCACCCATGCTGTTTTTGTTCAGATTTGAAGAAGAAAAAAAGTCAGCACCTTTTTTTCACCAAGTAGAGTTCTGACCAGTCTAACTTTGTATTTCTAAAATACGAAGAAATGTCTATTATTAGTTTTATTTTAATGATCCTGAAATACAAGATTACTTTGGCCCAAGAATTCCACAACATGTAACAGTGCAAAAGGGAACCTCTGTTACTGATCTTATGAGTCCTGATGTTATCTTGGGGGGGGGGGTCAGTTTCCTATGTGGAACCGATCTCTCCCTCTGACTGTGACACTCATCTGCTCCACTCTAAGCTCAGGGAAATCTGATATAAAGCCAGTACAGTCCCCCTTATATGTGAGGCTCTGGAGACAGACAGCTGGCAACTCTTGGGTCCTTGGCTGTGCAACTCTGATGGTTGAACAGGAGGAGAAACTGGTGCCCCAGAGACTGCAATAGGGTACTTGAACTATTGTCAATTGTTTTGACCTCAGAAGATCTCTGATCCTCTTCATCTGCTAGTAATGTGCAAACAGTGGCTTCAAAGTCTACCGTGGGTTTGCTGGAGTGGGTTTGAGGAGGTGGCTTCAAAGTCTATGGTGAGTTTGAGGAGAGTACTCAATCCTGAAGCCTCCACCCTACAAAAACTAAGCAAAGCATGGATCTCCTCAGCAAACATTGGCTCTCACTTACTTATGGACTAAGTCTTTATCAGCATTTGTTTAATTTCTATTGTTTACATTTCAGGAAGTAGAGATTTTAATGGGATCCACTGAAACAGACATGCTGCTTTAGCACATGTGCACCATTTTAAAAAAAAAATCATAACTTCCCCCACAAACCTTGAAATTTACATTAAAAAAAAAAAAAAAAAAAAAAAAAAGAAAAGACCCTCGGTGCAACCTCATGCTTGAATATCTAATGTTTTAAGGTGATTATCATCCAGTGTAGCTAACCCAAGCAAAAATGTCTTCCTTCCATTAGTTAACAATGAAACACCTGAAAAACATAATTCATTTTTAAATAGATTGCATTACTATGTGGCTAATAGTCTGAAATAATTGAATTTGTAATTTGTTTTACTTACTAAAGCTATTTACAGCTGATCACCTCTATTCCTAAGTTAATATTTCATCTTGGTCACTTCTTTATACACCACATCATGGTCTATATTAATCCTAGTCTATTTCTATAATTCGTTCCTTCCTGGGGTGCTGTGCTAAATAATTATTATTATCTTCTATGTTGCTACTAAAATGGCATGTGTAAGATAAAATCATTTGAGAAAATTTACTGGTGGTGTTTATAACTCTTTAAATTACCTGCTGATTTACTTGTTGTATTTTTATTTTAATGTAGAATGAGATTGGTCAGTATGACATTCTGATTAAAGTCACTTTTACTATACTCTCATGCACTATAATAATGCTGATGTGTCTGGGGTTTTGACATAGATCTGAGTAGTTTAAAGAACCCTCACATTTTCTTTTCAGCTTTCTCATGAACATATTTATTTTCCTGTTAAGCACAGTAAGCCTAGTATTAATGCTCCACTGTTAAGGTTGAGAAATCCAAAATTCAAACGAGAGGAAATTCCAAAAGTTAGAAATAAATCTAGCTCCATGGAAGTGAATGGTAGAACTTCCAATATGTTCAGTAAAACCAGCATTTCACCCATAGTTTCTAATGGAAAATTTTAGAGAGAGAAGGAAAAATAGTGAAATTATGTTCATTAATCTGGAAAAGTCCTTTGACTGAATTCCAAAGGAAATCATGTGGTGGTATATGAGAATAAAAGTGGTACCAAAACTTTAGTGTGCAGCTTGTTCAAACCATCTGTGTAGGTGCAATATTACTGGTCAGAATTTCTAGTGGTGAAACAGACAAACTGTCCCTAAAAGTCAAAGTGCATCAGGAGATTACAATTCATCCTTTGTTTACCTTTATTGGGACACAGTGGTGATGAAGTCAGGTGCTGGGGGCGTGGACACACCCCATCTTGAAGTAGCAATAATAAATGCCAAATACATGTACTATCAAGAGCACCCCTGCTATAAAAATTTTCCCAACACCCCTGCCTGGATACCCTGACAAGAAAAATACAGAAGGAGGCATCCTTGTGCATGTGGCTTGCAGCTTATATCACTCTAAATAGTGAGGAGAAAGAGTTTAGAAGAGGATCTTGTTAAATGGAGAAATGTGTTAGAGAAACATGACTCAAAATAAGCAGAGGAAAAACCAAATATAATGGTAATTATAATAATGTGTAGAAGTAATTTCAATAATGTGTACTCTGAAGAATTGTTTTTGAGACTAGATGAAATGCAAAGTTTCAAATGTCTGGGCTCCAGAATTCCGTAAAATGGGGTTATGGAGAATAAAATTTGATGTAGGATAATAAAGGCCTGGCTCAAATGGAGAGCAGTAAGTGGTATAGAATGAGGCAGGAAGATTCTGGTAACATTAAAAAGGAACATTTATAAACTGATGATCCATTCAGTTTTAATATTTGGTGCTATGTGTTGGCAACAGAGAAGTAACGTGAACAAATGATCACAAGTTCCGTAGGGGTAGCCATGTTAGTTTATTTCAGCAAAACAACAAAGTACCACAGTATTCCTTCTTTGATGAGCAAATGATGTGTTCTATGGAAATAAGATTGTTGAGGCGCATGAGTTGTGTAAGCAAGAAAGACCACATGAGGACAGAGGATGTTAGAGACATGCTCAACATTAATCCTCATAAATGGGAAAAAAAATGAGGGCGTGCAGGCTCCGATGGCTTGGTCATGTGCAGTGCAGTCTTGACAGCTATAAGAGAGAGTCCAGCAGATCAGGACAGAAGGAAAAAGTCAGAAAGGCAAGTCTTTGAAGTAGTGGCTGTGAATCATAAAGGAAGAGGCATGAGCATGGAGTGTGACAGAGGATATGGCATTGTACAAAGCTCTTCTCAGGAAGAGGACCCATAGAGCACTCCCCACTGGATTAATACAAGGAAGGAGCAAGAAAAAAGGAATTGAAAATGTGTGCTGTGACCAAGTTAATGAGGAAGGAGAACTTAATTTATGGAAGATCAAATTTTAGTACTTTCTTTCACAAGTTCAGTGCCACATTAATGTTAGTGTCCACATTTAATTTTCCTGACGTCTCACGGAATGGTGATAAAAGGCATTAGTAATATTATTGAAAAAACTCTCTATATGTGTATACAGATAGTATAGTTATAAACATGTTTGTTTTATAGCCTGGATCCCTCTATATGATTTACCAATGTTGACCTCTGCCCCATACAATGCTCTACTGTCTTTTAATTGTAGGACTGGATACATGCCCCTAGAAAAATCTCCTACATTTATTTGAAAATATTTTTTGACAGATAGGTAAGTCTGATCCTCAGCCCTCTGCAGAGGCTACTTTGTCTATCTTAATAATCTCTGGCCCTGGCATATTTATTTGTTTATTTATTTATTTATTTCTTCCCTTTCATAAGCAGCAAAAGTCATAGGAATAGGAGAAAAAGTAATAGCATAAAAAAATGCTGTTCAGGCACCCTTGCTCCTAAGTCTGTGGCACATTAATCATGGAATCTAATTAAATAAATTTGAAATGGTGATTCGTGTCACTGGTAGAGCCTTATCTTTTCATCATGATCTTGGAAAGTTTAATTTGGCAATTTAGCCTTTTCTGTTGACGCTATGCTTTTCTGTTTACATTATTCCACTGGATGTGGAATGCATTCTAGTTTATGTCATTTCACCTTACTTCAAGCAAAATATTTCACAGAATAATTATCGTCTTTCCAAATTTTTCACTGTCATGAAACCTCACAAATATGTAGGGAGGTTACATTAATGCCTTTTGGGGTGCTGAGATTTGAAAGCGCTGACATTTCAAAATGTGTCTTAATTCTGCATACCAAAGAGGGCCTCTCATAGTGATCTCTCCTATACAGATATTAGCTTTCGACTTCACTACGTGCTTGGTATGACTTTACCATTAGCAGGAGCATTGCTCCACCAAAAAAAAAAAGATTCAGGGCACAGGCCCCGAAACTACTCCCTCCCCGCACCCTCATCCTCCTCTCACCTGCCTTGTCCCCTGTTCTGGCCTGGTCTGACTGCATCACCTCCGCGTCCCCCACGCTTTTCTCCCAGTCTGGCAACAGCCTCTGCCTAGCTCTGGCCTCCCAACCCCTGCTCTCGCCTGGCACAGCGGCACCCTACCCCACCCTGCCATGGCCTGGGGCCACTATGTGGCCTGAAAAGCCGCTGGGCCCCAGGGCTCACTCACCATCACCCGCCACTGGCCTGGGTCCCCTTTCCCTCCCCCTTGCCTAATGGGGCCTGGCCCCACAGAAATACTTACTTCTCATTGCTGCTGCTGAACACGCTGCCTGGGCTGGAAGGAGGGATTTAAATTTCCCTCCTCTTCATTGGCCCTAGATATGTGCTGCAGAAGGCAGGGGCCAGCAGCTCCTCCCACTACTCCCAAGCCAAGCTCAGGACGGGTAGACTTTGTGCACCTGCATTGCTGGAGCTGCAGCTTGGGGCACTGGCTGGGACATTCGGGGCCTGTGCTTCATTTGCCCTGTGCCAGCGATGTTCCTGACCATTAGTTCATTTTTTTTCTTATTTGATGACTTATAAAACCCAATTTTTTTTTTATTTGAAAGGGGGGGCGATAGATAATTTATGACTTATGAAGTATTAGGAATCTCATGATTCTGCAGCCTGTAAATATATGTGTAAGAGAAAAGCTATACCATAAGTGTTTTTTTCTTTTCACTACTGTAAATCATATTGACAAATCTGAGTCATACCAGCTAAATAACAGTTCATGCAGCAGGCAGAGAACATTGTGTCAAGGAGCCTGTTTGAGATGATATGAACGCAAGAAATAAAAGCAAAGTTTGAATAGATTTGATATAAACAGAACATTTCACAAAATACTAGAGGTGACTGGAGGACAAAAATGCTATTGCGTGGCAAATTCTATGGCCTCAAAATTTGTTTTTGTTTCACCTTGGAATGAAAATAAAGCTTCTCAAACTTCTTCATGAAAATGGAATTATGTCATGAAGTATTCATTCTCTGCCTTTGAATGAGAAGAGACTGAGTTCAAGTGCCTACTATATCTGATTCAGAGCACAGTGTGACATCTCAGATTATATTGCATCAGGCAGAGCAGAATTTGAATCTGGGTCTGTCACAGCCAAAGTCAGTGCTTAAACCACAGGCTACTGTGGTTAGGAGGGGCGAGGAGAGGAAGGGGGATGAGTCTGTCTGTCTGTCTTGCATGGATCCTTTTTTTATGATGTCTTCATCCAAACAGACATCTCCATAACAGTTTTTCAACTTTGACAAAACAGCATATTTCAATGAAGTGAGATTTTTTTGTCGAAAGTGTTCCCACCAGCTCATGAGAATTCAATGACCACAGCTTCAGCAAATGTAGTCTGGTGACACAGTGTATGTTTTATCTTTGTCTACAAATCAAAGGACCAAAACTTACCACTGCTCTCAGTTAATGGACCTCCTTTAGCTCACATAATGAAACCTCATATTTATTGATGACAATCCCGGTGTCAAATCCCACTGAAAACCCAATAGAAAGGACATTACACATTTCCTGTTGCACTGTAGCTGTGGTCTTGGGTACATTGATAAGGAAGGATTAATTATTTGAGTAGCAGGATAACTATTTTTAATAAGAAAAAGAAAAGGTCAAATTAATAAAACCTTTAAAATGTAGAAAAAGAAAGTACATTAGGCATTTAACATACTCTCTTCAAAGGTGATTTAAAAGTATAATAGCATGGTTTAGAGATACTTGATCCCTCAGTAATGAAATACTTTATTTCAGCTATGCCTTTAGGGATACTTCTGCATTTAAAAAACGGTGGCAGTGCTCATAAAAATATGATCTATTCTACATCAGTGTGAGGCACAGTGGAGGAAACATTGTCTAGAGTGTACTTGTACAACAGGGATTGAGTGAGAGTTCTGAGTTATGTTCCTAGATCTGATGGCTATTTGTGCTATGACATGGACTGTAATTTTAGGGAATTTATCAAAGGTAGTTGCACAGTGTGGTGTTGTGAGTGCAGTTCCAGGCTAATGAGGGTGGTGTCACCACCTGCCCTGAAACTAGTGTTGCCAACCATTTCAGATTGTCCTGGAATCTCCAAGATGTGATGAAACCTTCAGGAATACAGCCAGACAAAACTGGCAACCCTACATGTCTCTCTGGGTGCCACACACTGCTTTGCAGCTGAATCTCCCAACTTAGACTGGTTGTGGGCAGACCATTAGCATGCGTGTCACACACACCATGATTGTCTGTGCTAGACAATCCTAGTTCACCATTCTAACTCCAGCAGACCCAAATCTAGATTTCTCCAGCCTTGTTTACAACCAGCAAGATGACCTCAACATGCTCCCAGTCCCAGATTTCCCCCAAATGTGTAGCCCTCTCCTGGACTACTCAGAGAAATAATAGGATCTGTTTGTTCCTCTTAAAAACACAAAGGCACACTACAGCTGAATTAGTTAATAGTAAAATAAACACATTTATTAAGAGCAGAATGTAGGTTAAATAACACTATGTAAAAGGAGAAAAGTTAAAAAAAGGCTTGCTAGCAAATGTGAAAACAAGCACCTAAAAGTTTCTAAAATTTAATCCAGCAAGATCCAGTCTCTGTTCAAGATAATTTTTCTCACCAGTCATTTTTCTTCCCAGCCCACGTCGACCTTTCTCTCGGTTAGAAACCTTCCACAAAAATACAAGGTTCTGGAATCCTTTGTCATCTTAGGTGAAAGATCTTTGCCTAACCAGTTTCTCTACTAGACTGTGTAGCAGAGACTTCAAACACCCCCTCCCTTGGTTAAAGGACCCATCTGTTTCAGCCTGTAAGAGCTCTGTTCCTTTTGTGTCTGCTTAGTGAGTGATGCCTAAAATGGCTTTCTGTCCTGGCTTATGTAACCCATCTGCCAAGTGGAGTCAGCAGCACCTACGGCACAGTTCACTAGCTAGTGATTCCTCTTAAAAATACAAACAGAACCAGCTCGAGCCCCCACACTTTAATCTGAGAAATGTAATGCCAGTCCTGTGTGCCGCCCAAAGGCAATATTTCCTCTCTTGTAAACATTGTCTGTGAGTTTTAAAAACAAACACACACTTTTATTGAAAAGGAAAAGGGAACCCTGCCTGAATTTGGGAAATGCCTGCAACCATGATTCAAAAGCACGTGACCCTAAGCAAACATTCCTCCTCCCTGCACAATATGTTGGGCGGCATCTTTTGTCTCAATTTTCCATCTTGTGGAGTAAAAGTTCAATGAATGATTGTTCCTTTAGCACATGGCTCCTGTATCTCGGCTCCTGTATCTCTCTGCTGCACCCATGGCTGGACAAAGGGGCCCCAGGGCCCCAGGCTGCTCACCACTGTCAGCCCCACCAAGGTCTGGGGCCAGAGGCTGCACTTCGCCAGCCTTAGTTGGGCTGGTTTGCCCCTAGGGGTGGTGTCCTGGCCATGGGCCCTGGAAAGGAGGCCGCACTGTGCGTCAGCTGGCCCTGCCTTGGAGAGGAGCAATCACGCGTGCCTGTAGGCCCCCCCGCCCCAGCACCTCCCAGGCTCAGCTGGCGCTGTGCTAGGCTACAGGAGCTAGATCGGGGAGGGGCCATAGGGGCTGAAGCCTGGGGCCCCCCTTAGCCTGGGACCCAGGGCTTCAGCCTCTATAGCCCCTGTGTTGATCCAGCCTTGGCTGCACTCTACTCACAGCTGCTGTCTCTGGTTAGTGAAGAGCCAGAGTTTAGAAGTACCCTCATATAGGTACACCTCCCATCTCTGGGGTGGAGACATCAAGCAAATACCCCTGTTGCTGCTGATGCCAGCACTGCAATGGCCGCGCAGCTTATGCCATTTTCTCTGCTGCTCACTGCTACCTTTGATGCCACATTCTGTGGTTCCTCCACTTAACCCAGTTTTTACTCATGATTTCAGATGTCAGTAATTTCAGCAGTGCAATGTCTTTCGCTCCAACAGTGTTGCCATGCTTAGAAGAAGGGCTAGCTTCTAGAACTGCTCATCAATGATGTCAGCTCTCGTAATAAAGAACAGAAACAAGGATTCTCAATTGTGTTTAATCAGTCTTTAAACACTGGAAAGGAGAAGGGTCAAATGGTATCCAGGATGTTTTAGGCAGAGTCCACACCAAGTGGTAGGAACTCCTGACCCTACCACTTCTCATTTTCACTGGGCTTTGGCATCCTTACCACTTGCATAGCAAATGAGGTTCAGTTTGGAGTGACCCCACTCAATCAGGGCACGCTGAGTACAGTTCTGCTGCTTTTTACTCATACAGTAAGGATTACATTTTATTACCCCTGCATTCTATACTAACATGATTTGTAATCCCAAATCAGCCAAACATCTACAGTGTTAATACATGCATTTCACAATGACATTATTCAATTGTGCTTTCAAAAAAGCCCCTTCTCAGTACATTCTTATAATTCAATAATACTGTATACAATTGGTTAATTCCATTCTTATTACTTGAGGTTCAGTTCTCCCCACACTCTCACTTTTATAGACCAATAAACTCTTTAATGAATTATACTTAAAAGTAAAACCTCAAGCTTCTCTCTTTTGCTGGGGATAAACACCAAGCTATAGTCTCCCCCAACTTGTTAGTTATGATGTTTTTCTTCACCCTTGTTAGCTTGATGGATCTTTTTACTACTTCTATGTAAAGTGATGTAAATTCTTTAGGAAAGACCTGTTTAACTCCCCCAACATACCTGGTTTACACACACTTTATAATTTCAACATATATTCATAACACTTAATACCCATTGTGCACACATATCATGCAAGAATATTAATGATTAGTGAGTTATTAGTTTTTAAATGATATCTTTCCAAAATAATTATGATACTATAGAATATGAATACAGGGGCTATAGTGTCACAGATGGGCTAAGTAGGAGCAGAATTTTATCCTTTTTACATTATTTGTGTGGTTTTGTGTACACATATGAGAAAGAGATTTGTCATTAATGAAATGCAGATTTCTTGATCTGATTTTAAAAATTGATTTTAAACCATGAAATCCTTGGAGCCTTTCAATAGCATCAGGTTCTTCCTGACAGAAATGCAGCATGGAAATTGAGCCCAAATTAGAAAATCATGTCATAAAATATTATTACCATCAATAATGCTTAATAAATCATGGTCATGGGCAGAACAGATGACTTGACAGATCATTAGAATGACAGTAGTCAAAAAGCTTGAAGCTGTTAATAGCTGATATATGGATGTGTTTTAGACACCCAACCATGGTATAACCAAAAAACAATCAAGATAATTTATTGAAAGAAAAATAACTCTAAATATCACTATCTAGCACTATTTTAATAATAATTACTATTCCCATAAATGGCATGATCCTTTTTTGATGCAGCAGTTAGTTTTTTGAAATGTATGGGCCTTCCAATCTTCTTTTACTTTTTTGTTTTTGTTATTTCTTGCCAATTTTAGAAGGTCAATTTGTTGTAATATCCCTTAACCATTTGTGACATTCCCTTCTGCAATGTGGTAGCCAGATCACCCCAATCCTCCATTCCTGGAGCTTGTCTCTCTGTTTTGCTGTATGAACCCCCACTCCTGGGCAGCTCATACCCAGCCAATAGCAAGCAAGTTGCTCCCCCTCCACTCCACCCCCCAACTCATTGAGCACCTTTAGCCAGCTACTCTTGGAATTCTGTAGTGGTGTGACTCCACCCAGCCAATATTCCCATTCTCAGACCCAGCCTTAGCAATTGCCATCTTACAGAGTTCATTGCTGCCCACTGGATTTTGAAAGCTCATAAGGTAGTCAATTTATCAAAGAAATTGATATGCACTGGATCTATCACCATGAATGAAGTCTCTATACGCCCTTAAATGCCATGCACTGCTTTAGATAAACTTTTTTTTTTTTAAGTACAGGAAGATTTTAAATGATTATAAAACAGAATAATATGAGTCAGATTGATCGGGAAGAAGTAAAAAGGTAAATCACATTCTATACTAAACTTGACACTTTTGTAGTCTTGCAGTCTTTGATGGTTAATCTTGTCACACAGGCTGGCTGCCTACCTCAGCCAGGTCCCTGCCCAACCACCTGTTGGGCAGTTCATCAGTTGCTCGATGTTGATTTCTAGATGGATTCCAAAGGAGACCTCCAGAGACAAAAATGCCTCTGTCTTTAACATGTTTCCTTTTTACCCCCTGGTCAAATGAGTGTCACCTTATCAGCTGCTCAGGCCAGTCCGTTGTTACTGTAAGCATGCTTCTGCAAGGCATGACCACATTTTGCTTTGCATTTGTCTGGGTCTGTTCAAGCCATGCGAGACACACATTTGGGAATATTACATAGCAGATTTTCATATCTATACATATGACATTGTATAGATGCAGGAAAGAGGATTTTCTCCCACGAAAGCTCATGCGATAAATAAATCTGTTAGTTTTTAAAAGTGCCACAGGACTCCGTTGTCTGCCATAACAATAATGTTAATATATCATGAGCATTCCACAAACACCTTGTATGACATACTTTGCATTAGACAATACACAATTAAACTATAGGGGAGAATATGAATAATACACAAATCATAGCATAAGGGTTCACACAGGGTATAGTGTCACTCCATTACAATGGGAGGTGGTTTTTGTTTGTTTATTTGTTTGTTGTAAAGCCAATTGCTAACTTGGAATATGGACAGGAAAAACGGAAATGGAATTGCAACATTATCATTCCATGCTCTTCAGAAGAAATATCTGGATGCTTTGTGTTTGTTTTTTGTTTTGGTGGGGTTTTTTTGGTCATTTGCTACACAATTAGCAGTGGGGTTTTTTGAGTTCTACATAGTGATGTGCAGATCTCCTTCCTCAGTTGTTAATTTAAATATGACCATTGTTTAAGAGTAATTCAAATTGTTCCTTGAAGTATGCAATAGCAGTGCATTCAACACTGAATTCCACCTCCCTTTCTCACCTCGAAACTAGATGACTGTGTAGTATGTTATGCCTTAAATCAGCACACAAACTGAAGCTGGTTTAGAATAAGATATTTTGCTTATTAAGCAATCTATCTTGCTGAGAGCACATGGCACCAGTTCTCCAGAGTCTGCATTGACTACCTATGGTTTGTTGCTGGAGTTTAGAATGGTGGTTTTAAGTCTTTAATGATTTGGGCTGGGCCTTTTTGATGGACTACACTGTGTCTTACAATTACAATTGCATTTAATGAAGGCTCTCAGGCAGGAGCCTCGTCAGTATACATGAGCAGGAGCTCCTGTTAAGATACTGTTCAGCTGGGCCATTAAATTTAGAATTTTACTCCTCTGGGCCAGAAATAACCAGTCTGTTGACGGAAAAGCTTTTAACCAGGCTTTGTCAGAAAGAAGGAGTAATAAAGGTTAACATTTGATAGTGTTAGTATTTTATTTGTATTTGATTGATACAGCTGGCTGGTTATTTTCTTGCTTTGCCATTATGTGTATGTTTTTCATAAGAGTTCCCTCAGATGTCCTCCAAACCCCACATCATCTTTGAAAGAAAATGACTAATTCCCTGCTGCGTTTTACCCAAGGATGCATCTTTGCCTTGGAGGCAAACTTTCCCTATTATTTCTTAACATTTATTCCAGCTGTTTTAAAATTGCAGCAAATACAATCCCTCTTGATTTTTGGTGAGAAGGTTAACGAGAAAAAATGTGTCTTGCCGATGTATGCAGATGTCATTTTAATGTTTTTGGGTTTTTTTGACAGTCCACACCCACACTTGTTGCCCAAGTGAATGTTATTACTGGAAGTTTGATCAGTTGCCTTGCTTCAAAATTAATGTTACCAAAGCCAGAAGCAATTCCACTCGTTGGGGTAGCAAAGGCAGATTTTCTAACAGACATTCTGGCAAATCTGAGATCTCTATTTGCTGAGCTTTTAAAACTTTCTGTTTATTTTTTAG